>CM034313.1:1706876-2306876 GCA_019925795.1 Dendrobium chrysotoxum
AAACATAGCCCCTCAGCATCCTAAAAGGGCCCCCAAACATTAAAATCATACTGCTGCTCTCCTTACCTCATGATGAGATAGCTATAACTGAGTAATCTAATGCTGCCAGTGTGCTCTACAAGATCTGCAGCATGCTGTAGTACACCCTGAGCTCCATAAACTCAAGCCCTCGACGATCCGATCTAAAGAACTTCCGTCACTACGGCGAAGCCTGAGAGTAACTACCCAGTCGGTAGGATCATGTCCTCAGGGAGCTCTGGCTCAAAAATAGGTAATCGAGGTGAGCGAACGAACAACCCGGCATATGTGTCCCTATCCATCAACATCTCTTGATGCCATGACAATCGATCTCTAATGGAAGCAGAATGGGTGAGGTCACATCTATCAATCTCCTGCCAAAAATGGTCCTCAGAAGGCTCTGTATCAAGCATTGAGCGGGGCCTGACCCAAGCGAAATCCATAACATGAGGACGAAGAAAGTTGAATAAGTCATAATATTCATGGATATTGCAACGAATTTATCGTGTGAATACATCCAACAAATTCGATAGGAGGCAATTTGTTGAAATTTATATGATCGATTAAATGAATGATGCAATTCGTGCATACAATGGCTTTAAAAAAAAATTAGACTAAATGCCTGCACAGGGTTTCCGTGTGAGATTCTCTCCAAATGTTCCAGCTAAGCTATTTTATACTCAGAGTAATATGGCCAAATTCTATGTTCTATGAATTATAATGACCATCAAGATGGTCAAGTCATTAGTATTAAAAAAAAAAAAAAGCTTGGCAGTGCAAGCTTGCCCGTGGCTTGTATATCTAATCCAATCAACAAACCACTGCCTTTTCAAATGGATGCATTTCTACCTTCTTTTGAAAACATTAGATGGGGTCTCTCCAGGCTATATTATTTATTCAACATGCCATCTTGACAGGATAATGCCTTTCAAAACTTAGCAGTAAGAAAATCCAGATATAATATATATCATTACACATCTATCAAATTGGATTGAAAGATCTATCAACAAAATAATCCAGATAAGAATCATCTTTATTTACTTTATTCCTACAAATTCGTTTATTTGATGTCAAGGAATGGTATACAGTTAATCATGGTCTTAGATTAATCACAAATGGCTGCCATGCATCCTCATTTCAGATTAAAGGATAACGTCTTACACAATTTGCTGCAGTTATAAAACCTTCAGTTAGTATTTCTAGTTCCTTGTGATTGTACTCAAGACTTGAAGTAAAGCTGCCGAAGGAATAATGCAAATGGTTAAGTGGCTGTTTCAAATGTATTAAATATATGATAAATTCATATATGATATTGATTTGTGAAAAAGAGAAAGAGTTCTGATAGTTTGTTTTTATTGCATATCAAATTGGTATTAAAGGATAACCAGAATATAGTCTCACAAATAAAAAATGAATGAAACGAAATGCAGCAGGACTATAGTATTGAAATAAAGTGGTTATAAGATTATGTATTAATGGGAAGCATAGGAGTGGATAACTAAAGCCACGATCACATTTTGAGGAAATCAAAACTACAGCCCACGACGCCCCCATATTCTCAAGAGAAAAAAAAAACTGCCGCAGTTTGCATAAAAAAAAGAAAAATTGAATGGATTTTTTATATGCTGATCAACATTCCTGCTCCTGGACAACGGCTCAAGAACTCCTCCGACTCTGCTCTGGCATTCGGCAACTGTTCATCTCCAATTCGAGCCCAGACACCGACAGCAACTCCCACACGGCCGAAAAAAAAAACGACGCCTCTCGCCTCCGTTTGCCTCCGGTATTGAGTTCGACTCCAAATCGGCAAAGAACAAGAACAACCTTCAAGCAAAGAACCCAAAGCCCTCACCTCCGGCCTATTTCCTCTACGTGAACGAAGTCGAAGCCCTCCGTCCGCCTACGCCGTTTGCCTTCGGTCGAAATCAGCCCTTTTACACGTGAACAAACTCACAATACAACTTGCCAAGACACAAAGCTTTGCTGTTGGCTTCTTTCGATTTCTCCTGTACTGTCCGTCTCCCTTCCGATTGCTTTGGCCCTTCTGGATTTTTTAAATACTAAGGGAGAAGAGTGGTATTTGATTATTTGTTAATAAGACATTATTAACAAATAATTTATTATATATATGTATATATTTTGTAATTGAAATCAGAGGAATGTATTGTTTATAATAATAATTGATTAAAAAAAATTTAATCAATTATTATTATCACTATAAAAAAAGAGAAGAAGAAGAAAGATAGGATGCATCACAATCATCAAATTGAAGGAAGTCCCGGGGTTGATACGGTCCCCCGAATCCCTCGGTCGTCGAGCTAATCCGACCGAGGGATTGAAGACTTGAAGACCCAATCTCCTCGCCGTCGATTTGATCCGGTCGAGTCGAGCCAAAAGGGCAAATGCCCTCTTACCACCCGGCGCCAGGGAGGGGACGCCGGGAGGCTGCCGAAATTTACTCAAAATTATTGGACTTAGATGAATTGGAGAATATTTAACTTAGTCACTTAATAGTCTTATAATTTAAACATATCAATCAAATTCAATTGAGCACTAAATCATTCAGATTTAATAGTTCATTAAATAATATTATTTATTGTGTTATGTTGATAATGCAATCAAAAAAAAAAAATCTTTCTTTAAATAATATTATTTGTTGAATCCCTTCAATCAAAATGAAATTTGGAAAATTATGAAATAGTAAAATATGTTAACTGAACGATTAAATAAACAATTAATTCATAAAAATTTAATTGATGAATTAAGTTTAAAATAAGCCAATCAAAATCTCATTATTAATTAAACTTAAGACCTTAAGATTAATTGAACCTTAAATCAAAAGGTCTAAACGTTGAATTAGAAATTGAAACTTTATTTTAATTAAATCTAAATGGTAACCTGAGACTTCATTTAAACTAAAAGCAATTGACCAATTAATTTTAGACAAAATTCATGAGCAGAACTTGCTTAATGTAAATTGGAATTTTATTCATCAAATGGAATAACTAATTAAAATACAATTTAAACTTCAACTTAAATCAAAATCAAGTTGTTTTAACAAACCAAAATCTTTAAATAAATTTTAATCAAATTAATCGAACAAATGAAATTTAAATTCAATTAAAAAATAAAATCAAGGCTTTAACTAAATTAGTTCAAGAGTTTTAAAATACTTTTTTTTTTAACTAGAGAACTGAGCATTTAAAATTTAACTCTAAATAAAATTATAACCCTTTTAATCATTCCAATTAATAAAATTAAAAATTAAATAAAGTGCAAGAAATTAATGTCTCCATTATCAAACGCAAGTACAAACTAATGCTCTCCAACAAGAAACACCTCTCCAAACAACTTAGGCAGCTCTCCAACTGAGCATCTCAAACAAACAACTTTCTCAAGACAAGCAGCTCTCAAACACTAAGCTCTCACAAACAACTGACTGCTCTCCAAAACAAACTCTCAAAGCACTCAACAAACTCTCGAAACTACACTCAATAGTAGCCTCAAAACATCTGTTGTTGTGCTCTTTGAACACTATAGATTCTCCAATCTGCTACAAGTACCCTGTACCTGTAAACAAGCAAACGAAAATATCAGCTCAATATATAAAAATAAAGCTAGTACTGAAACAAAACTAGTACTGATAAAAAAAGGAGCTAACACTGTGAGCAAATAAAATTACTATTGCAAGCAAAACACAATGCTAAAGTAGAGCAACCGACTACTGTAGTATGAAGAGAACTACAAGCACAAGAACAACAACAAAACACTACTGACAGCTAGGGTAGAAAACAACCACTAGCAAGCAAGTGTCAAACCCACCGTCTAGTGTCAAACTAGCAAAAATCTACAAACCCAAACTCATGGGCATCTTAGCCTATAGGACTAAGCTGTAAGACCCACTATTTGGGCTACTTCTAAGCGAAGCAGTAAGACCCACGCGTTAGGAAACTTCTAAATGAACAACCCTAAATCTAAAACTTAGATCACTTAGGCATCATAGTCTATAAGAAATAGGTTGTAAGACCCACCACCCGGGCAACTCCTAATTGGAGCTGTAAGCCCCAAATTAAACAAACTAATGGGCAACTTCTAAGGAACTGTAAGCCCCAACCTAAATTAACTAAATTAAAATCCACACACATCTCCACTTTAATCTATTCGGGATCCCTGAGAGGAGGCAACCCGTGGCTGCTAATTAGATTCCCTGGGCACTACAATCCATGGTTGTTAGTGTTGGTAGATTGAACCGACGGTATACCCGGGACGACGAAACCATGGGATCTTGATCGGGTGTACCTTCATCTCCCCATAACTAAATTCAAAACTCTAAAACTCTGTTGCACATTCCCACATTTCTTATAAGAAGCTAAGTGTATTTCATCCTTAATCGAGAGTGCTCTTCTAATGCGTTAGGAGGGGTAATTAACTATGAGGGCTTGCGCTCATAGGAAGTAGAACCTAGATCTAAATAAACCCTGATACTACCCTCAGGGGAAATCTGGTTAAATATTAAACTCAATCTACCTCAGGAAAAAATTAAAGGGAATCATAAGCTCGTGAGAGCGGGGTTCACATCCTTACAAAAAGATTTTTCTGGAGCGATCACCTAAACCTTGAATTTCTCTGCACATCATACTATACGATCCAATATCATACTGAACGATTATCCCAAAAATACTTAAATCTCAGCCGTCTACTCCATCAACGGTCAAGATCTATCCTGTCTTGTACATATCGTACTGTACGATAACCACTCATACTGTACGATACACATTATTGGTCATTATACTGTACGAACACCACATCTTACGGTACGATCCAGGTGTCAATATGGATTGGGATGAATTTAAACTCGGCCGGTACGAAAATAATTTCCCTTCGTACTATATAAACACCTGTTCGTATTATACGATCAATTTTGTCAAAAGTTATTCAGACGACTTCTCGGGATGAACGCCTCTCACTCACATTCGTCCAGTATGATTTTGATCGTACTGTACGATTTGACTCTCTTTTTCTGAAAAGTCGTCCAGATGAAATAACTGCACATATCGATACTGTATGATCCTTAATCGTATTATACGATACTTCAAGAATTCTATAAATTGTAGGCTTCTTTGGTTATGCTCACTCAATCCTCTTCCAATTCCCCAATCCCTTCATCTACTTCCTCATCAATGTCTGGTGGAAGCAAGCGTGGCCGAATGATCGTGGGGAGTCTTCCTCCTCTGGACGGTTCGACGACCGCTTTCTCTCGCTGCCGACGAGAAAGCATACAGCAAATAAAAAGAAGCCAAAATCACCCCGTCTCGTATGTTAAATCAAGTGGCTCTGAACTTCGAGGTGATGAATCTTTTCGCCTCTACCATTCTTCAATTTCTGTTGACTCTAGCGTTTCCCTTCCACTCCGAACTTCTTTTTGAATTTTTTACAATTCTAAAAATCGACCTGGAGTGTACCACCTTTACCTCCTATGTCTGCAAACAGTATGTCATTATCACTGTCAATGATATAGCTGAACATATTGGCCTATCCACTGAAGGCCCTCGTCCCCAATCTATGCTCACAAATGATTATGATTGGACCTCAGTTAATATGACCCTTAGAAATGTCCCTTACAATCAACACCTGCCCCTTATCCAAACCCTTAATCAAAATGCACGCGTTATCCAGCATGTTCTTCACACATCTATAATACCCAAAGCTGGAGACCGCATAGACATTACTCCACTACTGTCTGTGGTCACTTACCTAATAATGTCGGGCACCAAGTTCAATGAAGCTCAGATGATTTTTAATTATATCCATACCTTGTCTGCTTTCCGATATCCAAGTGCTCAAAGAAAACTAAACCTTGCTTTAGGACATATCGTAGGCTACATCCTAGATACTAAATATCAACTTCATTATCCTCTACCTCCAGATCATCTTTCTATCTTCTATTCGGATGCCTCTTTTCATATCTTATTCCATCGGGGGGCTGCTCACGCTGATCCCGATTTTGATGAAGAAGAGGCTGCTGCTCCTGCCGATGCACCTCCACCACCACCAATACACCCGTCTGGACCTGCCTATCCTGCCTACCCTCACGATGACATTATTCAACGCCTTGATCGATTGGAAACTAGGTTGGATTCCCACATTGCTCAATAACATCAACAGCATGAAAGTGACATGAAATCGTTTGGGGAACGCTTCACCTCCATCGATCATCAGTTCGCATCCCTCCATCAGTACTTTCAAGTGGTTCCACAACCTCCACCACCACCTCCGAATCAGGATCCCGAATTTTGAATATTTTAGTTTGCTTATGCTGTATTTTCTTTTATTAGTTACTTGTCTTTGTAGTTGCTTTTTGTTCTTATTTGTACTTGTTATTTTTCCCTTTTTGGTGCTATCAAAAGGGGGAGACGTTTCTGTTTATTATAAATAAAAAAAATTTCTTCTCTTATTTTAAAATAAATTATCCTTCTGAGGGGGAGCTAAGGAAGACATAACAATTATGACCATCAGAAAATATTATTTGACACCATCAAAAAGGGAGAGATTATTGAAATCCAGGATCCCGAGCACTTAATTTTGATGTTGACAATTAATACTTACTAAATTTATATGGACTTCCTTTAAGAGTACAAATATTTATTTTTATCTATGAGCACTAATATTTCAGGTCAAATACATACTGCTCAAGGTTGCTGGAGACTCAAATTGGGTAGAATAGGATATTAAAAAACTTGTAATTTTTATTTTCTTTATTTTTATTTTTTTGAGTCTGCCATAAAAGCATGTATGTAAAAGGAGCAACCACACACACACATAGAGGGAGATTTATTTTCATGTTAAATTATTTTTAAAACTTATCATACTGTACGATTTTTAATCGTACTGTACGATGGATCATTAATACTCTGGCTAACGGCTATTTCTAGATAATTAATTTTGTAACTAAATCATACTGTACGATGGTAATCGTACTGTATGATGAGATTCAATTGAAAAACCCTAGCCGCCAGAATAAGTTTAGTAAGTTTATAATTTTGATTTTCTGAACTATTCGTACTGTACGATCCAGATCGTACTGTACGATTATTTGAATACTTACTAAAATTATCTCCCGTAATCAGGAAATAAAATTTTGGTTTATTAATTAAATTCGATCGTACTGTACGATATTATATCGTACTGTACGATAGTCAGAGATGATTTCATTCATCCCTTTGATCGTACCAGATGAAACCAAGGTTTTTTATTCTATTCATCTTGGACGATATTCATATCGTACGGGACGATACCCTGAAAATGAACTAGTCGTACTGTACGAATAGTGCAGTGCGGGATAATAGTCATAAACGAATTTGCTCATCCTAGAGATCGTCCCATAGATCATCCTGTACGAATAGTTGAAAACAACATGATCGTCCTGTACGATATACATATCGTACAGTACGATATTTATAGAATTCGAGAACTATTCGTCTATGCCCGTATTGGACAAAGCTGTATTTGAACTGATCATACTGTACGATTTTATATCGTACTGTACGAAAAGAGACGAAAAAGTTAACATTTTTAGGGTTTTCTGAAGCCTGATTTAAAAAGAACTTTAATGTTTTCAATAGAGGGGTTGTTGGTCTGTCTTCATGCTGTGAGAGGCATTGAGAGAGGAAGGGACTCTTGAAAGAGAAGTTTTCTTTGGAGAGATCCAGGACTTGTGAGAGGAAGGTGAAGGTGAGCTTGAGCGTGAGGGAGAAGGAGTGTGAGGGGATCACACGGTAGTTCCAAGCTAGCTACATGCTTTGCTCCTCTTGTGGCTTTGGGGAGTCTTGGGAAAGTTCTCTAGGGAAGAGAGGCTTCAAGATCAACATCATCAAGGTACTCTGCTGTCTTCAGGAGGGAGAAAAAGGAGAAGGTCCGCTGCCGTCACCAGGAGGGTGACATAGCGTTTGGTATTTCGGCGCACCTGGGAAGGTGAAAGTGAGTCTTGTAAAGGCTTCTCCGCCTTGCTGTGGGAGCAAAAGGAGAGTCAACTTTTAGTAGTGCAAATCCTGGAGTGGAGGACTCCGGGGAGTGGATGTAGGCCAAGTGATCGAACCACTATAAAAATCTCTGGTGTGCTTTTTCCATTTTTACCGCTCTTTACTTTTCACGATTTTTATTTACTGTTCTTGATTATTTGGTGAAAAGTTTGATTTTGATCTTGTATTATGAAATTTGCAATTGTGTCACCAATATCGTTGTTGTGAACGAACTACTAGCTTTCACATTCTACTTATTAAATTGCTATTTTAAAAACACAAAAAAAAATTAGAACTCCTGTTTAGGTTTAAATTTTTAAAATATCAATTCACCCCCCCCCCCTCTTGGCGCATCTCAGACTTTCAGGTTCGTTTTAGGCAGCATAATATTTATTTTCTCTGTAAAAATGATATCGGGTGGTTCGTCCAAACCAGCGGACGAACTTTACTAGAATGCCGTAATCATTCCAAGAAATCCTGGAGCTGTTGTTCTTCTTCCAGCTATCAAGACTCATTGCAACCTCTTCATCCGATGAGAAGAGTCGACAAAGATGCCACCTTGGAGAAATCAACAAAGACCCATACAAGATTTACTTGTTGTTGACCTCATTTTTGTATGAGGTCAGTAAAACCAATCCAGACCTTAGGATTTTTTCAATCCTGTGGATTAAACCTCGGTCAGCAGCTCGACAGAGTTGACAAATTCTTAGGATCAATCTTGACCCTAGGGTCAATCTGATCTTAGATCAATCTAGACTTTAATATCAATCTAGATTCAAATCAATCTTAATCTCATATTAATTTTAAATTCAATTCAATTAAACTCCAAGTTAATCTAAACTTTAGGATCCTCCTAGACTCCAGATCCTAGGATCTACTCTAGACCCTAGAATTCTGCCAGACTGTAGATCATATGATCTTCCTATGCCCTCGGACCTACTCTAGACTCTAGGATCAATTTAGATCTTGTATCAATCTAGATTCAAATTAATCAAGACCCCAGACTTTAATTCAAACTTCCATCCAGACTTTAATCCATATTCTCAATTCAAACCTCAATCAAAATCCAGATTTCAATCCAGTTTAAAATCCAAACTCTAGTTCAAACCTTGATTCTGTCTTTGATCAAGCTTCAACCCTATCCTATCACTTATGATCTCCAAATGATCATAAATGATTTGGGTAATTCAAATCCAGTCATTTGAATCTAAAGTCCAATTCAAACCCAAAAATTCAATCCAAACCCAAGGCTAAGGACTCAGGTCCTGAAACCTTTTTTCAGTGAATCTTTGAACACTTCAAAATCCAATCAAATATCCTCTGATTTAGAGTCTATTAATTTTATACTGATGTGACATATCTCTAGAGGTAACCCTCCAAATTTGAGCTCATTCTGAGGTCTCTAACCCCAAAAATTGGAATGATTTCTAAAGGGCTGTAAAACCTTCAAATATTTACAGCCTATGCCACTGGATCTGCCACCCAGTGGATTTTGACCTTAGAGACTTACCCAACGCCTCTAATCACATCTAGACCCTTAATCCCGACCTCTTGAACATTAAATTATATTTTGATGGACTTACTTTGATCCTCAGTTGACCAGGGGTCAAAATGACCACAATACCCCTTAGGGGTTCAAATACTTATATCAAACCAAATGATCTCCAAATTGCTTGGGATCACTTCCAGCCATTTTCAAAATTGAACCTGTTGAGCCCATTCTCAGCTCCTAGGTCATCTTGGTTGACCAAGTCAACCTGGGTTGACCTAGTGACCCATTAAGGGCCCAAATAGGTATTTTTGACCAGATGATCATTTTGATCCATCAAACCACTTCTACCAGACTTTAAATACCATCTTAAATTGCTTCAGCTCAAACCCTGGCCTTGGGTCGACCTGGTTGACCAAGTCAACCCAGGTTGACCAATTCATCCTTAAATCTTTCCTACCTTGAATCAAACCTTAAACACATTCAAAACTGTGTCAAACTCTTATAATCACTTCCCTTAATGATTTGGCTTTAATTAGACCCTTGACCCAATCAATAGTTGACCAAGTCAATTAAGCTATGGTTGGTCAAATTTGACCCATATGACTCAATTCAACATATTCAATCAAATCAACCTATTCAAATCTCATCAAACCACTCAAACTCTCAAACACATCTCTAAACATGTTTCAACTCCATTCAAACTCAATTGGAGTCAAATCAATTGGAGCTTTGACTTAGTCAAACCCAAAAACTATAGTCAAATCCCATTTTCCATACATCTTTCTATCTAATTTGTTTCAAGAGACTTCAAACACATCTCATTCAATGCTTTAAACTTCCTTTGATTCAATATGGATTAAACTCAAGCTAAGTTGACCAAGTCAATACATTAAGACTTAGCCAAAATAGCTTAAATCCCTTCCCATCCATTCAAACTCCAAACCTTAAGTATCAAACCCTCTTCAAACTATTTCTACCAGCTCAAACTCATCCCTTCCATGCCACATCAGCCCATTGACTGGTTTGACTAGTCAAAATGGTCAAATATGTTTTTTTTACTTGTTTACATGGTTTTACCACCGTGGCAAGCCAAATTCTCTTGATGATTCAAGCCCCCATGCAAGTTGATAGATGGAAGGGGTATTTGGCAAATATTATAAGGCTTTCCTCTCTCTTGATTAGGATAGTAATCATGAAAAGGAATGGAATAACCTCACTCTTCACTCAAACCTTTGTCTTCACTCTCTATCTTCCAAAATCTTAAATTCCAGCAAACCTTAGCTCCTAAGGAAGATAAGAGAGCTTCTCCAACTATTTCTAGACTCTCCCCAAGCATTTCCCTACTTTTCCCAAGCTCAAGAACCAAATTTGAGAAGAGAGAGAGGGAGAAAGAGAGAGAAAGAAGAATTTCAACAGCAAATTTTAATCTAGCCGTTAATGGTTCTTGTATTCTTCAGCAAAGTTGTAGAAAACTTCTCTAGCTTTCCAACAAGCCTAAGAACATCAAAATCCGACATTTGGATTGTAAGTTATAAGTGTTTTAAGTTATAAGATCAAACCTTGATTTCTCCCAAATCTGAATGCATGGAGCCTTAAAACTTCATGGGTTGCAAGATTAGGGTACTTAGATCCTATGTTTCAAATTTCATAAAATTTGGACAGTTGGATCAAAAGTTATGAGCATTTGAAGTTTCAGTTTAAAAATGAACTGAAAATTCTGGATCAATCTGGACTGTCTGTTCGTTTGAACTGGGCTGATCAGACAGCTCTGAGCTCGCACCTTTCCTGAGGTTTGAACCCTGGTTCTTCAGCATGAAGGCATGGTGACGTGGCCAAAGCCTGACCGTTGATATGTTTTTTTAATCAAAATTGATTTAAAAACTAATTTAAATGCTCTAAACTTCAAAAATTCACCAAAAATTCAATTTTTGTCTAAAGTTGATGTTCTTAGGCTCGTTGGAATCGTATCGAGTTCAAGTTTATTCTAAAATTTATTTTGACTAATTTAGATCATTGTATAGAGAGTTATTTAGATTTTAAAGAAATTGGAAATTCTTTAATAATTCTTAATCTAGTGATCTGATTAACTTCAAATTTGGACAAGATAAACTATGATGTGATACCCACATGCCATAGAAAATTTATCTGTGATTGATGGTTGGATTTTGGTGAATTAAATTTTTAAGTTTTTGATCAGATTTTTACCCAAAACTTTGAAAATTTATAACTTACACACCACTTAGAATTAGCCTTATATTTTTCTATGGTATGTGTAATTTAGTGTCAGGATTAGGTCCCCAACCCCTTAGCCTACGAGGTCCCCTTGAATGAGGTAACCCATGGTTGCTAATAAGGATCCTCTGGTCGGCACTCAACTAAGTAGGTTAAGGATACCGATGAACCCAGGACGATGGAAAATCATGGGATCTTGACCGAGGATGTCATACCCACCTGGTAGGTTAGTCTCCACCCTCACATCCTGGGCATCCTCCCGATCTGGTGATCGGGAATATAAGTCCCAACTTTCTAACAAAATTTTAACTTGAACATAAATATTTTTCTCCAAAATACTAAAGCCCAATACATAGGGTAGGCTGGGGTGTTTCTGAAATGTTTCAGAACCTCATGACACCCCCTAATTTTCCTCCTTTGACCTCCTGAAATAAGTGCTCCAACTTGATCCAATCCCATTTGAAATTCTAATTTCACCTTTTTGATATTACTCCTAGAAAATCTCTAAACGAAATTTCTGTCATTATTTTAATCGAGGGTTTTTGTAGAGAATTAAACATCTCTATGATGTAATTAGCTATGAGGACTTGCGCTCGTAGAAGATTTAGAACCTATATTAATTTTCAAAATCGATTTTTAAAACTCAATTAGTCTTCTTTGGAAAAATTAAATTAACAACGATCATTATCATCGTATTTGGATGATTGACAACAAGCGATATTTTTCTTCCTATAGGAGGTACTATCCTTCGTTATCATACTCTTGAATATAAAATTAATGATCTCCTGATCAGACTATTATAGTTAAATGGTTGATAGAATGTCATATTAATCTTTTAGGGTTACATGCCGTCCTCCATTGAATTTGACTATTATAGTCTAGATGAAATTTTTAGATTCATTATCTGAACCCATTAAGAAATGGTATCTTTGCCTCCTGAGGCGGTATATCATTTATAATGATGTGTTCGATTTTGAGACTAGAAAAAAAAATACTAAATTAAAATTCCCAAAGAAAACTAATGCTTTTCAAAACCCACTTTTCAACCCCAACACTTGTAGAAGATCTCCAACGGGAGATACAACAACTATAACAAAGATTAGCCAGGCTTGAGCAAAGACAAGCGGGTGAACATCAAAAAGAAGAAGAAGGCATTCATCATTTTTCTCAAGGTATATCGGATAATCAGAACCTTTCTTCCTATGAAGACTTGTTTGAAGGGTCAAATCGTATGTCTTTCTCCGCCCCTTTGATCAAGTTCAACTTCGAAGAATTTGAAGATCCGTTGCTGAACTCATCATATTGGCCTGTCCTTGATAAACCCGTGTATGATGATGACGACATATTCTTGGGAGTTCTTGATGATGATAAGCCTTTGTATGATCATGATTAGAGCGAGCCGGACGTCCAGCAAGAACTATTATTCACTCCTAGTGTTCATAATAAGGCAACAAATTTGATCATCATCACTGACAAAAAAATTACAATTCAAGATCTCTTCAATGGGTTGGATATTGAAGCTTCTATGTCCTTCTCTAGGATGCTAAAATAAACACAAATGATTCCTAATAATCTCTCAAATCACAAATGGTCCATACCACTTGGGCTAAACTTGGGATGTCGAAGATTGGTAGACAAATTGATATCGGGTGGACCTATCCTGACCGGTTTAGCCAACCAAATCTGCCTCCTTAATTTGGCCAACCAAGCATCTTTTATGAGTCTGAAGTTCCTCCTACCCCGGTAATATGACGTCGGAGCTGAGCCGCTTATTCATGATAACTTCAGTCTAGTTTTATTTCATTTGGTAGCTTATATGGCTACATAGGATTAGTGCTCTCTTGTTTTTAGGTGTAGCCTATTATGGACTACATTTATTTATAAATAGGTAGCCCCTTGCTTGTAATAGAGATAGATTTGAAAGATGAATAAAAATTGAGTTTTATACTCTATTTTTGGGTTTCTGTATCCTGATGGATTTTAGGTGGTGATCCCCCTCCCAGGAGTTTTTGGGTCTTGTGTGAGCTGCGAGTTCCTGCAGCTAGCTTTTCTTGTCCGTCGCCGTGTCACCTCTGCCACCGACGTCAAAAATGCATCTGCTCAACATCATGAATTATTCTTTCAGATTCAATGAGCAACATTTAGAATATGCCCTCATGAATCATCATCATGAATTATTCTTTCAAGAATATTTCATCTTAAAAAACATTTGATGCAAGAGAATGAAGAGATGAAGATTGATTTTATTTATCTTTACTAATTCAATTTAAAGAAGATCATACAAACAAGCCACAAACTGTCAAAATTGATAGTTTCTAATCTCTAGTAAACATGATGCAGCCCATTTCTCAAGTTAATGTAGATCATATGAGATAGACAAAATTACTTTCTGATCATGGCCAATGTAATAGAAGTCAAGCAATTATAAGGATTAAATCACTTAAAGCATATAAAAGTTTGGGAGATGTTAGGTCATTTAACTTGGTTTTTCTCTTTATGACATTGAATATTTTCTTTGGACATTGCTGGCTGGTGGATGTTGGATGTCAATTTTTAGTTGGGAATGTGCGACGATCAGAAAGGAATGTCAAAGATTGGGCAACAACGAGCATTCTAAATTGATAATTTTTCTTATAAGAGGAGCAGGAATTAAGAAGGCCAAATTTTAAGAAGCAGCAGCATATCAATTGAAATTAACAGTAGGAGCATGATCTCACAAAAATTTAAAAAAGAACAAACAAGCTGAAACATTTGGCGCATTCAAAGAATACGCCAATTCAAGAATGCGCATATTCGTTTGGCATATTCTATAGAATGCGCCGATATATATGGCACATTCTATCTTAATTAGCTGGTGCACTCACTTTTCCGCGACAATTTGTCGGACGCGGGGACCAAATCCGGATTTCGCGGGCGGATAGGTGACTGCCATGTGAAAATAAATGGTGTGGGGATGATAGGAGAAACTCTTTGGGCTTATAAATAGCCCCTAACATCCGAGAGCAGCTTCTCGGTTGTAGAAGGCAAGTTAGTTTTTTATTTTTTTTTCTTATGTTATTTTTATAGTTTATTTCATATGCTTTAAAGATATATGTAGCCTCTTAGATAGAGGTGGCCTTCTCGGTTAAATTTTTTTTCTTCTGAAAATTGTATTTATGTGAAATTTAGAGTGAATAATTTTATTTGATGCCTCATAATGTAAAATACTGTATATGATTAATATTGCTAGTTTTTTTTTTCAGTCCGAAGCAGATATTATTTGTATTTAAAATGTTATATTAGTAAGCATAAAATATGGTTTGGAAGTATAGATTTTGTTTGTTTGTATGTGATATTTATATTTTCGCAGATTGGTAATTTTGTATTTTTTAACAATTCGTTTGTCCTTTTTTTTTCCTTGTCATAAATTATGGAAGAAGCGTTGATTGCAATTTACATACATACTTAAACTTTTTTTTTCTAATACAAAATATTATTTTTCTTAGCATATAGCAAAAAGATGCAAAAGAAAAATAGAAGAGATCTAAATTTTTGAAGATGGAAGCTCTCATTCTTTGTAGCTATAAAATGTTTACAAGTCCTGCATTTGCTACACATATATCAAACAGTTTCACGTACCAACTCCTATAGGAAATGTTGGAACTATTATTTGAATATCCAAGTGGTAGATTTAAATATTTTTTATTGAATAGGATATCTTATTTCTATTACCCTGAACCCAAAAAGAATATATATATATTAAATAACAAGAAAATTGTAATAACTCATATTTATAAAAAAAAAAATATGTATATTATATTATGGAACTGTTATAATTTAATTGTTCCTGTAAGTAGAAATAGAAACAAAGAACTTATAAATTTTAATTTATTCAACACATTTTTATAATGTATTAATGGTAATAGTTAAATAAATAATAATTTAATTATTACTTTAATGTAACAATTTACTTAAGTTAGTAAGTAGACTTCAGATAATTTGATATTTAAAAAATAATTTTTTTGTAATATAAATTTCATAAAAAATTTTAGATAATTGAACATTAATTATTCTTTTACATATTTAAACAATGATTATGTAAAATTTGTTTAATATATACATATTATTTTATGAAATAGTTATAATAATTAATTTTAATTTAGTTATGTCATATTTTTAATGTAACAATATTCTTTGAGAATTAGAATTAATAATTATTTATTACTTAAATATAAATATATAGTCATGTCATATTATAGAAATTATATACAGTGATATTAAAATAATAATTAATATAATATAATTTCAATTAAAAAATTTTAATTATAAGATAATTTACTATTAATTATATATTAAATAAATAATAATTTATTTAAATTAATGTTAAAGTTTTTATTTATTTTATCAAAATTTTATAATAATATATTTTATTTAAAATATAATATTTATTACAATATGTTAAATTATTTTATTGTTTAATATTAATGTTACTTTAATGTATTTTAATGTTAATTTATGTATTTATATATAATGATATTAGAATAATATTTATGTTATAATTCCAAATTTAAATCTTGCATAACATAATTTAACATTAATTATTAATTAAAAACTAAAATAATTATAATATATTAAACTTTACATAATAAATTTAATACAATATTTTTATACATTAATTATTACATATATTGTATCTAATTTAATAATATGAAAAAATAATTATTTGAATTTGATGGTGTAACTCTGAGACCACTTTAAGATCGCTTTACTTAAAAAATTAGTTTTATTGTAATATAAATTACTTAAAATCTTTTAGATAATTGAACAATATTTATTCTTTAAATATTTAAATAATGATTATTTAAAATTAGTTTAATATATGTGTACTATTTTATAAAACAATTATAATAATTAATTTTAAATTAGTTATGTCATATTTTAAAATAGAATATTTATTACAATATGTTAAAATTATTTTATTTTTTAATATTAATGTTAATTTAATGTATTTTAATGTTAATTTAATGTATTTATATATAATGATCTTTCTCTATTAGATTTAAACGAGAATTTGACTTTTAACAGGACACAATGGAGAAAAAGGATTCATGTAACCGACCTCACGTAGTGGGATAAAGGCTTGATGTTGTTGTTGTTGTATACATGAATGGTCATGGTTTGAAGATAGCATTTTATATGATATATACGATGATATATGGATGGAACAGACATAAGTGATATGGCTTGAAAATTTATACGGCAAAGGTTCAGGGATCATGATGACCATTTTGCTTCTATAACTATTCTTAAGACCACAATTAGTGAAATCAGACGTAGGGAAGATGGTTTTGTTGAGGTCAATGTTGAAAATCTAATAACTAATATAGATCATTGTATTCTTTATACTAGATGACATACTTTATCAGATGCATTTCTGCTTGAAGCATACCGTAAGCTGAATATTGTCGGTAGACAAAAGAACAATGAGTTTCTGAATATAAAGGATTGACAATACATCCAAAAGAAATTTACAGAGGAATTCACATGCTGTCCAACTTTGAGCCAACTCCAAATGCGTATGCGCATAGTAATGACCAATATATAATGATAATATTTTCAGCTTTATTGTCACGCTATTAATATGTCTTTCGTGTTCTTATTTTACTTATCAATCATTTTAATGAATTTATGTTTATTTTTATTCGCACTTTCTCGGTCCAAACATCCTATGCCAATCATATTTTATTTCAACAAGCAAAATTCACTAATTTTAATATTCAGAATATTGTTTTATTAATATTTTATTTAGCCACATAATAAAGTTAATTAATTTTATAATGACAAAATAAATATCACCCCCAATTATAATATTTATAATATTAATAATATTTTATAAAAAAAATTTATAATATTTAAATAAATGATTCAATTTTATAATCATTACACATATTTTAAAATTAAATAATTTATAAATAATTATACAAAAATCTTCAGTTAAATCATTAGAAAGAACAAAAAAATTTAGTTAAAACAAATCATCAAACATAAATTTATTTTAATTTTAATTATTTATAACTATTAACTTTTACTTATAATACATAATTATAACAATTAAATTTATTTTTTATTAAATGAAAAATAATTTTTATATTAAATGAAATATAATTTTAATATTAAATGAAATATAAATTTATATTAAATTTATTTTATGATATATAATTATAATTATAACAATTAAATAAATTTTTTTGCACATATCATTTAAATTTTTTATTAAATGAAAAAAAATTAACTAAATAAAGTGACCAGTCATAATTTTTAATATTTTTCATGTTAATAAATTTAATTTAATTAATGTTATATTAAATTCAATTATATATTATAAATTATATTACAACTATACTTATATTTAAAATAAATTTATACTTATATTTTTAATATTCTCACGGGCTCTTCTGCCAAAGCAAATTTGGCTCTCTCTTACGCCAAAGGAAATTCGAAAATGAGAAAAACATAGAAAATTCTGAAAAAGAAGAATACGTTGAATGGATCGGCGCATTCAAAAAATGCGCCACTGAGTTCGCGCATTCTTTCAATGCGTCGAACCCAATCACAAACCTGCTCGTTTTTATATTTTGTGACATTCGTGCTTCTCTTACTAAAACTAACATAAGAGCTGCTCGTTTTAAAAATTTGCCCATTTAACGCTTATGTCCGATGTTGATGATTGACAAATGCTAGACGTCAATCTTTACTTTATGTCGGACATGAATTTATAAGGAACTTCAAAGGTTGTTGGATGACTTGTCATAGGCATCACTATCAAGTCTTTTACTTGTCTCTAATATGTTAAGCTTTATAGTGCATAACCACAAATTATAATTAGCTATCTACTGACTAATACGATCTTAACAATAAACTTAATTATTTTTTAAAAGTCATTAGAAAAATGTTAAAGCTACTACGAGGCTACTTAATCGGCTTTTTCTAAGACCATTAGACCATTAAGAACTCCATTGAAAATCTCTAAAAGCCACCCTCTCTAAACCTTTAAAATCCAAATTTTCAAAGCAAAATCAAGCACAAGTATTTGAAGAGCCAACCTCGTAAATCATTTTTAATCACTTTATTAATTACAATAATTTAAAATTTTGAACTGTAAATTATGTAAGTGAGTTCAAGCAGCTAGTGAGATCGCTCGAGCTCGGCTCGTTAAATGGCTCGTGAGCTAACAAGCCACGCTTGAGTCTGCTCTGACTCGACTAGTTAACTCACGAGCTGGCTCGTTTAAAAAAATTGTAATAAAAAATACCTTAGCCTACAAGATTTTAAATATAAATTGTTAAAAATATTTTAAAGTTATATCCCACGTTCTTATATTAAATCTTTTTTTTTTGTTTTTTGATGCGAAACATTTAGCTTAAAATGTTCCTTAGGTTATTCTATTTAGTTTGTTACAAGAATGGGGCATTGATGAATATTATCCTCTTTTCAAGCTTTTAAGCTTTGTATTTATCCCTGGATTGGGAATCCCCTGAAGCAGGTCCATTTCTTTCGATGATCCACTGCATCAGTTGGTATCAGAGTCCGGAGCTTGCTAAGAACGATGGACTGCAGAAGAAGGTGAGCTGTCGACGATGATCTAAGCCGTATAGCCTTTTATGAAGCTCAAGTGAATGCATCACTTGATCGAATAAACAAAACACTTCATTTCATAAGGAGAATGCAAATGCCGTCGACAACCATACTAGCGTCTACGTCTTCTCTCCTCTCATATATGTCTCGTGATCGCAAACAAATTCGCAATTAACCCACAGTCGCTCATGATTACCCCCCGCTCAAACTTCCTCTTCGGTGGCGTGACCCCCTCCATTCCAACATCTTCTGCCTCCTGCACGCATCAATCGTTGCGCACTTCCAGTGAGATCGACCCCGCTTTCGCCTCCAGATTCGCCTGCATTTCAGACGCTCCAGTGAAACGCGGCCCTCGAGCTTGTCGAACAATCCCACCCAAAAGGCTATTCTGAACCTCCATAATCGCCTATCGTCACAGTGGCCACTAATTCGGCTTCATTTCACGACTAGATCGGCGCTCAAAGGCTACTCACATCCCACGCTCCCAATCCCGTCTCTGACCCTCCATGTGACTTCAATCCGTTCCCAATTAGTGTGACTTCGGCACCTTCGCTCATGCCAACTGGATCACCTATAATATCGTCATCGTCTCCGCTTCATTGACTCCTTCCAAGTACGCAGGATGAGATGCAAGCTCACACGAGGAGCCTAACATTTGTTCCCTTCAATCGTTTTTATCCTTAGACTCACACTCGGGAGACATCATCCCTGTTTGATCGGCTCGGTCACACAACAGGAAGAAGAAGAGTTTTTGTTCCCAATCGAACTTGCAGTCCCGATCCCGATCAGCCCCAAATCTGCTCCATATCTGCTTAAGAAATTCTCAAGAGATCATACACCACATCAGTTTTAGGGTGATGGCAACAACGTAGACGAGCCATCGCGACCTCTCAAACTGGTCGTTATAGAGCCGACGAAGCATTGTACTAAGAAGACACTTGAGGACATGACAAAGGAAGATTGGCGCATCTTCCATTAAGACTGTAACATCTTCTACACAGAGTCTCGCATCCCTCTACTTATGCACAAATGGAGCGAGAGTGATCTTCTGGAGCTTGAAGTGTTTCAGCTATGGGAAAACAATTTTATTGGTAGTATGCTGCAGCGACTACGCATGGATTGCCTTCTCCAACCGCCGGAGCTGTGCTTCGACCGATGCTCATCTCTAAGCCATATTTGAATGAGTGGAAACTACAGTAATGGCTCCATCCTGAGAGACCTATTTTGCCTTCACAATATCACTGAGGTTGAGCTATAGGATAACCTCCTCGCCAGCGGACTCCTTGGCGCCAGCAAATTTTGGATCTCTTCCAATCTTGGCCAGATCACCTTATCGGACAATTGCTTCTATGGCCCTCTTCCTTCCTCAATTGGCAAATTCTATGCTGACCAAAAGCTGATAATTTGCCATTTAGGTAAGTTTCGCAGCATTGACTTCGTAATCCAGATGCTCGATAAAATTACGAAGCCGGATTCTGCTATTGGACCTGATACCGTCATCTTACGATCCCTTCTTAATCAGATAAAAATTCATCTTTGCGATCCAAATACCATCAACTTCAACTCCCTTATATTATGTAAAGCTGGGAGGATATGTGAGTCCTCAAGCCTATGGGTTTCAGGGGTGCCGACAAGGAATATTGATTTTGTCTTGAATGTGGCAGAAGAGAATGGAGTGAGCAAATTAATTGTTATTTCCTCGATGATTGTTGGCTTGTGCAAGAATGATAAAGTAGATAAAGCTGTTGCATTTGGTGCTGCTGTACAAGTAAGTATTCTGAGTGGAGAAGGTGGCATTGAGGCCAAAGTTATTATCCACAGGTTAACTTCTAAGTTGTTGTTTTCTGTTGATGGTCAAACAGATATAAAACAACAAGAAGCCCGTGTATCTACTATGGGAGGCATACAAAATTGTAAAGGGTCAAAGGTACTCATGCAGCTAATGAATAAGTTTATGGATATAAATCAAAGATGCAAGGGGAGAATGATGCGGAGCAGTTTAGCTTAAAATATTCCTTAAGTTATTTTATTTAGTTTGTTACAAGTTTATTAAAAGTTTCTAGAATCTTTTAGGATTCGCTAGGTTTTCTCTATTTGAGTATTATATATATGGAATGTGTAAGAGGAATGGGAAATTGAGGAATATTATCTTCCTTTCAAGCTTTTAAGCTTTGTGTTTGTTCCTGGATTAGGAATCCCTTCAAGCAGGTCCATTTCTTCTGATGATCCACTGCATTATTTTCCTTCTTATTTTTCATCATTTTAATCATTTTATTATAATAATTGATTAAACATAATTATTTTCTCTCTTTCACAATAAATGAGCTGGCTCGAACTCATATAATAGAGCTCGATCTCAAGCTTAAGCTAAAATTAGAGATGACTTGAGCTCAGCTCGACTCATTTATGCCCCTACTTTCTATAAAAAAAATTTCTAAAATATAAAAATAAAATAATAAGAAAGTAATAGTTAAAAAATTATGATTATAAATCTGAAAAATGTAAAACAACCAGGAAGCTGCCCGAATAAATCTGCACTTGAAACTAAATGATTAATTTTCACATAAGACCAAATTTGTTTATAATTGAGAATATCCTCTTCTGTTTAAATGTATGATATTTTTCTCTCTCCTTAAAAATATCTAAGCATTTGTGTACCATGAAACACTAACAAGAGCATAGGAAAATGACCTGATCCACATCTAATTTCCATTAATTAGATTTGATCATTAGGAGGCCCCATTGGTTACATAAAAAACAAAAGATCTCATTTTTATGGTCATTATATTACCAGCTGTATTTATTTATACAGTAACTGTATGATTGAAGAACAAATAGGCCAATTATAGGTGCAAGATTTTTATGGAGCTGAGACGGTTCATTTCATGTAGCTGGGTTACATACCTTTCATTGATTGTGATATTTTTAATTTTACTATATGAGATATTTTTATGGGCTAGCTTGATATTTAGGGAAGAGTTTATTTATTTTGTTTAAGAAAATTTGTTAATTATAGGAGGTTTGAGTGGGTGGAATTAATTAATGTTGATTTCAAAGATTATGACTAATATTTATGGAAAAAAATATAAGATAAAATAGTTTTTTTATATATTTGTTATTTGATTTAGTATAAGTAATGAAAAAGAAAACTTCTATTTGTTTTGATGATAAAATAATAATAATAATAATAAAGAAAACTTGCTCTCTATCTCTCTCTTGCTTGCTCTCTTGTTGGATAGTGGTCAGAGCGACATGACTTTGTCCTTTGTAGGACTTGTTTGTATCATTCCATGAATGAATTTAAAAAAAAAAAGAGCATTAGACTACTTTCTCTTTAATTTTCTTGGTTTTTCTTCCGATATTTCTTCCTTCGGCCAATTTTCAATTTGAATGATAGTTAATCGTTTGATTGACCCTGAATTTTTAGATGGGAAGTCGAAATCACGTTCTTCTAGGGATGTTCTGTCAGGGGTTTTTACCTCACCGGAATTTCCTACCCTTAAAATTTCCTCTCACCTTGGCTTACCATATTTGTAGATTTCGGATGAGGAGATGCTTGCTTTTGTTGCACCCTTTGAGTTTCCAGTGGTTGAGAAATTTCCTGGGCACTGTCCTCCTCTTGATGTGATTCATAAATTTTTTTTTCAACCTAAAACTTCTTGGTGAATTTTCTGTCACTTTGCTCAACTCAAATAATATGTTGATTAAATTAGTGAATGATTTAGATTATTGTAGAGTATTCTCTCATCGCTCTTATTTTATTAGCAATTGCTTCATGAAACTGTGTAAGTGGACCCCTCATTTTGACATTAATGTGGAATCCCCTACCATTTCGATTTGGGTCTCCTTCCCTAATCTTCGTCCTCACCTATTTTCTCCCCGTATCCTACATGGTTTGGGGCCTTTGTTTGGTCGACCCTTAAGAACAGATAATGCTACCTCTAATGGCACAAGACCTTCAATTGCTTGTGTTCTTGTTGAATTAGATGTTACCAACGTTATCTTGATCAAGTTTGGCTTTGTTCTGAAATTTTGGTTATATTCAGTTTGTGGAAATAGAAGAATTTCCCTCTTATTGTGCTCACTACAAAGCTTTGGGTCATTCGAAATTAGAATATCGTATTTTACACCCTCATTTAGCTGAAGCTCCCTCTAGTATCCCTGTGACTGTTAATGTGGGGGATATGGCAGAGTACCTTTGCAGGAAAATATTGATAATTTGAATCTTGTTCATCCACATTTGACTTTTAATACAGTTGAGATAGTTCCTCATGATGGAAATAACAATGCTCAGGGCAATGTGTGCTTTGAATTATCATTGCATGAAGCTATCGCCCCTCTTATTAGTGTTGTGTGGCAATCGGTTGGGCCCAATATCTTGGATGACCCTATGCTTCCTTCTGCTGTTGCTCCAGCTCAGGAGGATTTAGATACTTTGAATCCTAATTTGGGTGATTTTGGATTACCTACTCTTATGGTGAACATTGATGACACTAAATATTATTCTTCTTTTGTGGACATGGCTTGTTCTGGAGGTGAGGGTACTTACGGTAATGACTTGGTTCCTTCAACTATTGGCGAGAAAGCTCCTTTGGATGTTGTTTCTGGCTCTTGTCATAAGTATTCGAATGAGGTGGACAGGGGCTTATGTGATGTTAACATGGTGGTGGTGAATGAATTTTCTAGTGGTTTGGTTCCTTTTGCAGAATCACCTATGGCTTCTATCGAGCCGGTTTTGTTGCCCTCTTCTGTGGGGCCGAATGGGAATGATCCTCTTGCTGATGTTTTGATTGCTCTTATTTATTCTAATGCTTTGAAAGTTGATCAATTGGTTTCTAGATTGGGGGACACTTGTGTGGAGCAATCTGACTGGCTCGATGGGTCACCTTCCTTGCCTTGCGGGGTTGGTGAGGATGGAATGGATGAGCAGGTGGATTCGTTTCACGATTTGTATGGCTTGAATGTGAGTCGTGTTGTTGTTAATGCCTTTTTCCGTGTTGGTAAACGTCCTAAGTGAAAATCTAAAAAGTAATGTTGTGTTGTCTTTGTTTTTTCTCTTCTTTGATGGCATTTTTGGTTGGATGTCTTCTAGAGGTTAGTGTTCTTGTGGGGTGGGGCTCTCTTTGGTTTAATTTTGTGAGGGCTATTGGTGGCTGGGCGGTTTTTATTTTGGCTGGGCTGTGTAGGTGTTCTGGTGGCCTTTCCTCTTTGTGGTTTGTTGGTTCTGTGAGTAGTCTTGTGGAGGCTCTTTATATGTGTTGGCTCTGTTGCGTGGTCAGTTTTGGCTTCTCTTGGTTTTGCCTGTCTCTATTTTTTGTTGTTGTTCAGGTCTTTTTTTGGTGGTTGTTGTGGCTTCTCTGTTGTTGTATAGCTTCTGTTGCTTTTTTGATCTAGATTGGTTTTGTTTGGATCCCTTTTTGTGTTCTCTTTATATTATTTTCCGCTCTATTGTAATAAGTAGAACCATTAGCTCATAGGTTTTGCTACAAAGTTTATATTTTTAGAGAGCTTTTAGTTCTTTAAGGGCCTATAATTTTATTATTTATGAAACATGTAAGCCCTTTTGTGGGTTTTATCCAAAAATAATAATAATAATAATTGATATATCATCAAAGAATTATGTTGATCATGTACGAATCTCGAGGCAGAAATTAAGTTAAAAACTTCAAAAATTAATTCATAAACCATATGAACTCCAATTTCAGCAAAGTTATAGTTGAATTGAACGTCTCAGAAATATGAACACAGCGACACCAAATTCGACCCAATCTGAGCTTAAATGGGTCCAAATCTAAGACCCAAAGTGCATTTGGAAGGTTCAAACCATAATTTGGATTGCCAAACAGTCTTCAAATGTGACGTGCTTATAGTCAAATTGAGAGGCTCAACGAGACAAATCCAACGAGCCTAAGATTGTTGAATTCTGATATCATTAAGACATTCAAATGTCCAATAAACAGTA
Organism: Dendrobium chrysotoxum; assembly: GCA_019925795.1. Lineage (NCBI taxonomy): Eukaryota > Viridiplantae > Streptophyta > Magnoliopsida > Asparagales > Orchidaceae > Dendrobium > Dendrobium chrysotoxum. The sequence goes on from CM034313.1 coordinate 1,732,213, forward strand.
CACGATCAAGTGATTCAACATCGGCCGTCCATTCAAACCACTCCCAATTTACCCCTGATTTTTCTCCTATTTACAGGCCATGCCACTCTAAGAAATCTATAAATAGAGCTCCCCTTTCTCATGAAAAAGGGGGCCCAAGCCAGAGAGCAAGAGAGAGATCGGAGATCCCTCTTGCCCTCTTGCTCCTCCTCGACCACAGCTTGGAGTTCCGCCGGACCATCATCAGTGGCCCTGAGTTCTGTCGGACCACCACCTGACGTCCTAAGCTCCGCCGGATAACTACTTGAAGCCATGAGTTCCACTAGACCACCACCTGATGTCCTAAGCTCCGCCGGACCACCGCTTGATGCCTGGACTTCTACTGGACCACCACCTGACATCCTAAGCTCCGCCGGACCACCGCTTGACGCCAGAGTTCTGTCGGACCACCACCTGAGGCCCAGACTTCTACCGGACTACCACTTGATGCCCAGAGTTCTGCCGGACAACAGCCTTACGACTATGGTCTTTTTGACCCCCGTCGTCTGCCGACTACGGTCCTTCCGACTTCCGTCGCCCGACCAACTAAGGTTCTCCCGACCTCTATCATTAGACTACGGTCTTTCTGACCTCCAACACCAATCAACTACGGTCCTTCTGACCTCCGTCGCCTGACCAACTAAGGTCCTCCCGACCTCTATCATCAGACTACGGTCTTTCTGACCTCTAACGCTAGTCAACTACGGTCCTTCCGACCTCCATCGCCCGACCAACTAAGGTCCTCCCGACCTCTATCATCAGACTACTATCTTTTCGACCTCCAACGTTAGTCAACTACGGTCCTTCCGACCTCTGTCGTCCGACCAACTAAGGTCCTCCCGACCTCTGTCATCAGACTACAACCTTTCTGACCTCCAACATATGTCAATTATGGTCATTCCGACCTCTGTCGCCCGACCAACTAAGGTCCTCTCGGTCTCTGTCATCAGACTACGGTATTTCTGACCTCCAGTGCCCTTCAACTACGGTCCTCCCGGCCTACGTCGCCTGCCGACTACAGTCCTCCTGACCTCCGTCATCTGTCGATTATGGTTCTTCCAACCAAACAAACATGTCTACATTGATTATTGTAATTCCCACCATGTAATGCACCCTATATGATGTATATTTGTTACATCAAGCCAAGGCCTTCTCCCGAGGAAGGGCCTCATTTATAATCGACTGTAAACACTAGTGGATTCATTCAAACTGGGCTAGGCTTTGTGGTTTTTCCCCCTTTCAGGGGCTTTCTTGTAAAAATCCTGGTGTCTCATATGAAAGCAACACTCTCTCTCTTATCTGATTGCGTACTGGATCTTCGTACAATGCTAAGACTTTAAACTACATATTTCTCTACAGCCGTGAATATACCAAGACACAATAATAATAATAATAATAATAATAATAATAAAGCATTAGACTAATTACATATAATTAATTAGACATGAGACCAATCATTCATGAGAACATAAAATTAACTAATTCTAAATTTCATGTTAATAAATATTTATTTGTTTAAACACCATTAATTAAATTTAAGCTCACAATCTCTTTCCTTAGAACAAAAAATATAACAACAATCAAATTTGTTGTTGATATTTTAATTCAGAGGTAAAAGCAAAGTAGGAAATAAGAAATAGCATAATATAAAGTTTTAGACCTTAATATTTATAATATTTTCATATATTTTAAGAATATAAATTATTAAAATTAATTTAAGAATAGGGTAATATAAATTTGAAACTAATATAATTTATATCAAGAGATTATGATAACAGTTTTTAATATAAAATATATCCAAACTTGGCCAAATTATTAAAAGGAGCATCTTTTATGCGATTATATGCTTAAGGAGTGCGATTAGAAAATAATTTAAAAAGGAGTGAAAATAGACTGCAAAATTACAGTTTCTATAGAAACCGTACTTTTAAAATACGGTTTTATAGAAACCTGAACTCTAAAATTTGGCTTATATAGTAACCAGATGTTAGAGTACCGTTTTCTATAAAAACCGGTAGTCAATGTTCCGGTTTCTTTTGTTTTATTTTTTTTAAATTTTAATCATTTAAAGACCGTTAATTAACGGAATTGATATTAAAAGAAATGATTTAAAAAATAATACTGATGATTTATGTTGTATGTTTAAAATTCACGGGAGCACAAAATTAGTGGATCATGGGCACGAATCAATGATGCCGGTGTGGAAATGGAGGAGATAATGGCGAGCTAAATGATGCCGGCGTGGAAACGGAGGAGAAAAAGGCGAGCTAATTTTACGGGTGCACAGAATGAAATAATTTAATAAATAAATCGAAATTTAACAATCCAGTTTCTTAAATTCTTAACAAACCCCATCTTTAAGATTGGATTATTAGTAATAAATTATTAATTAAAATAAAATTAAAAAGGAAATCAGAGGACAAAATTCTGGTTTCTTAAAAAAATCGGATCATTATAGAAACCGGATTTTGATGTTCCGGTTTCTATAGAAACCAGATGATTATGCTCCGATTTCTTAAAAAATCAGATTTTCTCCAACCAATTTTGCTCCTTTTTAATTTTTTTTTTATTTTAAGATCTTTATGCATATTTAGATATTACATTTGCTTCTTTTTTTTAATTTGGCCTTCAAACTTTAATATATATAAAAACGAATAAAAAAAAAGAAATAAATACCAGAGCAGACTCGTAGAGCATAAACGGCAAAGTCACCATCAAAATTTAATTCTAATATTAATTTCGTACCATTCGAAAAATTCCGCAGAGGAATTTTTCGAAGCCTTGGGGGCCACTTGCCTATAAATAAGCAGACAGCCCTCGGTTAATCCACAACTACTCATCTGATCACATATAACTATGACGGTACTCTTCGCCAAGAGAGCTGAGGTTCCCCAGCCATGGAAGGAGGCGACGGTGGCAGCAAACAAAGCGGCCGGCGACGGTGACCGCTACGGCGCCGACGTCCTTATACAGACCTCCACCGGCCTGCGAATTCCAGCTCATTCTAACGTTCTGGTTAATAACTGATCAATCAACTCATCTGTTTAAATTTCTGAAAGAAAAATCTTTGCTTTTTATGATCGGTTAAATAAAAAATTAATTTTGTTTTTGATGGATTAAAAAGGCTTCGATGTCACCTGTACTGGCGAGAGTACTGAATCTTCCGAATAAAAGGGGGAAGTCGGAGAAGGTGATTCGGATTCTCGGAGTTCCTAACGAAGCTGTTCTCGCCTTCGTGCGTTTGCTTCATGCGGGAAGGTATGAGTTCCTCTTCGTGTTTCTTTCTTTGATTCTGTGTTTCTCTTTTTATTTTGTTTTCGGAGAATTTTTGGGTGATAATATTCTGATTAAAATTTTATCTAAGTGAGTTTTATTTATTTTATTTTATTTATATCTAAATGAGTTTTATGATTTTTAAGTTTGCTCTAAGATTTGAAAATAAAAATAATAATTGGATGAATATAAAGTTTATAGAATTTGCTTTGAGATTAGTTATTTGCATAGATATGTAGAGATTTTATTTTTCTAATCTCAAAGAGATCCAATGATCTGAAAGCTCTTCTGATATAATTTGAATTAGGATGCTATGAAATAAATTTTTTTTCCAAAAAGTTTGGCTCGGATAAGGATAAACTTAATTATAAGAAACTTCATATGTGTTAATTTTTTATAATTTTAAAAAATTAGATATAAGTATTTTAATTATTTTATTTTATCATATGTTTTATAACAATTTTTTTATTATTTTAGATTTATATCAAAATTATAATCAAGTAGTTTTAGTTTAATTAAATATAATTGAAATATGAGGTACTAATTTTTTAAGCTCATTCAGATTAAATATGGATAAAGATGTCTTACCTATTTTTTTTTCAATAATGTTATGTTGTACTAATTTTAAATGAAATTTAATTATATAAAATTTATTATGATCAAAATTTAAAAATATGTATAAATTGTGATCATGACGGATTTTATATTTATTAAATTTATTAGACTTGTAAAATAAAACTCCAACTCGAGCTCAAATTGATTAATTAATCAAGTTCAAGTTCAAACCAGAGGTGACTTGCGGTTAGCTCTAATCGAGTTGACTCTTTTATCCTGCTAATTTATATATATTAAATAAATTTATATTTTATAATTTAAAATAACTATTCTATTGGTTGGATGTAAATAATGGATTTGTTTAAACGGGCGCAGCGATGAAGAGGATGAAGAAATGATGAGAAAGAACGGGATGCACATGCTGGTACTATCGCATGTGTATCAAGTGAAGTGGCTGAAGCGCGCGTGCGAGAAGAGGCTAGCGGCTTGGCTTGATGCCGAAGCGGTTGTAGATGTGCTTAAGCTTGCGCGGCTGTGCGACGCGGCATGGCTCGGCCTGCATTGCTTGAAGCTGTTGAAGAAGGACTTCGCAGCCGTCCAGAAAAGCGACGCGTGGCAGTTCTTAGAGGCCAACGACCCTTGGCTTGAGCTCTATATTCTCGAATTTCTTCATGCGTCCGATCTTGTAAGTTCAATTTCTTTATTTTCTTTAATCTATAAAAAAAATGTAGTTAAATTTTATTTAAAATATTTTAGCTTCAAAATGAAATTAATATTTAATTAATTAATCAACAATTAACTTATTTATATCAAGAATTTTTTTAATTTAAAATATATTCAAAAATTTTAAACTTTATTATAATATAATATTATGAAATATTTTTTTTACAGATAGAAATTCAAAGAATTCTGTCATGAAATATTAAATGTATTTATTAATTTACCAAACAACTTTATGGTGATTGAATTTGAATGGCTTTTGAGTTGAATTTGTAACCTATTTTGTCTGTCCATTAATGATTTCTTTTTTTGAAAAAAATATAAAAAGACAAAATAGATATTTTTCTCTCTCCTTCAAAATCTCTTTTAAGAATTGATGACTCAGCACAAAATATTTTATATAAATTATATAAATCACTAAATATTATTAATATATATTTTTTATATTTATTAATTTTAAATTAAATCTAATATTTTCAAGCTAATATTTTAATATAGTATTTTTTCCTTCATATTGTGGTCATTAGAGTGCCAGCTGTGTTGAAGATCTTGCGGCTAAGGACAGCAGAAGCTGAGGTGTTATTTGTCTCTTCTCGTTTAGTAATTAATTAAGAGTTTATTATTTAAATACATTACGTGGTAGAATATTTAAATTTTAGTAACTCATATGAGATATGGGATTTATTGTTTGAGAAATTAAAAAAAGGCGATTCAGCTGAAAAGATTTCATTATAGTGATATTAAAAAAAAATGTTCTCTACCATTGGAGAACAATTTGATACAATGTAATAAATATGAATTGTGATAGATGATTTCGACGATGAAAGTGTCGGAATTATTGAGGTGTCGGAGATGTCGTCAATGATCATGGTGGTCCAAGATCAGCTGCGCTCCTTACGGAAGGGGAGGCTAATGCCCAAGTTGTTGATAGTGTACGTTTGCCTCTACGATGAGACGCAATATTTGTTAATAATGACTGGGTCAGTGTTATTGATAATGACAAGTGTCAACTTTGGTAGTAACCTTCAGAGTCTATATTGTTGGCGATAGTAAGTGTTGATCTTATTAGCGACGATAGACACTTACCTTATTTTTGAGTGTCAACCACAGCTTTATTAGCGATGGCAAATATCAAAGCTGATATTAATGATGTTTTTATCTTATTGCCAAAGATGTTCGTTAAAGTTGGTGCCAACTTAAGACAATTGCCTTACACAAAATCCACATTTTAAATAAACTTAGAAGATTTTAATATTATTTAAAATATATACTAATTTCTAACAACATCAAATAAGTCGTTATTTTAAAAAAATTAGAATATTAATTAAAAATAAAATATCAGATCAATAAGTAATTTATACAGTTTAACACAATTTCTTTCTCATGATTAATAAGAAGGAGCGTAGACCCGTAGACTAAATTTATTATTTATAATTGAATGCAGAGGGAAAAGCAAAGCAGAAGAAATAAGGAAGAGAAGAAAACATACCAACAGCTAAGCGAGGCAATGGAATGCCTTGAGCACATCTTCAAAGAAGGTTGCACAGACATTAAGCCCGACCGCCGCCGGCGAAGCTCCTGCTCTTGCCCACCCGTGGATGCCTGCCAACCCCTTCAGCTCCTCCTCCTACACTTCTCCAAATGTGACGGAAACCGAGCCACCTGCTCTCGCTGCCGGCGAATCTGGCAACTCCTTAAGCTTCATTCTTCAATCTGTATGGCTCAGGATTCATCCAGCTGCAAGGTTCCACTCTGCAGGTATTGCTCACTAGTCCATTGCCATAGAAGGTTCAATAGGAAAACTTTTTTTGTTTTGTTAATTACATGAACAATATGGCCGCCGGTGGAACATAATTTTTGTCATAGGAAGAAAATATATCACACAGCATGCATTGTTGCGGGCTATTTTATTCAACATGTTTAAGAAAGTTCATCACTTGTTGGTTGTATCATGGAGTTGTTTGGTTGAGAGCATTTTGAGCATACTGTAGGGATCGGATTTTATAGTTTTTTGAGCGTTTTGACAGAAAAAAATTAATAGTATTGTTCTAAGGGAATGGGAACTCACCAAATAGCTTGTATCTGTAATATGGCCCCAGCGAACTCTTGCACTTCGAGAAATCCTCTGCCTTTGCTGGCTCAATGCATCGCTCGACCACTGCTCCTCTGTCATCATGAAACAATCATTATTATTAATTATCTGAATTATTAGATTCAATTTATTTGTTCAAAGCTAACATAAGTTGAATTCCTCTATGCTATATTAACATTATTTATAAATTTTAAATACTTGCAATCATATATACAACCTTTATGTTTTTTCTTTATAAAGAGACATTAATGCTGCCTATTTACAAACCAAAATTTGTATTGGAAAATGACAGGCAATTCAAGTACAAAATGCAGAAGACGGAGGAGAAGTTAGAAGAGAGAAAGTGGATGGTATTGGGGAAGAAGGTGGCATCAGTCATAGCCTTTTCAAGTTTTGCGAAGAGGAAGATGTCTGAATCTGGGCGAGCTCTGGACCCAGAATGAAGCTCATTAAGCACTTCTTTTCTCGAGCTTGTATGAGTTTTTGAAATGTTCAGAAAATCAGAATAGATTATGTGAGGTGATCAGGGTAGAATATGGGAGGAGAGATGAGGAGCTCAAAGGAAAAGAGGAAGAAATGTCTTCTTCTTTCTTTCTGTGTAAGAAATGTGATGTATTAATCTATGTTTTTGAGCTTGTGTGATACTGGTTTGCATTCACTGGCCGATTGAAAAAAGCATCCAAGCACAAATCATTTAATATCGCACTTTCATTAAAACTTAGCTCTCTATATATAACTTTCAAATATAAAACCTTCCATGACAGAACTAACTGAAACTTCCAGCTTACTCAGTAATTATTGTACCTAACATTAACAGTCTAATATTTAAAAGAAAAGAATTCCAAGTACATAAACAAAATTGACGCCGAGCTGAGCCGCTTATTCATAATAACTTCAGGCTAGTTTTATTTCATTTGGTAGCTTATATGGCTACATAGGATTAGTGCTCTCTTGTTTTTGGGTGTAGCCTATTATGGGCTACATTTATTGTAGGCTCTGAAAATTCTGCCCCGGCCTCCACCTGTTTGCTTTTTCAGGAGAGTGTTAATGAAATTAAGTTCCGGGGTAAATTTTGGAAGGCAGATGAGTTTGTAGATAAGACACTACTCAGAGATTTCGCCCTCATTTTCTGAGGGACTTTATGATCTGAGTTCTAGTTTCCTATAGGCGCGAGCCCCTATAGTTAATTACCTCTCCCGATCACGAGAGAGAACTTTTGATTAAGGCTAGTCGTCAATAAGATACGTAGAGATATGTGTTATCTGGCATGTAGTAGCAGCATGGGCTTGGGTTGTGAAAAATTGGATATTGAAAATAGAAATTTCACCATCTTGCACTTAAAGCGGATGGTAAAGGAATGGATGATGGACCCGATCAAGATCTCATGGTTCCGTCGTCCCGGGCCATCGTGGTCCCTGGTCTACTTAGTCAGAGGTGGTAGTCGACCCAACTTGACAGAAGGATCCTTGTCGGCAGACATGAGTTGTTTCGTCCAAGGGTACCTTATAGACTTGGAGTGAATGTTTGCCTAAGGTGACAAATTTGAATCCATCTTAGCTAACAAAGGGCTTTGTGCCCTATTGATCATATCTTATTGATTCATATCTCAAGGATTTGACGCCACTGAGAAACGTATTGGCTCTGGCCATAATCGATATCTTGTGATGCCATTTCGCAGCAAAATCACTCGGTTCAGAGGGCCTCGGGTCATAACCGTTTATCCTGCAATGCCATTTGGCAGTGAAACTGTCGGTTAGAGGACACGTACCACGTTCTTACTGGCAGGAGATTATTTGAGAATAGATTATAGTGATATTTTTCGACTAGGCATTAGCTCTATGTGAACTAAAGTAATTTTCAGATTTATCCACCTCGGAAAACTGTTGCGGAGGGCGGATGGATTTTGCTTTAAGTGATTTGATGGATTATTTTATTTTTAAATATCTGGAGTTTGGGATTTTTCAGAAATTTGGATTTTGTGAGAAATTTGAGAATTTAGGAGGTATTTTGAATTATTTGGAATTAACCCCTCCAGTTGAGATTCACATTCAACATTGCCATCATCGGGGTAGAAAGGGGTCATTTATATTTATGGGTTGAACCTTATTGACTCTATCGGGCTGTCAACAGAGGATCGGGTCTCCAATGTTTGAAGAAGATGAAAGCGCCATTGGAAGAAGGGTATCTTGGAACCTATGGTTGCGTCTCTGATACCATGTAGAAGTTTGATTGCAGAATTAATCAAGAAGATGAATTCCTTCACCCTCTTATTATTTACAATACATCTATTTATAGATATAAGATAGATGGTTCTAGAAGTACACTTGTAAGCATTCGATTGATTAAGGTAGTTATACTCTGGAATCTAGTATTGACAACAAGAGGGCTAGCTGACAACTGTAGAAGCCCACATGTGCTTATCTGATTGGTTAGCTTGTAACTGCATGAATGATGTTTACTTCAGTTCATTATTACTGTTGTTTGCTATTATAACCATAAATTATAATTAGCTATCTACCGACTAAATACGATCTTAACAATAAACTTAATTATTTTTTAATTATCATTAGAAAAATGTTGAAGCTATTACGAGGGTAGTTAATCGGCTTTTGCTAAGACCATTAGACCATTAAGAACTCCATTGAAAATCTCTAAAAGCCACCATCGCATAAAATCTAAATTTTCAAAGCAAAATCAAGCACAAATATTTGAAGAGCCAACCACTTAAATCATTTGTAAAGTTTTCACGCACTCAATCTTTCTTCAACATTCATTCAAAATATAACGAAAAAATAAAAAATAAAAAATCTTTTTAATTATTATAATGTATTTATTTTTTAGTTTAGAATCACTTGTTCTAATTTAATTTTAAATCTCTCCTGTATCATTTGCAAGGCCTTCTTGGCTGCTTTGATGGGCCTCAACATTAATTTACTTACACGGGCCTAGGCCCATTAATTATCTCATAAGACAATTTAATCAAATTATTATAAAACATAAAGCACCTTCATCTAATGCACATCCCATTAACTTCCTACATCAACAAGGACTCTCCATAACATAAATAAAAGAATTATATATATATATATATATATATATATATATATATATATATATATATATAATGTTTAATAGTCTTTTGAATAATAAATAACTAAATATATATAATTAGAGGTCATTTACTTCATCAATTTATGTTCAAAAATTTACAAATATAATTTTAATGTTTGATTTAAGCTTATTTATGTCAGATTGAAACTCTGTAGTGTTGATATGTTCGTTACATTGAGATGTTCAATTCGAGTCTAAGTTCATCGAAATTAGAGTTCAGATGATCCCAAATTTAATAAAAAAATTCTAATTCAAATTTTGCATTGAGATTTGTGCTTATCATCTGAATTTTTTGAAGTTGTAGCAATATAGGTACTTTAAAAGTTTCCAAAAAGAGCTGAAATAAAGTATAAAAAAAATTGAAAAAAAAAACTTGACATACAATATGACATATAAGATATTTTATTTTAAAAAATATGATAATGTCCACTGAAAACGCTACAATCTCATAGAAAACTCCAAAACAAAACTGAGTTGAAGGATTAATAATAAATCTCTTTGCTCTTAATGGCTTCTGACTTTATGATATAAAAATGATTGAGTATAGCAACAACTGAAGTAGCTGAGAGAAATCATGAATTGTTTTAAGTTGTTTAAGAGTTTAGAAATCGTGCACGCATAGTACTAATTAACTGAAATGGTTTGGAAAGACTAAAAAAAAAATTGAGAGTTTAGCTCAAAGTTTGGTTTGAAATGGTATTGCTTTGTGCTTACAATCTCTCTTTTCTTATTTTTTTTTTTTGGTTGAAGATTAGCATATTAAAAATGTAGTTGATCGTATGGATTTATACTTCCTATACATTTTTACTAAATATCATATATAATCCTAGAATTTATTATAACATAGTAGTACACCGAATAGGTTTAAGTCGGGTTCCTTCAATCTCGATGATCGAAATACAAATCAATTTGCCATCAAATGGAAGTTGCTCAAAGCTATTCAGTTAGCTTATTTTAGGGTTCTCAAAATGGATTAATAGATAAGGTTCGGATTTGACCCAATCTGAATCCACTCAATCCGAACTTAGCCTATTTAATAAATGGGTCAAAAATGTATACCTGAATCCAACTTGTTGGCAACTTCAATGGTTCGAACCAAACCTGATAACCTATTTTTATTTTAAAAAAATTACACATTGTTAATTATAGAGTTTAGATTGATTTATCAAAAATAATAAGAGTATATCAACAGTCAAAAGCAATTACTAAAAAAAAGATTGAATAAGTCACTTTCACGACAAAATTGGATTTGTGGATCAACCTGAATCTATCCCGTCAGTTAAATAGGTCGGAATTGTGGCCATAAACCTGACTCGTTTCATAAATAGGTCAATTTGAAACCGATTTGTTCAGATCAGATCCAAATCAAATAATTTATTGACACCACTATTTGTATGAAATCTAAATATTTGATTGAGCTGCAACAGTTACTCGTTTGAGCCATCAAATAAATTCACTCAAGCTTTTCCAAATGACCAGTTAGATTAAAGGAAGTCTTTGAAGGCTTCATTGGCAATTTAATAGATGTTCCATACAATACAATGTGATACTCTTACACTACTTTTTAAAATACTTTGAACTCAAAGTGTCAAGCTAATTTGTGCAGCCTGCCTATATTTAATAATATTGATATCTATGGAGGTGTTAGGATGGCAAAAATTTAAATATATATTTAAGCATAATTTTGTAAGAGAAAAATATATGTGAATTAAGGAAGGGCGTTAATTCGGGTTGACAGGTCGGGTTTATTTTACCCAAAATTGATTCAAAACGAATATGTTTATCCTGAATGCGGCCTGTTTATCATACAGGTCAAAATATTTGACTCAAACCAACTCGACCCGAACCAACTAACGTGACCACGATGTATTTGACTTAATCATAATATAAATCATGCAATTTTTTATGTCAATAGACCCTTTTAGCCCAAATATGACTTGTTTAATCTGAACTTGGCTGATAATTGAATCAATTTCTAGTTAATTTCGAGTTTTCGGGTCAAGCAAAATTTGACCTTAAAATTAATCGAGTCGACATTTCATACTTAAGGTTTTGTTTGAGACAATTTTCTTAATATTTTATAAAACAGTTTTAATAGAAAGTTATTTTTAAAAAGCAGTAAAAAAGCTATCTCAAATAATATAATATCTAATTTTTTTATTATTTTCAAAAATAAATTTTTGTACTAAAAAATATTAATATAGTCCAAACTAAGCTGCTGCCATAGCATTTCTTTTTCAAGTAATATGAAACGGATCTGCAGCTAAGTATTCAAAACTTTGGATTGCGAACCAAGGCAAGATTCATGAATAATTCAATGTCCACGTGGCGCATTACTGACAAGCCACGAGGAACCCTAACAGAAGCTGAGGGCTTGAAGAAACATAAGCTGTTACTGTTCTTTCAAGTTATTTAGGATTCATAGTACCATCCCTTGCTAAGAAGTACCGAAAGACACGCTTCAATTACAATTTATATGCTTTCACATGAGACTTGAGGATTTAAATATTCTACAAATATATATTCAAATATTTATATATATTAATTTCTCTGCCCTGTTGTTGATGCTGAGAAACTAGTTTGCAATGGTTTTGTAGCTTATTGTAAGAGTGTAAGTGAGTTAATCTGACTTAGAGTTGCAAACGAACTGAGTGTTCGATAAGTTACTTGTGGTGCTGTTCAATTATAGCTTGTTTCTGATCGTTTGATTAAGTAATTAGATAAACTTGAATATTTTCTTAAATACACGATGATTAAATAAACAAGTTTGAACAACTATATGTTAAGCTCGTTTATGTTTATGAACAACATTGTTTGAAGCTTATGAACATGCTTGATAAGAAGCTCGTAAAGAAACTCAGTTCTTGTTTGATATAGATGATGCGAAGCATACTTAGGCTTCGTTTGGTTATTTGGTACTTTTGTAAAAGGTAGTTTTAAGAAACATCGGTTCAGAAAAAGGAGTTTTCTAACGGAGAAGCATATATAAAAAGCTTTTTCAAAACAGCAGAAAAATGAAAAAATGGAGTTATTGGGAACGAGGTTTGACAAACCAAACACTAAAAAAAAAAAAATTTTACTGCTTTAAAAAGGAATAAGCACCAAAAACGCCCAATCAAACTAGGCCTTATTTAGAGAAGGTTTGAGGAACATCTTACCTAATATTAATTACTTATTTTACTTATTTCTGTTAGATAGAATGTGTTCCACTCTCGGATTGATAGTTAAATCATAAATTAAATATGTCGTAGATTCCTGCGGCGATGGGTGCTCTGCTAGGGTTTCTTCCACCTTAGTCGATCTCGCCGTCCCATCCTGCTCTCCAACACCTGATTAGCCTCAGGGAAGTGCCTTTTTTCATTTCCCTCTAGCTTTGGTGGTGTTTCGATTTTCTCTTCTTCGTTTTTACTATTGGTTTTTCGGTTAATAGTTGTCCGCCTCGTCGATCCCTATTTTTTGAATGGGAAGGGCTCTTCTTGCTCTTTCAGATATGCTTTATCTAGTGAATCTACTTCGAGTTTCCCTGATCTCAAAATTTCATCTCTCACCGTAGTATGTCATCGTTATGGATTTCAGAAACTGAAACTTTAGCCCTTGCTGCACCTTTCGAGTTCACTTTGGTTGATAAATTCCCGTCTCGCTGACCTTCTCTTGAGGCTATTCAGAAATTTTTTTTTTTAATCTTAAGCTTGTTGGTGAGGTCTTGGTTACCATTCTTAATATGAAGCATGTGATGATTAAGCTAGTTAATGATTTGAATTATTGTAGGTGTTTGCTCACCGGTCTTACCTTGTGCACAATTGTTTCATGAAGTTGTTCAAATGGTCTCCTATGTTTGATATTGAAGTGGAATCACCCATAATCCCGATTTGGGTTTCATTTCCCAACCTTAGACTGCACCTCTTCTCACCTTGTATCCTTCATGGGTTTTGTTCCCTCTTTGGCTAACCTCTGAAAACTGATCATGCCACTTCATGTGATTATCTGCCATCGGTAGCTCATGTTCTGGTTGAGTTAGATGTCACCAAACACTTTCCTGAACGGGTGTGGGTTGGTCAAGAAAACTTTGGTTATGTTCAATCTGTCGACATGGAAGATTTCCCTTCATACTAATCTCAGTGTAAATCTCTTGGTCACTCGAGGATGGAATGTAGTACCCTGAATCCTAATCTTACTAATCTCACTTATATTCACATTTCGGGTAATGAGGGTGTTTTTCCCTCTACTGATGAGTTTAATTCTAGGTGGGTCAAGGATAGTGTGGATTTGGCTTTACATACTGATGTTATTGCTATTGGTGAGGGTCATTTAGAAAATGTGTTATTGATACCTTGTAATGCTGGCATTTCGGGTGAGCCGAACCTGTGGTTACCCCTCTAGTTCCCCATGTGATTATTCCAGTTAATGAGAATGTTGGCTCTATGCATTCTAATTTGGTTAATCTTTCTTCTCCGAATCCTAATGTCTTCAATGCTAAAACTCTTTCTGTGACTCCTATTATGGATTTGGCATGCTCCAATCAAGAGGTTACTGAGGATGTTATTATGGTGGATGATAATAATGTTAATTTAATGGCTTCTGTTGCTCTTAATGTTGTTGATTCATATATTGTTGTTTAGATGGCTCATCAAGAAATTGATCCTGAACCTTGTAATGAAAGTGTGAATATGGTGGATTTGGGTGATCTTAACAAGGTGGCTGACACCTCTCTTGTTCATTCACTTATCGTGGCTGGGCAGGATTTTATGGATCTTGTTAATGTTTATGAGAGTCTGAATAATTCTTCCTGTGGAATGGCTACTGTCTCCATTAATTCTTTGAATCTAGTGGATGCGGATGTGAGTTTGCCTCTTATTGAGGTTCTAGGTTCCCTCGTATTTACTAATGTTCTGAAAGCTCAATTGGAATTTAACATAAAGGAATCTTGCGTAGCCCAATGTGATTGGCTTGATGACTTTGGTTCATCTCCTTGCGGAGATGATAAGGAGATTTTTGATGGGCTTGATGATGAGTTTCAGGTGAGGTATAATTTGAATGTGGGTTGAATAGCTAACAAGGTTTTTTCTCATGGGGGTTGTAAGCATCGAAGGAAGAAATCTAAGAGGAAGTGACTCTTTGTTTAGTGGTTTGGTGTGGCTGTTTTGGCTCATGGGTTGGTCAGTTGTATGTATCTCTCTCGGCTATGTATTTTGGGTTTGGGGAGGCTGTGGTTGTTTTGTTGCAGTTTGGGTGGGTTTTTAATTTTCTTGTACTTGTTGGATTTTCTTTTGCTATTGATTGGCTGGTTGTTCTGGTTGGCCTCTTGGTGCCTTCCTTGTTTTATCTCTTCATTGCAGGGTGTTGTCTTCAGGATTCTTGTGTGCTGATGCCTCTAGTTGCTTCCTGTTCGCTGTTCCTTTGATGACTGTTGGATCTCTTTTGGGTTATGCTATTTGGTTTTGTCTTTTCATTTGTCTGTTCTTGTATTTAGTCTGAATCTAAGGCTTATAGGTTTTATTTTAAATGATTATTTTTAGAGGGCTTTGGATTTATTAAGGACCTGTAACCTTGCTTTTATTTAATGTGTAAGCCCCTACTGTGCGTTTTAACCAAAAAAAAAAAAAAAGATAGAATGTGCTCCACTATTGTTATTGCCATAGTTAGTTATATAGTACTACTTATACCGTTTTACAATTTAACCCCTTTTAAAGTATAGATGATAGGAGGGTTATATACAGAAAACCTGTAGTTGAAAGCAGTCTTTCATATTCATATTACAATCTAGAATTCCAGTTACTGTACTCTACTGTTGCTTGCTTCTTCTTCTTCTCATCTTTGCAGGAACTACCTACATCAATAGAGCTCGTGAACAAACTCGATTAATGTTTGATATATATATGATAAGTCTCATTTAGTTTCATTATAGATTGAGTTTGTTCAAGATTAAATATACTTATTCATATTTGATAGATTGTTTGAGTTTAATGTTCATTAAAAATTTCATTTATTAAAAGTATCATTTATGAGCTTGACAAGCTACTCGTTTATGAGTTTAAGAAAGCTTGATAATTATTTTTATTAAAGGGATCGATATAAATGTTCATTAATAATTTTGATAATACTTGTTTGTTAAGCTAATTAACATCTTGATAAAGTTAATTCGTTAATAGCTCGATAAGGCATGTATGCTCGTCAATAACTTGATAAGGCGCGTCGCTAATTTAAACAAGCCAATCGTTTAAAGCTCGATAAGCAGGAAACAAATCGAACTTGAATTAAACTTGAACATCTATCATTTTAAATGAACCTGCTCAAATAAAAACTTAAAAGCTCGCATGGAGCTCGAACAAGCTATTAATAAACGAGCTCAAACATGAACAAGCTTTTACTTGGTTCGACTCGTCGAGCTCGGCTCATTAAATGGCTTATGTGCAGAGCTTACAAGCTCAATCTAACTTTGACTCAACTTGTTAATTCGTGAGCCGACTCATTTATTACTATAAAATACACTTACAATTTATTAGAATTCTATAGTTTAAGTACTATACAGCTATTGAAAATATGTAAAAGTTATATCTCACATTCTAATATTAAATGATTTTTTATTAAATGTTTTCTAATTTCACATTCTTTTTAGAAATTTATTATATTAGTTTCTTAAATTATAATCATTTTTTCTTCTTAAAAAAAACAAACTCAAGAGTCGGGTAGAACTAGTACTTCTATTAACCTCGAACTCGATTAATTAATCAAAGTCGCTCAAGCCCATGTTGACTTATTTCTATACCCCCACCTATTGGTGGGCCCCACATAAAAATATAAATCCAACAAATATTACTTGCAAAGTCATATATCAGTTTATAAAAACATTTATCATAATAAAAATTTATGAGCACTCTAATTAATGACTCAGACAGTTAAGAGCAATCGAAGATATAAAAAAAAAAAAGGAAAAACAACAAATACAGAACGGATAATCAAACTGAAAATGCGTTCATTGATTCTAAACAGAAAGCAGTGCGCCAATTGAAGCATTTGTTATACAAAATACATCAAGCAAAGATAACATATATGAGATCAGACTGACAAAACAAAATCACTACAGTTTTCATAAGCAAATTGCTCCTTTATTTTCCTTCCACATAGCGCACCGATGCTTACAGTTCATCCTTAGGCTTGTGGGTAGGATTGGGAGACGATTTGATTGGATACGAAGCCTCCATTGCAAGGCCACACAAGCCATGCGGATCTGAGGAGCCACGAAGCATCCTTATATAGCCTTTCTCCCCCCACTCCGGACCCCATGAGTTCCTCACAATCCAATACTTTGTTCCTTGCTGTGTATTTCCGTATCCTACGATGGCAACTCCATGATCCAAATCTGTGCCGCATCTGCCGGTGAAAACTCCCTGCATGGGCCAAAACATACTATTAGTTCAGTATTATGATAATATGTGTGTCAGATCTCAGATGATTCATAGAAACCTCGGAGTAGAACTGGAAATCAGAGCCACTGGCTTCAATGGCAATCGACACTGGCTGATTCGCCACTGCTTTCAGCAAAGAGTCCTCGTCATTAGCAGGAACATCTTCATGCCCGTCGATGGAAACCACAGGATTGCTTTTCTGCAAAACCCACACGAAATTATCACAGTTGATCAGTTTGTTTTCATTTCCTCTTTAATTTTAAGCAAGTTCTGGCTCAATTCAAGATCGATTCACATCACTTTCTGTTGATATATATACCTCAGCGGCGCAGCTGCCGTCTGCTTCTGCGTAGGGATATGCTGCTTCGGAAGTAATTCCTCCATTATTCTTAATGAATTCAAAGGCGTAGTCCATCAGCCCTCCATTGCATCCGTTGTTTTCTTTAGTGTCACAGTCGATTAGCTCCTGCTCCGACAAAGAAACCAGCTTCTTCGTCTTTATTTGATTTATTCCCTCCACCGCCGCCACCGTCGAGAACGCCCAGCAACTCCCTGCATAAATATATATATATCATAAACATAATACTCATAATTTTACATGTGTAAACTAGTCGAACCGAGCTAGTCACCCCCTGGCCTGGCCTGACTCACCTAAACTTAACTAGTTAACTCATTGGGCTCTACTCACGAGACGTTTATGGCATCGAGATCGAGCCAGCTTATGAGTTGGCTCGACTCACCTAAACCTCTACTTAAATCTCTCAAGGCTGAAGCAGCTAGCTAACAACAAAATAATGATAAGGAAAACATTAAGTTAATAAATTACCGCACTGCCCTTGGTCCTTCACGGCTGTGACGGCGCCCTTCTGGCGCCAATCGACGGAGGCGGGAAGGCTATTGACGTCGAGGTTCTTATACCTGAATGAATTGGCTACGCCACGTCGAGGGCCGCGCAGTGCGCGGTGGTGGTTTATGCGGGAGCCGGCATAGGCGGAGCGGAATTCCTGGTTGGTTAAATCGGCGAACTTGTTGAGGTGAAGCTTGTAAGGGGCGTCCTTGCGCTTGTTGAACTCATGGATATAGCGAGCATTCTCCTTAAACACATTGAAGCGCTTCTTCTTCTCATCAAGATCCCTCGAGACCGTGTGATGGCTCCTCCAACGCTCGTAGAGACTCCAAAGGCTATCCTCTGTCTCCAAATCCCTCTCGACTATGTCAATGGCGGTAGCTGTAGCAGCGAGGAATAAGAAAGCTAAGAGTAGATGAAAAAGCTTCATTCTTTCTTTCTTCTTCTTGTGGTTAATGAAGAGAATGTTTAGTTGGGATTGTGAAGAGGAAGGGGAGAATGGTGGTTGGGCTTTATAGGAGTAAGGAGAGGAGGAATGGAGGTGGGGTGGGAGTTTCTTGCGGGGATCAATTTATGAGTTGGAAGGGCTGGAATGAATGGTGGTGGATTGGATAGATTATTATAAATGCATATGTGGAAGAAATGGGAAGGAAATGCTGTAAGTTTATTTGTTTATTTGATTGGCATGTAATGAAAAGAAAATATGATTGAATTGGTGAAGGAATTTCTCTTATCGGGACGTTTGTTATGAAGTTTCCTTAAGCTATCTACTTTGCCTGAGTTGCTCTTCACTAATTTGCTACTCAATCCAAAAAAAGAAGATTCCACCAAATTTAGCGCCTCTTGCATTGCCTTCTTTTCATTTCATTTCAATTGAATAAAGGCCTCATTATCATTAATATGCAGTGATATAAAAAAGGTATATATAACACTTCGAGCTGTGTAATGAACCATTTGAGAAGGGGCTAAATAGAATTTTTTAGTGCAATTTTTTTTTTAAGCAACAAAAAAAGTAGGGGCTAAACAGAAATTATGATAGGGATCTAAAAAATAAAGCATTAAAAAAATTGTCTCAAATAAAGTCTTATTTTATTAAGAGAGATGAAGTTGTTTGGTGCAGTATAAGCTTTCTTGTTATTGGCTCTTAAAATTTTTTTCTTAGGCTTTGTTTGGGACGACTTTCTTATTGTTTCTTAAAATAGCTTCTTAGTGTAAAAATTAAAATTTTGGTACTAGAAAGTTGTTTTAAGAAGCAGAAAGAAAGCCGTCCCAAACTAAGCTTTAGTCTTCATTTCAGACGATTTTTTTATTATTTTTTAAAACAGAGTTTTAGCATAAATATTAAAATTTTTGTACTAAAACTCTATTTTAAGAAGTAATAAAAAACCCGTCCCGAATGAAACCTTAGTCATAGTTTTAAAAATGCTTTCTAAAAATAATTTTCTAAAGATAAAATTTAAAAAAAAATGAAAAAGCTTATCTTTAAATACAAATTATTTTTCACTAATTATTTTTCTTAGCACCAAAGCAATCTAAAAATTATTCCAAATAACAAAACCTAAAACTTCCCAATAGTCGGAGATAATTAATCAGATTAAATTTGTTCCAAAATAAATATTAAAGAAAAGTAAAGTCAGAGTTTAAAGAATATAAACAAATCTCTTTCCCATGCATAAAATCATGATTAAAAAATTATCTTAATTAAGTGTCCGTGTTGCACATAAATCACAATCCACGTGGCAAACAGGCATGTCATCCAGGCAATAGAAAGACTACTTGAAGCATCAGAAGTCCTAAACTTTGGTTCCCACGAGACTACTAAAACCTGTTAGTGTTACTGTTCTTCAAGTTATTTAGTATTCAAAGCATCAGCCTCTTCCTGAGCAGAAGATGACACGCTTCAAGTAGGGGTGTGAATATTTACCCCAACCCGAAAATCTTATCCGAACTTGATCCGAAAATTTTGATTTATGGTCGACGCATTTAAATGGGTCGGGCTCAGGTTACAATTTCTGACCCGTTTAAAAAATTGAGTTGGATTCGGGTCAGCCCGCTGACTTGGAGATGACCCGCCACCGCATCCCACCCGCATGTCCCGCACACGCACCGCATCCATGCTTAGCCTGCCAAACCTCCGAGCTCACACGTCCTGCTGCGTCCTGAGCTTGACCCCATGCTTGACCACACGTAGTCACACTCGCTTCGCACTCGCCAATGTCAACGTTTCGAGTTGGGTCAACCCAGGTTTTTGGCGGGTCGGGTATGGATTCAGATTTCATACTCATTTGAGTAATCGGGTCGGGTTGGGGTTAGACCAATCAAGAGCGAGTCCATTTCGGATTAGACCGGAACCCTTCGAAAACTCATTTTAATGCTTCAATTACAATTTCTCTGCCCTTACATGAGATTTAGAGGATCATTTTAAATATTTATTTTTAAATATTAATTTGTTGATTGATTGATGAAGGATTAATTATTTAATTAAACACTTGAGATTAAGCCCCGAAAGTCATCATTTGAGGACTTGAGCACGTAAGCATTAATGGGCGGTGGTTTTCAAATAAGTAGGTTAGCGTTGCAGCAGAAGGCGTATATGGATATAGGAAGTTGTGGAATTAAGGTATTGGTAGGTTTAAGGCTATTAAAATATAGTTTGGTGTTAGTGTTCCATCATTTTCGAGTTGCTAATTAGTAAAAATATGACTAATTTTATAATATTCTAAATTTAATTAGTCAGACATTAATAGATTTTGTTTGATCGTGTTTAACTTGATAATAACTTTATTATATTTATGCTTTCAATAAATATAAATATGTGTTTCACATGGATATGTCTATAAAAAATTGACATGATCAGCATGAATTTGCAAAAATTTAATTTCAAAATTTTTGGAATTAAATGATGATCATCTGAACCCTAATTTCAACAAATTTATAGTCGAATTGAATATTTTGATAAGACGAACTCAAAGATATCAAAAGTGGCCAAATTCGAGTCTAAATGAGATCAAATCAAACATTTGAAGCACAATTTAAATTTTCAGTCATTAATTGGATGATCAAATTATCTCAAAACTTTGACATGATTATAGTCGAATATTGCGGCTCGACGAGATGAATCCAACAAGCACAAGATTCCTTGGTTTCGACATCATTAAGACACTTAAATGTTGAATGAATGCATCATGATCAGGAGAATTGATATGTACCGCATGATGGAGTGTTTTGGATTCTATTTCAAATTATAAAAATGCTCATCCAAAAAAAATTATAAATAGAGCATCAATTTTCTACATGAAGAGAGAGGAAGGGTGAGTGGAGAGAACTAGATAGCACTCTTGCTATCAGTAGCTATCACTGCTGCCGTCCACCACGAGCTATTGCCACCAACAACCACTAGCAGTAATCATTATCATCTCTAGACTCCTATCAAGATCAACCCTGTTATTGAGTATTAATTGTTTGCCTATGGACATCAGATTTCTATAACACCTATAAGAGAGCTATTGTTGGATGTTAACTACTTATATGTTAACACTTGATTTCTATAGTCCCACAGGAAAAATTAGATATTTGTTTTCAAATAATCTTATCTTTTAAAAAAAAAATATTCTCATCTTTTTTAAGTGCGAGGAATGAATGATTCTTGTATTACCTACTATATAATGGATTTTTCAACTTGGCCAAACTCCGTAATTTTTTTTTCCTTTCTAAGTTTTCCACACAAATTTTCTGATTTTTTATAACTTTTTATCTGGGCATGTTAAATCTTTGTCCAAAGCTATGATATAAAATGCCAACTCTACCGACCTAAATTTTCTAACATGTAACATGCCAAAAAGTATTTATATCGTGTATATTTATATTCATATATTTATATTTGTATGGTTATTATCAATTTATATGTGAGTTTAAGTAGAGTTTATGCTTGTGAATAATTTATGTTTGGCTTGATAAGTTAAAGAGTCAAATATACATAGAAAATTTTGATCTGTTTGCTTAAGGAGCCAAGTCAAATAATACTTAAGCATACTCAAGTTGAACTCGTTAACAACAATAATTTGATTACACATATTTTTTAAATTTAAAGTATTCGATGTGTATTTCAAATTTGCTCAAATCGTATGAATTTCAAATTCACAAAATCTTTTTTTTTTTCTTTTGGATAAAACTCACATATGGGCCTATGTGTTAATATGAAAAAGGAATTATAAGTCCTTAGCGAATCAATAACCTCTAAAAATACAACATTTAAAGTAAAACTTATGAGCCTTTAATTCGATCTATTACAAATTAAAAACACATAAAAGAAATACAAGAAATAAAGCCAAAGCCAACGAGATAAAAAAGGCCACAGAAGAAGATCAAACAGCAGTATGAGTCAAATGGTAGTGGCTTCCCAAGCAAGACTCCCAAACAATCAACACCAATCTCACGAGGATCAACCACAGTAACCTAAAAGAGGCCTGCAAAGGACACAACAAACCACAGCAGGAAAAAGGAAAAAAAACCCGAGGCGCCAAAGGATCAAACAACAACCACATGACAACGAAAAAGAAGAAGGCAAAAAAGGAAGGCAGCATGACAGAGAAACCACCCAAACGCAACACCTAGACAACAAACAAACACCAAATGACAGAACTCCAAAATCTACCACCCAAACAAACAACAGGACAACCAACAGCCCCACAAACAACAAATAAAACCATTACCAATAAAATGAACATAATAAAAAGATCCAACAACAATAGATAAGAACCAAACTATTTCTTTTTTTGCTTCCTCCTACGACGTTTTCCACCACCCAAAGCCAAAACTTTTTCAATAATGTGGTAAACATTCACATTATACCTCGCCTGAACAGCATCCTCAGGCCCATCTTAGTCATCCCCATCACCCCCGCAGGGTGAGGAACCATAATCATCAAGCTAATCATTTTGCTCCAAACAATTAATCTCCAAGTTACCCGCCAATTAGGCTTTCAAAGCCTCATTAGAAATAAGTGAAATTGGGACGTCTATAATCGGTTCCAACAATGTCACATGAGAGTCAACAGAAGCCACAATAATATAATCCACGACATCCCCAGACCCAATAGACACAGCACCCATGGGTAAAGGAAGATGATAGCCTCCAGAATGAACATCGTCAACCTCATCAACTAAAGTAAGCGAAAGAATGGGGGTAGCTATTAGGTTAATATTACAGTTTTTAACCTCCATGCCCTTACTAGCCAAAGGCACAACAACCATACTCTCAACAGTAGAATCCAAGGAATTCTCAGACCCAATAGGCACAACACCCACGGGTAATGAAGGATGACAACCTCCAGAATGAACATCAACTAAAGTAGGCGAAAGAATGGGGGTAGCTATAAGGTTAATTTTACAATTATTAGCCTCCAAGCCCTCACTGGCCAAAGTTACAACAACCTCATCATCATCATCAAGAACAATATTCAAGGGGTTAATGTCCACACCACCATTGCCCCCAACAATCTCAATGCCAACAATATCATAATCGACAATATCCACAGCAGAGATAGTTTCATTACACAATGCCACATTAAGAATAGAAGAATCATGAATTCTAGCATTAATATCTAAATTATCCAAGTTATTCAAATCCCCCAGCATTTCCAACATAATTAACATTAACAGCACTCGGCTGAGCAGTGGAGGGAAGAGGACGACAATCACTTAGCACATGCCCAATACTCTTACACTTAGCACAAAAGGGAGAAAATTCCGCCATAACAACATTTTGAATGTAACCAAATTTTTCTGGGCCTAGCCAAACTTTATCAGGATAATTTTAAGTAATATCAAGCTCAACCAAAAACACGCACAAGAGAATGGTGCGATCCCATAGAGGTAGCATTATCCACCTTTAATGGCCGACCAAAGAGCGATCCGAGGCCATGAAGGATGCAGGGAGAGAACAACTGTGGGCGGAGGTTTGGGAATGAAACCCATATATGAATAATTGGAGATTCCACAGCAATGTCAAAAAGAGGGGACTATTTAGTCAACTTCATATAACAATTGTTAACCATATAAGATCTATGGCAGAAAACATGACTATAATCCATGTCATTGAACAATTCAACCAAAATGTGGTAAGGATCCAATAATGTAACAAAGAAATCACCTTGAAGCTTAAGCTTGAAAAAAAAAACCTACGAATAGAGTCAAGGGAAGGGCAACGAGAGTGAAAAAAACTGACTAATGCATATTGAAAAGGAGCAGCGAGCACCAAAATCTCTTCCTCCGATATCCACAGAGACGGAAGACCACGAAAAGATGAAGATTTCAGTTCTGAAAAATTCACATCGTTGGAAATACCAGAGAAAGCCTCAACGAAAGACTGAGATTTGGTCGAACTGTCCAAAAATCACGATAGACCAAATGATTCACCGTCATTCCAGCCAAGAGGCCGGAGGTGGACCAAAGGATAAACCAGAGAATAAAAGGAAGAGGAGAAGCTTCCCTGAACTTTGGACGGCAAAATAGGAGCCGACTAGCGCCACCAAGCGTGTGCTAGAAATCCTAGCGGAGCGGGAGCAGGCGAGCAAAATAAAGAATAAATTCACTCAATCTGTTAGAGCTCATATGCCAATCTCTAACATCACGATTGACAGCTTAGTCAATAAATAAAGTAAAATAAATGCAAAGCATTTAACATATGCCCTAATAAATAAATTATTAATCTTTTCATTATATTTAACTTTTATAATAAAAAAATAATTTTAATGGCTCATTTGAATACTGTAATGTATATGAGCTGAATTGTTTAGTTAGATTTTGAATTGGCAGGTCAAACGGGTTGATTTTGAGTTGGCAAGTTGATCAAATCAGGTCGAATATTTAAATAGGTCAAAAAAATAAACTCGAACTCAACTGTTCATTAAATGGGTCGACAAAGATTCGCGTCGAGTTCATTTCAAATTTTTAAGCTATGTCATGAATTAACACCTCTAAATATGCTGCAGAGAATTAAAATATGTATGAACCTTAACCAGCACCAGATTTCATTAGTTTCTTAATTCCGAATTTAGATTATGCATTATAACATTAATTGAGAACAGAAAGGATTAAGCTTTGGACCTTAAGGCCTGTTCTGTATGAATAAGGGATTATAAAGTTCGTAATTTTTTTCATCAAGAAAATACTTATTACACATTAGACTATCATTTAGGTGCGGAAAGATCAGTTTATTATTTTATTTTCAAATGAACAATAAAAAAATTGTTCCAAATAGAGCCCAAGTATATTAGAAGTATATGTTCATTTCATTACAAAGTAGATTGCTAATTAAAACATTTGATATACATCAAGAAAATTAAAATGCATAAGACAACAAAGATAAAATTAAGCAACTTATAGCTTTCTTATTATATTATTGATTTGAACTATTTAGAGTTCATCCCTGCGCTTGTCGGTAGGATTAGGCGAAGTTTTGATGGGATAAGAAGGCTCAATTGCAAGACCGCACAAACCCTTCCGATCTGAGATGCCCCGATGCATCCTTATGTAGCCTCCTTCTCCCCAATCTGCTCCCCATGAGTTCCTCACAATCCAGTACTTGGTTCCTTGCTGTGTTTTCCCGTACCCTACGATGGCAACTCCATGGTCCAACTCTGTGCCGCACCTGCCTGTGAAAACTCCCTGCATCGCCGAATGTAAGGGATTATCTATCTATCTTCCTTCTTTTTTCCATAATTAGAAGACATGATTCATACAAACCTCGGAGTAGAATTGGAAGCCAAAGCCACTTGCTTCAATGGCAATTGAGACAGGCTGATTCGCCACTGCTTTCAGCAGAGAGTTCTCGTCATTTGTAGGAACATCTTGATACCCATCGATGGAAACCACATGAGCGCTCTTCTGCCAAACCAACAAAGAAATTATATCATGTCTTAGGTTCCGTTTGGGAGAGCTGCAGCTTTTGTAAAGTGCTTGTTTTTTTTTATTTATTTATTTTTTTTTTTTTTTGAAAAACACATTCATAAATCTTAAATTATTAAATAAATAACTCGGTAGTTTATCTCACTATATACATACCTCCACGGCGCAGCTGCCGTCTTCAGCAGCATAAGGATAAGCGGCTTCCGAAGTAATTCCTCCATTTTTCTGAATATACTCGAAGGCGTAATCCATTAGCCCTCCATTGCATCCGCTGTTCTGTTCAGTGTCACAGTCAATGAGCTCTTGCTCCGATAATGGAATCAACTTGTTCGTCTTTATTTGATTTATACCCTCCACCGCCGCCACCGTCGAGAACGCCCAGCAACTCCCTGTATGCATAATATCATAAGCATGCCACTCGATCTCTAGCTAAGAAGAGAAAATAAGGATTTAATTAGTTACCGCATTGCCCTTGGTCCTTAACAGGCGCGACAGCGCCCTTCTGCCGCCAGTCGACGGAGGCAGGGAGACTATGAATATCGAGGCTCTCATAAATGAATGAGTCGCCGCCGCGTCGAGAGCCGCGGAGTGCGCGGTGGTGGTTTATGCGGGAGCTCGCGTAGGTGGAGCGAAATTCCTGGTTGGTTAAATCTGCAAACTTATTGAGGCTGAGCTTGTAAGGGGCGTCCTTGCGCTTGTTGAACTCATGGATATAGCGAGCATTCTCCTTAAACACATTGAAGCGCTTCTTCTTCTCAGTAAGATCTCTTGAAACCGTGTGATGACTTCTCCAACGCTCGTAGAGACTCCAAAGGCTATCCTCTGTCTCCAAATCTTTCTCGACTATGTCAATGGCGGCAGCTGTAGCAGCGAGGAATAATAAAGCTAAGAGTATATAAAGGAGCTTCATTTTCTCCGTTTACTTCTTCTTCTTCCTGATGAAAGGGGATTGTGAAGACGAAGGGAAGAATGGAGGTTGGGTTTTATAGGAACAATGAGAGGAAGAATTGGGGCGGAGTGGGAGTTGCTTGTGGGGATCGAATTTCTAGTTGAAGTGCTGAAATGAATTGAATGATAGTTGATTTGAAAGTCTATTAATTCCATATATTTATATATAATTTTTTCTGTTGATAATTGATATGTAATGGAAAAAATAATAGAACTTTTGAAGCAGGCTCTGTTTTTTTTTCCCCTATTTTTATATATATCGAAAATCTGTAACTAATCTCATACCAACATATTTATTATTGATTTTTATCCTTTAAAAAATCCATCTTAAAATTACAAAAGAATATAATAATAATAATAATAATAATAATAATAATTGTTGCTGTCCCATCAGCTTATTATAACGCGGAAATAGATATTGCTCTTAATGTGAGAGTTTGGCTCTCTGTAATTAATTCTCGTCAATATTTTGCTTGCAAAGTTAAGTAAATGACACAACGAGTCGCTGTTAAGTAAATGCCCGAACTTTGCCGTTTTGTTGGGTTATTGCTTCTATTATTCTCCTTCTTATTCTTCTTAGATAAGTTAAGGAGATAAAAATAAATAATTAATCAACGCAGAGAGTCTCCATAATTAAAGAAACCAAAGTATTTTATGAACTCTGTTGCTTGCTTCTGCGGGGCAAGTTAGCTGCTCGCTCCTTCACCATTGTATTTGTGGCATTCTAGATGAGGGCTTTTGATAAGGATCTTGCACGAATCTTGATGCAATCTATGATGTCAATTTAATGGACCTCGATCGATGATATAGTATGTATGATAGGTGTGCTCTATTTTAAATAAGTGAATATATGTGATATTTTTTTTACATAATTAAAAGATTTGAGTATTATATAAGTAATTAAGATAAATATTTAGGTGTTATATATATGAATACTCAAAAGTTTTATGATATATATGTAAATCACCGACCATCCAAAATAGACCCTTATTCAGTTATCTTCTATAATGATACTATCAAAGATGACATTATCATTTTAGATGTAGGGATGTCAATAAATGATTTGGCTTGGTACTCCAACCCAAAAAATCTAAGTTCGGGTTGATCAGTTTGATAGGAGAATCGGGCTCATGTTCAAAATTCTAATCATTTTAATTGATGGGTCGTGTTTGGGTTGACTCGTGAACCTAATTTTGACATGTTTAATTAAATTTTTCTTTAGGTTATTTTACTTGTTTGTATGCTCTACTTATTTTGATAAATTAACATAAACTCTATACTTGAGAAATTAGAATTTTTGTAATCAAAATAGGTTATTGGGTCAGGCTTGGGTCCATCATTTTAACATGTTTATTAAACGGGTTATGTTCAAGTTGATTGGATTCAAATTTGATCAATTTTGAATCAAATCTGAACCAGACTAGTTAACTCATATCTATATTTACTAAGAAATGTATGTAGCAAGTAAAATGTGGCTAGATATAATATTAATACTTTTGCTACCACCATTTCTACTATCAAACTATCATAACAAATAAAAATAAATCTTGTAGAAAGAGACACACACACAAATTCTAATTCAAATTAAATCAAATTTATTTGTTTTAATGAATTAATCATGACACGTGTAAGTTGATAATTAATTTTTGTATTCTATAATGTTAATTTAGTAAATACTTAAATTTGAAATAATTTTTTTTATCCCTTTTTATTTAAAATCGTGGCCACATTCCTCCTTCAAATCTCTTAGTAAGACTTTATATATATATATATATATATATATATATATATATATATATATATATATAGAATAATATATTTTATTGAAAGGGTTAAGAAGTCGCTAACCTAAGTTGGCGCCATATATTATTTTATTAGTTAGATAAAATAATTTACTAATTAAATAGTATTACTCAATATGAATTAGTATTATTAGTATGAAAAGTAGTATAAGTCAATATTATTTTTCTTATGTATTTATTTTTTTTAATTTTAAAAATAAGAATAATAATTAAAAATTTCTCTATGAAAAAAATAAAACAAAATAAATGCCTTTGAGAGCTGTCATATCGCAAGGAAGAAGAAAAGAAGCCAATCCAATCTCCATCTTGATTAAGCAAAGACGTGAGATCACATGCACAGTCCCTATAGATCAGGACGGGTTTCGTCTTGCTCACTGGTTTCTTGACGAGTTGAATTAAAAAAAAATAATATAAGAGCCTTTGACTTCTAAATCCCAATCTCTCTTAGTCACAACATAGTTTTCTTTTTCTTTATTCCTTTCATTATCACTTAATATGTAAGCATGCCAAATTTGCATATCATTTGATCATCTCATTAATATCCAAAAAATTTTTTTAGTATATTTCAAGTTTTGATTCAGGCTTGTTAATTTGGACGTGAGTCAGATCATTTTGGACTCATTGGAATCGTCTTGCAGAGCTGATCAGTTCGACTGTAAGTTTGATGAAATCGAAGTCTAGATGATGTTGAATTTAATTTTAAAAGTTTTTAATTATGCATGCAATGAAATTTGTGCTTGACCAAACTGATTTTTATATGGCATATTGATGTGGAACATCATAGCTTAAGTGTTCCTTAGGACTAGCTTACTATAGTTTGTTATAATATTTCTAGAATCTTCTTAGTAGCTTATATAAGCAAGATATTGTAAGGAGGAGATCATTTATTGATGAATATTATATGAATTGAAGCCTTTGAGCTAGGTTTGTTACCGTGTTCTTGGAAATCCTTCAAGCATCCGCTTCTTCCAAAGATCCAACGATTATCTCCCCCACATCTGTTATCAATATTTATTTTATATTGTTAATTATAAATTTATTTAATATATAATTATATAAAAGTTATGTTCTTTTTTTTAACACAAATTATTTGCTCATGCAATTTAAAATATTTATTTATTTAATAGTTTCTTTAATTTAAACTTTACTTTCAAACGTAATCGATTGTTTATTAATATGCTCAATAAAACTTTTTCAATTAAAATTTTGTCATTTCTTTTACATTAGAAAGCTACTGTAAAAAGTAATAACAAAACTTTTCCAAACGGAGCCTAAGAACTAAGAGCTGGATTCCGAATGCTTTTCAGCTAAAGCATCGCCGGGAAAAGCTGTTAGGTATGCGATCAATTATAAGGGCCGAATGTGGCAAACCTAATTGCTTCCCATCATTTCTTAGAGCAGAAACTGTACATTTCTGCCACAAATTCCGAAATGGCAAATGAAACTTTGTTGCAGCACTGAAGGAGTTTGTTCATAGTAAGCTAATTCACTCTCAACCTTCTATTTTATCCACCTGAACTGCAATTGATGTTTGGCTTCAATTTTTCTCATTATTTTTTAAACTATTTTTATGATGATAGTTGAAAATAGAGTATCTAAACTATGTTCTCCAGCTACAATTTTCAGCTTATACTTCTCTATCAAAAAAAAAAAAAAACTAGCCTAAAGGCCTAAGAAAGTAAAAATATAGCGTAATCATGTGCTAGTGTACTAATAATAACAACGGAAGTGGAATACAACTCTAACTAACAGCAGAAAATGTATGTGTAGATAAGCTATTCCGTCAGGCAGCTTTAACTATTATGCTCCGCATCATTCGCCACTTTCATCAAGAAAGTTGTTGTCTGCTGATTCAATATTTGTGGAACTGTTGTTTGGCGGAAAGTATAAATAAATATTTGTAACATTAAAAGTATGTGAACTGTTAAAGTCAGCTAGTAAGTCGATAACATAAACATTGTTATTGATTCGGTGGCAATTGCAAAAGGCACGAATTTGCGTCGGTTGAGCTTAGAATAAGTTCCGGGAGGTAGACGTTCTTTCCTCATACGAACAAATACTAGATCACCTGGATTAAAATTTTCTCCCTCCGATGGATGTCCGCTTGCAGTTTGTATTTATTATTTGAAGCTTCATTCGCACCTTGGACAACATGTCAGTAAACTGCTTGGCTAAAGTTAAAGCTGATTTGTTCTTATATTTTGGAATAACTGCAACATCAACAATGGTGTTTGAAATTTTAGTATAAAAAACACTAAAAGGACACCAACTAGTTGATCGGTTTGGCATGGAGTTAAATGCAAATTCTGCTTGGCTAAGCACTTCATCCCACAACTTTGAATGTTCCTGCACTAGACAATGTAGCAAATTCCCCAAAGTTCTGTTGACCACTTATGTTTGCTCGTCTGTCTATGGGTGGTATGACGAATTTAGTTGGATTTGTGTATTCATTCGTTTTCAAAGTTCTCGCCATAAATGACTTATGAACCTAACATCGCGATCTGAAGTTAGACTTCTAGGAATTCCATGTAATTTCACGATCTCATGGAAAAACAATTAGCAATATTCAATGCATCACATGTCTTCTTACATGCAATAAAATGCGTCATTTTGGAGAAACGATCCACAACAACCATGATGAAATCATTGTCCTGTCGTGTGCGGGGCAAACCCAACACAAAAACCAAGCTTAGATCCTCCCATATTGATTCCGGAATAGGTAGCGATTGATAGAGTCTTGTGTTTTGACCCCCACCTTTGTAGTTTTTTGCAAACCGAACACCTCTCGACAAATCGAGTTACATCCTTCCGTAAATGAGGCCAATAAAATCTTGTTTGTTGGTGCAAAATAGTATTATCACACCCAATATATGCTAACAAACCTCCATCATGAACCTCTTTAATAATTTGCTGTTGCCAAGATGATTTGGGGATACAAAGTAGATTTCTCTTGAAGAGGAAGCCGGGCCTGATGGAATAGTCGTTTGCAAGCTCCTTGTTGATACACTTGTGCCACAAACCGCTGAAGTCAACATCATCTGGATGCAGTTCTTGTTAGCATTTGAGTCTCATGAACTCAATTTGTAATTGCGTGAGTAATGTCGCTCAGAGGCTTAATGCATCTGCGGCTGGGTTTTGTGCATTGCTTTTATATTTGAGTACAAATGTAAATTTTTGAAGGAACATAATCCACCTAGCATGCATTCTATTTATGTTTTTTTTTTAGCGTTGATGTATTGTAAAGCTTTGTGGTCATTGCAAAGAATAAAATCTTGATGTAAAAAATAGTGCTCCCACTGTTTTAATGCTCTAACAACTGCATATAGTTTCTGTTCATAAATTGACCAACGCTGCCTCACAGTGCATAGTTTCTCACTTAAAGATTCAATTGGCCAGTTTTCTTGAGCTAACAGAGCACCTATCCCAACAGTTGAAGCGTTGGTCTCTACTGAAAAAGGTTTATCAAAGTCTGGAAGAGCTAGAACATGAGCTGTAGTCAAGGCAATTTTTATGTCTTTAAAACGTCTTTACTGTTCATCCGACCACATGAACTTCTTTAACTTCAAGACATCAGTTATTGGTGTCATTATAATGTTGAACCCCTTAATGAACCGTCTGTAGAAATTTGCCAAACTATGAAAACTTTGGATATCAGCAAAGGATTGGGGAGTCGAACACTCTTTTATTGCTGATATATCATCAAAAAATTATCTTGGTCAGGCACGAATCTCGAAGCAAAATCAAGTCGGAAACTTCAAAAATTAATTCGATGACCATCTGAACTCCAATTTCTACACACTTATAGTCAAACTGAGCGTCTCGAAAATATGAAACCGACGACACCAAAATCGACCTAATCCGAGCCCAAATGGGCCCAAATCAAAGACTCAAAGCACTTTTGGAAGGATCAAATCACAATTTGGGTTACCAAATGGCTTCTAATCGTGACATGCTCTTAGTCGAATCGAGCGGCTCGATGAGACAAATCCAATGAGCCCAAGATCATCAAATTCTGATATCATTAAGATAGTCAAAGGTCCATTGAATGGTGCATGATCGTAGGAATCAAGATCGGTCGTCCATCCGAACCACTCCCAATTTACCCTTGATCTTCCACTTATTTACAAGCCATGCCACTCAAGAATTCTATAAATAGAACCTCATTTCCTCTTGTAAAGGTGGTCAAAGCCAAGAGAGAAGAAGGAAGAAAGCTCCAGCCGTCTAGCTCCTCCTCGACCACCGCCGAAGTTCTGCTGAACCACTGCTTGACGCCCTGAGTCCCGCCGGACCACCACCTGGCGTCCTGAGCTCCGTCGGACCACCGCTTGAAGCTCTGAGTTCCGTCGGACCACCACCTAAGTCCCGGACTTCTGTCGGACCAACACCTAAGGCTCGGACATCTGTCGAACCACCACCTGAGGCCCGGACACCTGCCTAACCACCACCTAAGGCTCGAACTTCTACCAGACCGCCGCCTTACGTCTATGGTCTTTCTGACGCCCGTCTCCAGCTGACTACGATCTTCCTGACCTGCAACGTCTGTCAACTATGATCCTTCTGACCTCCATCACCAGACAACAGTCTTTCTAACCCATGTCTCCCGCCAACTACGATCCTTCCGACCTCTGTCGCCTGTCAACTATGGTCAGCCGACCCAACAAATATGTATATATTAATTCCTATCATGTAATGCACTGTATATGATGTATATTGGCTATATCAAGCCAATTCCTTCCCCCAAATGGAGGGCCTCATTTGTGATCAACTGCAAATACTAGTGGATTCATTCAAACAGGGCTTGACCCCGTGGTTTTCCCCCTTTCAGGGGTTTCCACATAAAAACTCTGGTGTCTCTTATGAGTACTACACCCTCTCTCTCTCCCTTATCTGATTGCGTGCCGGATCTTCGTATAATGCTAAGACGTTAAGCTTTATATTTCTCTACCGTCGCGAATACTCCAGGACGCAACAGTCTGGCACCGTCTGTGGTAACGTAGTTCCCGACTGGGGGGAAATTTTCACTCCAACCTCAAAAAGTCATTCATGCCAACTTCCTTAAATCAGCTATCGCTGTGTCTATTTCATGGACATCAGATGTGGACTGGGGGGCAAACTTGACTCCAAGAAGATTCCTCCAATATTTTCAATATCAAGATGATATTTCAAGAAATTTCGAGCGAATGCAAAGATGCTTCCAATAAATTTTAAGCATTATACAGTCCCTTACTGGACTTCTACTCCTTGGGCAAGGTCTTTAGCTCAACCTCAAAAAGGCAGTAACGGTCTAAATATAGATCATTCTTCACCCTTGATTCGGGATACACGCGGCGTTCGCCCCCTCCCAATCAAGGTAAATTCAATCCCATGGGGATTCAACTCGATCTCTTCCACACAGATTAAGGTCATCGAGCAAATGCATTGACATACAACCTCGGATAGGTCTTACATCCTTAATGGATACTCTCGACCTCTTCCACACAGGTTAACGTCATCGAGCAAAGGCTCTGACATACAACCTCAGACAGGTCATACATCCTTTGTGGATACTCTTGACCTCTTCCACAAAGGTTAACATCATCGAGAAAAGGCTCTGACATACAACCTCGGATAGGTCTTACATCCTTAATGGATACTCTCGACCTCCTCCACACAGGTTAACGTCATCGAGCAAAGGCTCTGACATACAATCTCGGACAGGTCTTATATCCTTGGTGGATACTCTTGACCTCTTCCACACAGGTTAACATCACCGAGCAAAGGCTCTGACATACAACCTCAGATAAGTCTTACATCCTTTGTGGATACTCTCGATCTCTTCCACATAGGTTAACGTCATCGAGCAAATGCTTTGACATACAACCTCGGATAGGTCTTACATCCTTGGGGGATACTCTCGACCTCTTCCACACAGGTTAACGTCATCGAGCAAAGGCTCTGACATACAACCTCGGATAGGTCTTACATCCTTGGGGGATACTCTCGACCTCTTCCACACAGGTTAACATCATCGAGCAAAGGCTCTGACATACAACCTCGGACAGGTCTTACATCCTTGGTGGATACTCTCAACCTCTTCCACATAGGTTAACATCATCGAGCAAAGGCTCTGACATATAACCTCGGATAGGTCTTACATCCTTGGTGGATACTCTCGACCTCTTCCATACAGATTAACGTCATTTAGCAAAGGATCTGACATACAACCTCGGACAGGTCTTACATTCTTGGTGGATACTCTTAACCTCTTCCACACAGGTTAACGTCATCGAGCAAAGGCTCTCACATACAACCTCCGATAGATCTTACATCCTTTGTGGATACTCTAGACTTCTTCCACACAAGTTAACGTCATCGAGCAAAGGCTCTGGCATACAACCTCGGATAGGTCTTACATCCTTGGTGGATACTCTCGACCTCTTCACACAGGTTAATGTCATCGAGCAAAGGCTCTGACATACAACCTCGGACAGGTCTTACATCCTTGGTGGGTACTCTCGACCTCTTCCACACAGGTTAACGTCATCGAGCAAAGGCTCTGACATACAACCTCGGATTGGTCTTACATCCTTGGTGGATACTCTCGACCTCTTTCACACAGGTTAACGTCATCGAGCAAAGGCTCTGACATATAACTTCGGACAGGTCTTACATCCTTGGTGGATACTCTTGACCTCTTCTACACAGGTTAATGTCATCGAGCAAAGGCTCTGACATACAACCTCGGATATGTCTTACATCCTTTGTGGATACTCTCGACCTCTTCCACACAAGTTAACGTCATCGAGCAAAGGCTCTGACATACAACCTCGGATAGGTCTTACATCCTTGGTGGATACTCTCGACATCTTCACACAGGTTAATGTCATCGAGCAACGTCTCTGACATACAACCTCGGACAGGTCTTACATCCTTGGTGGATACTCTCGACCTCTTCCACTCAGGTTAACGTCATCGAGCAAAGGCTCTGACATACAACCTCGGATAGGTCTTATATCCTTGGTGGATACTCTCGACCTTTTCACATAGGTTAATGTCATCGAGCAAAGGCTTAGACATATAACCTCGGATATGTCTTACATCTTTTGTGGATAATCTCGACCTCTTCCACACAGGTTAATGTCATCTAGCAAAGGCTCTGACATACAACCTAGGATAGGTCTTACATTCTTGGTAGATTCTCTCGATCTCTTTTATATAGGTTAACGTCATTGAGTAGGTTTCTGACATACAACCTTGAATAGGTCATACATCATTGGTGGATTCTCTCAACCTCTTTTATATAGGTTAACATCATCGAGCAGTGCTCTGACATACGACCTCGAATATGTCATACATCATTGGTGGATTCTCTGAACCTCTTACATACAGGATCATGCCATCAAGAAGCCCCCGACGATAAACTTTTTATCATCGCTGGACTTATGTCTTTCATGGGACTTTCGTCGAACTTCTGCCCGACGCCAAGCTTCCTCCTATTACGGGACTTCTGCCTGTCGCAAGACTTACATCAGACTTCTACCCGACGTCGAGCTTCTACCCGTCGTCAGACTTCTGCCCGTCGATAAACTTTCATCGAATTTCTACATGACGTTGTACTTTTGCCCATTACAAGACTTTTGTCAGAATTCTACCCGGCACTGAGCTTCCTTCTGTTGCTAGACTTCTACCCATTTTGGGACCTTCGTCAGAATTCTACCTAACGCCAAGCTTCCTTCTATTGCAGGACTTCTACCCCTCGTGAGACTTTCGTCGGACATCTGCCTAATGTCAAGCTTCTACCCGTCATCGAACTTCTGCCCGTCGATGAACTTTAATCAGATTTCTACCCGACGTTGTACTTTTACCCATTGCAAGACTTTTGTCAGAATTCTACCAGGCACTAAGCTTCCTCCTGTTGCTTGACTTTTTCCTATTGCGGGGCTTTCATCAGAATTCTACCCGATGTCGAACTTCCTCGAAGTAACGTTGATCTTCTGCCCAACTTCCAAGTGATGTCGGCCTTCTACCCGGCCTCCATCTGACGTCGGTCTTGCACCCGACTTCCGAGTGACGTCGATCTTCTATCCGGCCTCCAAGTGACGCCGGTCTTCTGCTCGACCTCCAAGTGATGTTGGCCTTCTACCCAGCCTCTATGTGAAGTCGGTCTTGCACCTGACTTTCGAGTGACGTCGGTCTTCTTCCCATCCTCTAAGTGATGCCAGTCTTCTGCCCGACCTCTAAGTGACGTCGACCTTCTGCTCGGCCTCCATGTGACGTTGGTCTTGCACTTGACTTCCGAGTGACGTTAGCCTTCTGCTCGGCCTCCATTTGATGTTGGTCTTGCACCCAACCTCCAAGTGATGTTGGCCTTCTGCCAGGCCTCCATGTGACGTCGGTCTTGCACCTGACTTCCGAGTGATGTCAGTCATCTTCCCGGCCTCTAAGTGACGTCGGCCTTCTACCCGGCCTCCATGTGATGCCGATCTTGCACCTGACTTCAAATTAACGTCAGTCTTCTGCCCGACCTCCAAGTAACGTCGATCTTCTGCCCAACCTTCAAGTGACGCCAGTCTTCTGCCCGACTTCCGAGTGACATCGGTCTTCTGCCCGGCCTCCATGTGACGTCAGTCTTGCACCTGACTTTCAAGTGACGTCGGTCTTCTTCCCGGCCTCCAAGTGACGTCGGCCTTCTACCCGGCCTCGATGTGATGTCGATCTTGCACCTGACTTCAAAGTGACGTCAGTCTTCTGCCCGACCTCCAAGTGATGTCGGCCTTCTTTCTAGCTTCCATGTGATGTCGATCTTGCACCTGACTTCAAAGTGATGTCAGTCTTCTGCCCGACCTCCAAGTGACGTCGGTCTTCTGCCCAACCTCCAAGTGACGCCAGTCTTCTGCCCGACTTCCGAGTGACGTCGGTCTTTTGCCCGACCTCCATGTGACGTCAGTCTTGCACCGGACTTCCGAGTGACGTCGGTCTTCTTCCCGGTCTCCAAGTGACGTCGGCCTTCTACTCGACCTTCATGTGATGCCGATCTTGCACCTGACTTCAAAGTGACGTCAGTCTTCTGCCCGACCTCCAAGTGACGTCAGTCTTCTGCCCAACCTCCAAGTGACGTCGGTCTTCTGCCTGACCTCCAAGTGATGTTGGCCTTCTTTCTAGTCTCCATGTGACGCCGGTCTTACACCCGACTTCCGAGTGACGTCGGCCTTCTGCCCGTCACGGGACTTTCATCAGTCTTCTACCCGACCTCCAAGTAATGTCGGTACCCGGCCTCCATGTGACGTCGGTCTTGCACCCGACTTCCAAGTGACGTCGGTCTTCTGCCTGACCTCCAAGTGACGTCGGCCTTCTACCCGGCCTCCATGTGATGCCGATCTTACACCCGACTTCCGAGTGACGTCAGTCTTCTGCCTGGCCTCCAAGTGACATCGGTCTTCTGCCCAACCTCCAAGTGATGTAGGCCTTCTGCTCGGCCTCCATATGACGTCAGTCTTGCACCTGACTTTCGAGTGACGTGGGTCTTCTGTCCGGCCTCCAAGTGACGTCGGTCTCCTGCCCGACCTCTAAGTGATGTCGACCTTCTTCCCGGCCTCCATGTGACGTTGGTCTTGCACCCGACTTCCGAGTGACGTCGGCCTTCTACCCGGCCTCCAAGTAACACCGGTCTTCTGCCCGACTTATAGGCGACATCAGCTTTCCGCCCGACATCCAAGTGACGTCGACCTTCTGCCCGGCTTTCAAGTGATATCGGTCTTCCGCTAGGCCTCCAACCTCACACCTTCCTTTTACTCAGTGAGGGGCCCTAGGACTGAACAGGAGATACCCATCTGAACAGAGCTAGGGGAAAGCCTCAGCTTGAGAAAGAAAGGAAGAGAGGGGGAGGTGCAAATTTGCATAACCAAAGGGGGATATTTATAATTATGTGAGGGAAAGATGAATAGCCACTTCAAATTAATAAAAATTCATTAATTTTTAGAATTCAAAAGGGCATCATTAAGTGGAATAATGATGAGAAGAAATGAAGAGTAACTTCAAATTAATGAAAATTTTTTAACTTTTAAAATTCAAAAGAGCATCATTAAGTGGAATAATTATGAGAAGAAATGAAGAGCCACTTCAAATTAATGAAAATTTATTAATTTTTAGAATTCAAAAGGACATCATTAAGTGAAATAATGATGAGGGAGAGATGAATAGCCACTTCGAATTAATAAAAATTCATTAATTTTTATAATTCAAAAGAGCATCATCAAGTAGAAATTTTCTCAAAAGATCCTCAAAAGTGGCACTATAAAATAAAATATCATCAAAATAGGCTACACAATATCGATTTAAGAATGGTTTTAACGCTTCATTCATCAAGTGCATGAAATTGGATGGGGCATTGCACAACCCAAATGGCTTGACTTTCCATTCATACAGACCCTCACGTGCCTTAAAAGCAATTTTCCATTCGTCCCTTGGACGAATTCTGATTTAATGGCAACCACTCTGAAGATCCAATTTAGAGAATATTTTTTAGCCGGATATCCTCTCAAACATTTCCTCCATTCTGGGCATAAGAAATCTTAACTTAAATGTGATCTTACTGATTACTCAGCTATCCATACATATCCTTCAACTACCATCCTTTTTAGGAACTAACAAAGTGGGTACAACATATGGACTTAAAATATGTTGGATCAATTGCTTTGTTATCAATTCCTCAACTATCTACTGCAAGATCTTGTTTTTGCTTGAGCTCCGCTTGTAATGTGGAAGGTTGAGCAATGTAGCACCTGGTATTAATTCAATTTGGTGTTAAATGGTTCGAAGTTGTGGTAATTCTATAAGGAGGTACTCAGTGTAGACATCTGCAAACTGATCCAATAGAGTAGTTATTTCAGCTGGAATGTCTGAATTACAAGTATTGTCGATCTTTTCTTTCACTATTAATGTTAATATACTAGATGATTCCTTCCATGCATTCAGTAAAGCTGCAGTGGACACAGTAAACAGTGGTGTTTTTTTTTTTTGAAAGGCTGCTTCTTGTCCAGAATGACTCGGTAGTAACCGCAGTCGTCGACCCTTCCAATCAAATGCATAGGTGTTGGCTCGACAATCGTATATAGCCCCAACATCATATTGACATGACCTCCCCAATATAATGTGACATGCATCCATTCTAAGACATCACATAAAACTTCACTAGCATATAGCTTACTAATAGAAAATGTCACCCTGCACATTTCTGTCACGGATATCTCCATTCCCTTCTTAACCGAACTAATCTTATATAGATTAGGATTTTTGGTTATCTTAAGGTACAGAGCTTTGACCATAGCACGATACATGACGTTCTCAGTGCATCCACTGTCTATTAACAGATCACAAATCTTTCCACTAATAGTGCACTTGCTCCTATACAAAGCATTTCTCAGAGATTTACATGGCTGTTTTGGGGCTAGAAATAACTTTTTTAGGACACAAACAAGAGGTTCGCCCACATCCCCTGCCACATCTTCAAGTGAAATCTCTTGTTCTGCTTCGAGTTTCGCCAATTCCTCTTCCTCTTTTGCCTCTTCCAACTGTAGTTGTGGTCTTGAGGGACACTCATTGGATTTATGCCTGTTGAAAACATCTAAAACACTTAATGTTTGTGGGTTTGGCATATAGTTTTTCTTTAACTAGTGCTCTTTCTTTCTATCCTGCCCTCGATTCCACTAGCACGTTTGTACGGTGGCTTCAGGTGATGTAAATTATGATTTATTGGTTTGAGGCGCATTAGAATTTGATGATCTATTACCCTCAACTGTTGGTTCAGTTGTACACCTAGAGTGGATGCTTCGATTGTGCCTGATTAATTGCATCTCCACCTTCAAAGCATAATTAACAGCTTGTGACAATGACCACACAACATTTAGTTCTAGTATGTCTTGGATTACCTCATTTAATCTACTGATATATCTGGCTACTAGCTGATTGGCAAATTTGTTTAAGTTATTCCAGGCACTTAAACGATTAAACTCTTCGGCGTATTCTATTACCTTGGGTGCAATATTGATATTGCAAATACAACATTTGCTCAAAGTCAGTCAATAGGTAATGACCACGTAGTAGTTGTTTCACTTTGAGCCAACTATGCACTTGTCATCGGCCTTCCCGTCGCCTAGTTTGGAGCAATTGTTGACATCAAGCACTGGCTCCAACCTTTAGTTTACAAGCAACATACTTAACTTGCTTTTCTGGATCAATTTCCATGTATTCAAAAAAAGTTTCGACGGATCTCTCCCAATCCAGGTAATCTTCTATATGTAATTTACCATTAAAATAGGGTATATCCATTTTAATTGAAACTCACTCTGCGGTCGATCTGTCTCTCTCAATTGCCGTCTACGGTGATTGGTAACTTCTTCCTCTAAATCTAGGACCTCATAATTCCTGAAACGATCAAATTCATCCTCTAAATCAGTTGCTTCAATAATCTGGGAACACCTTTGACGTTGTCTGTGTCTCAATCCCTGTTCTGACGGCAGGTAATGTTGTCGGCAATGCCGTCCGAGTGGTTCGATTCCTGCCTAAACATGCATTGATCTCCCTCAGCTCTCGATGCATTTCACCATAGAAACGATGATATTCAGATGATAACTCCTCTCTTCGCTGCACCAGGCTGTCGTCCTCTGCCTAGAGGGCTTCAAGGCTGTTGTTATCTCCAGGAGCCACCCATCTGCTACTTTCAGCCATCTAGCTCTAATTCCACCATGCAGCTTTAACTATTATGCTCTGCATCAATCAAATTTATTAAAATATCAAAATTTATTAGTTTTTATTTAAAAAATTTATAATACTTACAATAACTTTTTAAAAAATTATTTTTATTTAAGTAGTTTTTTTATGAATAACTTCAATCGATCAGAACGGCCCTCATGAGAGAATAGTTAAGTCAACTGAAATGGGCCCTAAGAGAATATTTGAGTTATGGCTACAAACAAATTGCGTGTTTGATAAACTACTCATAGCTCGGCTCAATTATGGTTCGTTTGTGGTCATTTGATTAAGTAATAAAATAAGATTGAACAATTTTTTAAATACTCAATGATTAAATAAACAAGCTTGAATAACTATATGTTTGGTTCGTTTGTGTTCATGAACATCTTTTTAAATAGCTCGATAAGGCACATTCACTCATTTAAAGCTCGATAAGCAAAAAAAACAAACCAAACTTGAACATCTGACATTTTAAATGAACTAAGATTGAACATAAATGCAAAAGGCCGAAACGAGCTCGAGCAAGCTATTAATAAATGAGTTCAAACATGAACAAGCTTCTACTTAGCTCGGATCAGCTCGATTCATTTGCAACCCTAATCTCATGATCTCCTTGAGGAGCAATGAATAGCCCTAATCCAGTGGGGAGCTTAAATGCTAGTAAGAATATAGATTATCACAGATTTTGTGCTGGACGCTTTCATTAATTTCTTACTTGTTGTTCTCAATGCTTATCCCTCTTTTCTCTGTTAAGTCTAATTCATAACGATTATTAGGTTTTATTTATGTCTACGACTTTACACTTGTTCTTGTAGTAGTAAGGAGTAATATACTTAGCGTTTAGCCCATTGCTTGGCCTGATTGCAACAATAGTTGGTAAAATGTCCCATTGCTGATACGAATATTTTGGTGATTTAGGTCTTGTTTACTTGCTTATTATTTTTTAAAACAATTTTTTAGTACAAATTTTTCTTAAATTAAAAATTTTTGTGCTAGAAACTACTTTAGAAAGCAAACAATTTCACCTTTGCGAGCAAAGTACAATGTTGCTAACAACTTTTTTCTAGGTTATTTTAAGATTTGCACTTGGAGTGAAAAATTCTCGTTACATAAAATTAATCTCAACCATTCAATCGATACTAAATAACCAAAGTATGTAGATGGCCACATAATATACTACCACCAAGATAATTTGATCTCTCCAGATCCGGGCTATAGAAATTCCACCTGCATAGATATCTCTGCGACTTCTAGGGATTTAGGAGCAACAAAGATCCGATTTTGAGTCGACCTATTGTTGACTCAGAATTTGATCAAATATGTATAGGCTGAGCCGACTCGAATTAACTCTATTCAAAATGTTTTAGGCTTTATTTGGGGCAGCTTTTCTTACTACATTGCTTTTCATAATACAACCGTAATTTTATTTGGCGATAACTTTTTAACCGTTTTTAATAATTTTGTGTGTAAGTAAGTTGATTTCTACAGCAACTTTTAAAAAAACTGTTTTTTCCATAATTGTTTTACAATTATTTTTATAAAAATTTGCGACTGTCCCAAGCTAAATCATAGTTTTCTCTATTTCAATTTAAAAAATATTAAAAATTCTTTTTTTCTTATTCATATTTTCAGCCAATTTCAAGCCAGCTCTATCTAATCTAAGCCCAACTCTTGAAATCAAATCGAGTAAAAAAATTAGCTTGCTGCTCGACTCATTCAACTACTTGAGGGTCCTTTCCGGATGGTTTTATGGTAGTTGCAAAGTTGTTGTGAAGAAAATAGAAAATAGCTGCAGAAAGCAGCTTGCTAGCACAAAAATTCATTAACAGCAATGAAAAATACTATCCAAACAAAATTATGACTAAAATCTGATAGCAAAACAATTAGAAAAAAAATTGTGCTAAACAAAACCTCAATCAGAATCTTTAAGCAAAACTTTTAGCCCTTAAAGTATTCTCTTAAAAAAAAAGTTATTTATTTGAATGGCTCAACAAATATCTTTCTCTATCACATTACCTAAAAGATCAGACACGCCACAAAGCCCAAATTATACCTACCACACACCAAATATATCTTCATATAATCCTTCAATATTCACTGACAAAATGGTGCTGTTAGAAATAATAAAGTTGCTGAACTTGCTTGCACAACAGTTCTTCCCTGCAAGAGGAAAACATATAATATTATTATTATTATTATTAAATATGCTGTTTACTGTCAAAACAAATTTGATCATAATTACTTTAAAATTTTGTTTGGGATTGCTTTGTTACTGCTTCTTCTTAAAGCAAATTTTTAATTAAAAAATTAAAATTTGTGTGCTATCTTAATTTATTGAGTAAAAAATTATAAAAATAAAGTTGTTGCGGACTCAAATATACGCGGCGATAGATTTTAATTTTCCGTCTCAGCGTTGTATGTATATCCAGCACACAAACAGAATCGAAATAGTAACACCAGGATTTTTACGTGGAAAACCCTGAAAAGGGAAAAAACCACGGGGCCACGCCCAGTTGAAAGAGTTCCACTAGTGTTGTTTGAAGTACACGAGGCTGATTCGTCCTTTAAATTCAGGACGATCAGATTACAATGAGTATCAGTTACAAGGACAAGCAGAGTTCCGACGTCACTTGAGTGTCCGGCAAAATTCCGGCGTCACTTGGAAAGAAGTCCGTCGTCACTCGGGCGTCGGGTAGAATTCCGGCGTTGCTCCCGTGTCGGGCAGAGCTCCGGCGTCCCTCGGATGCCTGGTGGTGCTTCGGTGGTGTTCCGACGGTGTTCCGGCGGTGTTCCGGCGGAGTTCCGGCGGTGGTCGAGGAGGAGTTATTCCCTCCTAGGCTTCTCTTCTCTTCCTTCTCTTCTTCTCTTCTTGGCTTGGGGTTCTCTCTTAAGAGAAATGAGGGG
This sequence comes from Dendrobium chrysotoxum, assembly GCA_019925795.1. Lineage (NCBI taxonomy): Eukaryota > Viridiplantae > Streptophyta > Magnoliopsida > Asparagales > Orchidaceae > Dendrobium > Dendrobium chrysotoxum. The sequence continues at coordinate 1,776,525 of CM034313.1, forward strand.
CTATTTATAGTTTTTCTGGAGTGGCATAGCCCGTAAATATGTGAGGGATCAAGGGCAAATAAGGAGTGATCCGGATGAACGGTCGATATTGAATCCCTTGATTGTGGACCGTTTATCAAGTATTTGAAGGTCTTAATGATATCAGAATTCTGCGATCTTGGGCTCGTTGGATTCGTCTCGTCGAGCCGCTCGATTCGACTATAAGCTCGTCAAAATCGGAGACCGTTTGGTAACTCAAATTGCTGTTTGATGCTTCCAACAGCACTTCGGGTACTTGATTTGGACTCGTTTGGGCTCGGATTGAGTCGAATTTGGTGTTGTTGGATTCGTATTTCCGAGACGCTCAGTTCGACTATAAGCTTGCTGAGATCGGAGTTTAAATAGTCTCCGAATTAATTTTTGAAGTTTCCAACTTGAGTTTTTCCTCGAGATTCGTGCCCGATCAAGATAATTTTCCAATGACGTATCAGTTGCCCCCCTATTTTTTGGATGTCAAAGCTCGAGGAGTCCAAAAATATATGTGTCGGCTTTTCACTTTGGTAAAATCGCAAAAATTTGCGTTCCAAAAATTAAATGTTTGCTCGAACTTGATCATAGAGGCCCCGTTGAGCTCCGAATGTCAAAATTGAGTCCGGAACGTCGAAAAACGTGTCCGGGGACCCCAAAAACGTCGAATTTGGACCGTCCGGGCCCAAAATCGGAGCCCGGTAACGCGTAGGCGGCCGAACCGGCCGGCCGGCCTACCGGCCGCCGGCAGCCGCCGCCGGCGGCGCCCGCGCGGGAGCGCGCGCAACAGGCGCGCCCCTTGGGCGCGCGGCAGTTGCCCCCCATATTTTTTTTTTTTTTTTTTAAGGGGGCGGCTAGCAGCAGCCGCCCCTCAAAAAAAAAAATTTTTTTTTTTTTTTTATCTTTTTTCGTGGTGGGGCCCGTTTTCCCTCCAAAAAAAATTTTTTTTTAATTCCGGAAATGTCACATTTGGACTCCAAATTTTCTAGAATAAATCTAGAAAATGTTTCTAGAAGAATTTTTAAACTTTTTGGAGGGGAAAATCCCTCCAAATTTTAAAATTTTCCCCCCTTTTCACCCTTTTCTCTTCCTATAAAAACCCCCCTTGGGGTAGGAGGAAAATTGCACCTTCTCTACTCCTCTCCCTCTCCTTCTAGCTTTTGGCATTTTGAGGCCTTCCGCTGTTTTTGAGTGGATGATTTTCCCCACTCGACTCGACGCCCCTCTCTTTGCGCAGAAGTTAGCGGCTTTCTCTCTTCTCCCCTCTAGCTTCTGGCATTTTGAGACCTTCCGCTGTTTTTGAGTAGGTGACTTTCCCCACTCGACTCGGCGCCCCTCTCTTTTTGCACAAAAGTTAGCGGTTTTCCCTCTTTTTTCTCTCATTCTGGCTTTCTGACAGTTGAGGCATTCCGTTGTTATTCATTAGGTGATTTTCCCTACTTGAGACAACGCCCCTCCTCTTGCACAGGAGTTAGAAATTTTTTTTCTTTTTCATTCCTTCATGTGGAGGTGAGATGTTAGTCGGAGGGAGTCTTAAGATGGTCGGAAGTCAGGCGTCGGAAAGAAGTACGGCGTCGGGTAGAACTCCGACGACTCGGCGGGAAGAAGTCCTATGACGGGTAGAAATTCGACGAGGGTCTGGCGACGGGCAGATGATGGCCGGCGTCCAGTAACATTGTGTTAAGGCAATATTCATACATACTGAAGTGTGCCAACATTAGATATTACTGAATCAAGAGGCCGAAGTAGTGTGACATGCCAATATTCTGGCAATACACTAACACTGTCAACTGAGTGGAGGTCTGATGATGATCCAGTTATGTCCTTTCTTTAAAGGAGCAGTTGTAGGAGATGCTTGCGTGCAGTAAGGGAGAAGTCACTTAAATCCACCAAGGATATTTGACTGTGTTAAAGTTACTTGTTGCTGGATGATACTAGCTTGTATGAGTGTCACCAGTGTACCTTTTGATTTCAACTTCTGGCGAGAAGAAATGTATATTTGAATCTGAATTTATGTAACTCCAATGATATTGTATGAGAATTTGTCCCCTAGAGGGACCTGAATTGTTATTGCATCTGTAAGACATGCTTTGTGCTTTTGATGTATTATTAGTTTGAACGAATGTGAGAGACATCCTTTTAGGATGTTTGACATATCTGAGACTGTAAGTCAAAGCTCTTGCTTGATGACGTTAAGGGAAGATGTTAGATTAAATCTCCCCAAAAATGATCTTCCAATGATTGGGATACAAGACATCATCCAATGACATTTGACCTATATGAGGTTGTATGTCTGAGCCCTGCTCAATGACGTTAACCTGTATAGGAGTGGTCGAGGGAATCCACCAAGGATGTGAGACCTATTCGAGGTTGTATGTCAGAGCCCTACTCGACGACGTTAACCTTTATGAAAGATGTCGAGAGAATCCACCAAGGATGTGAGACCTATTCGAGGTTGTATATCGGAGCCTTTGCTCGACGACGTTAACCTGTATGGAAGAGGTCGAGAGAATCCACCAAGGATGTGAGACCTATCCGAGGTTGTATGTCGGAGCCTTTGCTCGACGACGTTAACCTGTATGGAAGAGGTCGAGAGAATCCACCAAGGATGTGAGACCTATCCGAGGTTGTATGTCGGAGCCTTTGCTCGACGACGTTAACCTGTATGGAAGAGGTCGAGAGAATCCACTAAGGATGTGAGACCTATCCGAGGTTGTATGTCGGAGCCTTTGCTCGACGACGTTAACCTGTATGGAAGAGGTCGGATCGAATCCCCCTGGGATTGATCATCCAGTGATTGAGACACAATAAAGATTGCGTATTTCTCGAATCAAGGATAAAGAGACTATATTTGTCAGTAGTTTTTCACTGTCATTTGTATTCTTTTTAAAGAAAGAGATAATATCAAAACTGGACGAACAACACATTATATTACTGTAAGACAATACAATAATTCCCTTGTACAACAAAAGAGATACATATAGGGACAACCACATCATTTGACTTGGTAGAAATACTAAGGACATTATAGTGACATCCTACTGATCATAGAAGAGATACATGGTGACACATGGCAAGTAGTATTACTAACACAAAGGTTCAAGTTGCAGCATTACTCAATCTCACCAACCATTTGAATATTATTCAATGGTTGTCTTTGTTGTTGTTGATTTTGCCCCCCAGTGGGGCGAGCTTCTTCTCGGGTAGGTGGGTTCCCAATAAACTGTCGAAGATAGCCCTGGCGGATAAGTCTTTCAATCTCATCCTTAAGTTGCCAACATGCTTCAGTAGTGTGGCCACGACTACGATGAAAGTGACAGTACTGATCTTGATTTCCTGTATTTGGCTTCAAAGGATGCGGCCATTTCACTTTGTCCTGATCTTGAATCGCCATTAACATATTTGCTCGAGATGTGTTGAGCGGAGTGTACTCTTTCTCCTGCCGAGGTTCTCGTTGTGGTAATGGGGGCCTAGAAGGTAGATTGCTATTCCCTTGCTTTTTCCATTGTGATGAGGGAATTTCCACCTCAGGTGCTCCCTTGCGCTTCCCAGTGGTTTGCTCGAACTATTTTTTATGAGCATTTATTGCCTCATCTGCAGATATCTGCGCCTCCACACGATGGATCAGATCGGCATATGAATGAACAGTGTCGCGCATAAGTGCCGAATAGAAAGGACCAGGACGAAGGCCTCCAAGGAAGACCCCTCGGAGCAATTCTGGGTTTAGTCTTGGAATCTGTCTTGCCTCGGTGGAAAATCGCTGAAAGTACTCTTTTAACGATTCTCCCTCGTTTTGACGAATCCCGGAGAGGTGGGAAGAATCTTTAGCAATTCTTCGATTGGCTACAAACTATTCAACGAAGGCTTTAGCCAATTTGACGAATGAAGGGATCGTTCCAGATGGAAGAGAATAGAACCATGTTCGCGCCTGTCCTTTGAGTGTAGTAGGAAAAACCTGACATAGGAGGGCATCTGAAGCTCGCTGGATATGCATGATGGTTCTGTAATGATCGATGTGCTCGTACGGGTCGGATGTCCCGTCGTAGGAATCGATACTTTGTAGTTTAAATCCTGCCGGAATAGCGTGTTGAAGAATAGCTTCTGTCAAGGATGACGACTCCTGCAAGTCCCACTGACGAAGGGGCTGCCTTATGCCTCCTGTAGGGAACTCTTCTCGGACCAATCGTCGCAGTTCATGGCGAAGGGCATTGCGAGGGAGCTCAGCAATGTGTGGTCGGGCTAACTCTTCGGGGAGATCCAAAGGAATACGAGGTTGCCGACCTGTGTGCGAAGGATGGGTAGAACTTGCTGTATCAGCCAGTTCATTATCTTGATGCGACTGCGAACGCCTCTTGAGTGGAGGAAGAGGAATCTCGTCTTGAAGATGTTCGATTTGAACAGCTTCGACACGTGGTGGATCTCGAGGGAGAAGAACCTCCTCCTGAGGTGCTAGGGTCGGTTGTCGAGTCTCTCGCAAGAGTTGTAGGATCTCGTTTTGAGATTCTTCCATCTTTTGAATTCTCTCTTCTAGGGAGGGTCCCGAGGTCCCTTCTCCAGGTGCTTTTTGCCCCCCGGGGTATAAAGAGGCAGATATCGGGCGTCTATGATTCATAGACTGATTCCTGGATTGATGAGAGTGAGAGCGGCAGGCTCCTATGAGGCGACTGCTACGCCTGTTGACCATCGTAGCAATACTTGAAGTTGTGGGATAAGATTCCCACAGACGGCGCCAAACTGTTGCGGACTCAAATATACGCGGCGATAGATTTTAATTTTCCGTCTCAGCGTTGTACGTATATCCAGCACACAAACAGAATCGAAATAGTAACACCAGGATTTTTACGTGGAAAACCCTGGAAAGGGAAAAAACCACGGGGCCACGCCCAGTTGAAAGAGTTCCACTAGTGTTGTTTGAAGTACACGAGGCTGATTCGTCCTTTAAATTCAGGACGATCAGATTACAATGAGTATCAGTTACAAGGACAAGCAGAGTTCCGACGTCACTTGAGTGTCCGGCAAAATTCCGGCGTCACTTGGAAAGAAGTCCGTCGTCACTCGGGCGTCGGGTAGAATTCCGGCGTTGCTCCCGTGTCGGGCAGAGCTCCGGCGTCCCTCGGATGCCTGGTGGTGCTTCGGTGGTGTTCCGACGGTGTTCCGGCGGAGTTCCGGCGGAGTTCCGGCGGTGTTCTGGCGGTGGTCGAGGAGGAGTTATTCCCTCCTAGGCTTCTCTTCTCTTCCTTCTCTTCTTCTCTTCTTGGCTTGGGGTTCTCTCTTAAGAGAAATGAGGGCCTATTTATAGTTTTTCTGGAGTGGCATAGCCCGTAAATATGTGAGGGATCAAGGGCAAATAAGGAGTGATCCGGATGAACGGTCGATATTGAATCCTTTGATTGTGGACCGTTTATCAAGTATTTTAAGGTCTTAATGATATCAGAATTCTGCGATCTTGGGCTCGTTGGATTCGTCTCGTCGAGCCGCTCGATTCGACTATAAGCTCGTCAAAATCGGAGACCGTTTGGTAACTCAAATTGCTGTTTGATGCTTCCAACAGCACTTCGGGTACTTGATTTGGACTCGTTTGGGCTCGGATTGAGTCGAATTTGGTGTTGTTGGATTCGTATTTCCGAGACGCTCAGTTCGACTATAAGCTTGCTGAGATCGGAGTTTAAATAGTCTCCGAATTAATTTTTGAAGTTTCCAACTTGAGTTTTTCCTCGAGATTCGTGCCCGATCAAGATAATTTTCCGATGACGTATCAAAAGTACAATCAAATTAATTATCAAATTTAATTTAATTAAACATTAAAATTTTTCTATTTTCCAAAAAAATAATCAGATGACAGCAAAAGAAAATAGAGGCAGCTGTTGACATGCTGAAGGGTCCAGTATGCCATCTGCGTTCAGAGCCCGGTCCGGCTTAAAGGGAGCGGCATACAAACCCAAACCGGCCGTCGAGGGCCGATGCATAGTTAACGGGCCGACCACTACCACCCACGAGGGTCCCCCTCCCAACGAAAAAGCCACAGACCGTGACGGCGCGAAGGCCCAAGGAAGGCCTTGCGGTTGCGGGTCCCACCCGGCCCGGTACGGTTCCAGTCAAACCCGGCGACCAAAAAACGCAACGGCAGAGCGGATGCCGCGTCCACGTCATCTCTCCCCAGCGTCCTACGTGGCCTCATGCTTACCTGTCTGCCACAAAGTGGCTGACACCCACTACCCGCCTCCTCGTTATCCGAGCCCCCTTAACTCTCTCTCTCTCTCTCTCTCTTCCCTTTTCGCGTATATATATTTGTTTGGGCTGAGTCTCACCCTTTTGCATGAAGAACATCCTTATGACCGGATATTCAGCTGCCACCATCCTCTTTCAGCTCTTTCCTCTTCGGTTCTTCTTCTCTTCCAACTCGGAGAGATTTCCTCTTCCGTATTTTTTTATTATTATTATTTTCATCGAATTAAGGATGGTAGAATCTATGACATCTGTACTTCTCATAAACGAATAGGGTGATAATAATACACCTTAGACCTCTCCCCAAGTGATTATTAATCTGCTCTACTTCTTATACATATCAATATTATAAAATAACTCTTTTTTATATATATTTTATGAAAATTTAATTATATTCTTAAATTAATATATATATATATATATATATATATAATATTTTTTTAATAATATCTTATTGGAATGTTTGAGCATCCCTAGATGAGGCTTAAACCATAAGAGAACTTGAAAAAGCTCAATTTGTATGAAATAAAAGCACATCATAAATAGCTATACTCTTAGAATAGTAACATTAAATTCAAAAAAATAATTCATTTTGAATTTTAATATAAGAAATGTATTTTAGTTCACAATTCTTTCATATTCTATATGTGTTAAGCATTTGAGTGTTGGATTTAATATATTAATGAATTGCTTATATATACATATATAAATCCTCTATGTATAAATATAAGATTCTTATCTTTTACTTATAAATTTAAACTTGTTGGATAAGATGAGATTCAACTAATGGAAAATATCAAATACTCCCAACAAGTGATATAAAATTCAATAAGTTTGCTAAAATTATGAGGTTTCAAGTTAATTAATACTCTCATAACTAAGCTTAGTTTATAATTTATTATGATTAAGCACATAATTAAGATCTAATGACTCATGCATCAACATCATATCACAAATAAGCTCTTAATGCAACCAATTCAATGATCTCAAAATAATCTTAATCAATAATATAATTAATGATCTATAAACAAGTCGAACCCTGTCAAGGGGCGCTGCCCCCTTCGACCCCCTACATATCTGCAAAGCGTATAATTTTTTGCCTCCTCTGAAAACTAAGGCTGGATCCGCCCCTGTCCATAAAACACATAGGATGAAGAAATGTTCAAAAGTTATGATTCATAGTGCAAAATTCCTAAGTGATTGACATATAACCTTAATCATTAATCCTCTACGATTGAAGCCAAGCCACCACAAAATAATTGAAGAATATTTAACACTAAACCCTTCATGCAAACTACCAAGAGATCGATCATACAAACAAGCATTTATTTACTCCTTATGACCGTTTTAAGAGAAAAAAAATGAGCTCAAAGAGCGAGGACAAACGAAGCATGAACAAAACATAAAGACATTGTTGCATAAACTATTAGCTTTCTCAGTCACTAAAGCTATATAATATAAAAAACAAGTTGTAACAGCAAACTAACTAAACCATGATACAGAAGGTCAAATACGCACAGCAATCAAAACTATATTACATTGTTCTATGTTGTTGCCGTACAGCCAAAATATAATTACATTTCCTAGGAACCAATAAATTATTATTAAATAAATAATTACTAAAGTCTTTTTTTTTTTTTTGCACCTCAAAACCTGGAGAGGCATATTTGCAAAATTCATGCACCATTACGTGGTGCTTCGCATAAAATTAACACCTGAAAATGATCTTCTCTTCAGGCCCTAAGCGACCGGCATTGGTCCCAAGATCTGCTGGTACACAAACGCACGAGGACAGGTCTCCCTTAATTAATAATTACTCTTCGCTAATCACACCAACTTAATTTTAATGACATTCATTACCAAATTAACATTGGCAGTCTAAATTATTAGATATTTAATTAATAGATATAATTAGAGAGAACCAGCAAATGGAAGTGGGCATGTGAGAGCTTTGAAGAGAGAGAGAAGATAGAAATATGAAAATATAAATTAAAAATAGAAAAGCAAATTTACATATCTTAATGAAAACAAAAATGGTAAGAAAATATATTAAAAATTTATAATTTAAAAATGATATTAAGGTAATCTTGATAGGAAATTAATAATTTTGAATTTTATGATAACTAAGAATTTAATGAAAATATTTTGTGCTAATTTTAAAATTATAAAACAATATTTATTTCCGATTAAAATTACGCGAATAAATTCCTGAAGTTTTAAGAAAAAAAGTCAGAAATAAAATAAATAAATAAAAGTACGTGTATCATTTATCGCAACTTCTCTTATATGATTAATTATAAAAATCTCATCATTCATCATAGTCTCTTCTATCGTCACGAAGCGCCAACACAGAGAGAGAGAGAGGGGGGGGGGGGGGGGGAGAGAGAGGGAGAACCGAGGGTAATATCGTCTCGACTCCCTAGTCTTGGGAAGAATAGGATAGCTGTAGCAGAGCTTGGGAAAGACCAGAAGCAGTCTCATCGCCGTCGCCGCCGTCATCCCGATCGTCATCAACTCCATCGCCGTTGTCCGACGGCGCGTGCGTAGAGGCTGTAGTCGAAGAGGCAGCTTCCCCCGCATCCGAAGGCTCCGGTTCGGTCTCACCAACGCCGCCGCATGTACGGTCTAGATTCAGAGACCGCCGCATCAATCCGCGGCCGCCGACTGGGAGAGGCTCCGTCATCTGCTTCCCATCTCGCGGCGGACAGAATACCACAGGCATATACTCGTCCGTATCACAAGCAAACTTCGAGTTCTTAAAATGCTCCTTCAATGCTTCCAAACCCTACAAATTCAAACGAAATTTTCAAGAAAAAAAATGAAATATTTCTAATATTGAGAAGAAGGAAAGTTTTTAAAGATAAATTTAAACCTGCAATCGAGCATAGTTCACTTGACAGATCTTCCGAGAATTGAAGACCTCCCATGGCTGCATATGAAACGCTCTGTGAAGCCTAACCGCCGCCTCCGGCGACGTCAAGTTCACAAATCCATAACCCACATTGCATTTGTTGCTGAGCCACATAAAATCAAAAGAAAAGCAATTTATAATATTATAATAAATTCTGATTTATAAAATTCGCTGTTAACTCGACATCACTTCTTACAGCAGGAAATTTATATTTTTATTTTTTTCGTTTTTTGTTTTTGAGCGCTTTGATAAGTCTTTTCCAACTTACTCGAAATCAACGATATGATCTATACGACTAGTGGGGAGGAGCTTTCCCTTTATTATTCCATTGCTGCGCCCCCTCTTCTTCTAATTATTATTTCATGTCTAAACCTCTCTTCTTTTCTCTCTCTCTTCCTCTCTCTCTCTCTCTCTCTCCCCCTCTATGTATCTATCACGTTCCCGTTTCCTTCTCCGGCTAGCTTATGCTAGTCTGGCTTTGTTATTGACGGAGAAGGAGAACAGAACAATAAAGGAAAGGAAGGATGTGTCTTTATATGGCAGCGGGTTCATTGCCATTTGCGTGAGTTGCAGTGTACGGTTCAGATGGAGAAGGAGAGAAGGAGAGAAGAAGAGGGAAAGTAGAGGACTAATGGCTTTGTTTGGCTTGGCTTCAAAACACAAAACAAAAAACTCTCGCATTGATCCTTTTTACCTTCTCTTTTCTTTCTTTTTTCGGTCTCTTTCTTATCCCTGCACCTGCCACAGCTTATACTCACTCAAGCACCTGCAACCTCCCCTTTTCTCTGATTCCACCTATTGCCATAATTTTTTGCTTGTTATACTCTACTTGCCTATTGCCTCCCTTGTTTTTAATATCATGGAAAACTAAAAGCGTTGGAAGAGAGAGAGAAACTTACTTGAAATCGATTGGGAGATAGACAAAGTCATAAGCAGAGAAGGGCTCTTCTCCTCTTTCTCCAATCTCCTCGTTACAACGTATGCAGTGGTTGTCCAGCATTCTCAGCAACAGCATCTGACTGCAAATGCAAAACCTCACAGATAATTAAAATCTTCAATCTCATACATTTAATTTACACTTCAATAAAGCTCTCGCTTCTCTCCTTCCTTCTCACTCTCTCTCTCTCTCTACCTGTACTTGTTTGGGATGTTTTTAATCATGACCGTTGTTCTTGAATCCATAATGCAAGTTGGAGAAGATCCTTCCTCCATCGTCATTGTCTCCTTGAATTGAAACCTCGAATCCCCACCATTCCTTGAATGATTCTTCCACCCTCTACTGCTCAACTGTTGCTGCTTTGCTACAACTATTGATGATGATGAAGACGATGAACATGACGCTGGTGTGGCTGTTAATGCTGTTTGTTCCTGCCTTCCCTTTCCCCTTTTATCCTCTCGCCCGCTTTTCCCAGCTTTCCTATTGGCTCCTCGCTCTGAGGACGACGATGACAACGGATTCGTCGCCGCCGCGGCCACCCATCGGCCGGACTGTGGCGAAGCTGTCCGTAGAAGACGTGGAGGCGGCTGACCGAAGCTGCGGCTTTGTCTGCCTGTGCTTCTCCTGTAATAACAGAAGGGTTGCTTCTTTAATGATTTTATCAATGTGTTAGAATCTGAGGAAGCTATATATATTGATTAAATATTAACTAACCTCTTGGTGAGCCCGGCTGCACAGGAGAATTCGACAACTAGTCTTCGGCCATAAACTTCTTTCCCGTTAAGCTCACTCACAGCCCGAGCGGCGTCTCTTATATCGTAGTACTCGATAAACCGCTGCTGTGGCTTCCATATCGTCTCCTTCACTTCCTTCACATCGCCTAAGCAATGGTGGAAAGAATGAATTTACTTTTAAAGAAAAAAATAAACAATAGAACTTCCCATAAAAAGGGAAGCCGGGGAAAGGTAAATCGAAAAAGATAATCATAGCAGGTAAGATTCAGCCGACATATATCAAGCAATGGAAACATCTAAAAAAACCAACAACGTTTTTTTTTTTTTTTTTTTTTTTTCTTTCTACTAATGTTACCGAGAGAGCCGAACAGTTGGGCGAGGTAGGCGGAGGGGAGTGTGGGATCACAATTGGAGATAAAGAGAGAGCCTTGGTTAGGACCGTCGACGCCTCTCGACCCGAACTGAGCCCAGACAGCTTGGCCGGCGACGAGGCCGCGACCCCCGCCAGACGCGGCCGAGAAGGATAGATCAGTAGCGACGGAAGGCCACTCGACAACTCCCCAATTAGCTGGAACTACGCCATATTGTCGACTGAGGAAACTCTGCTGACGCATGTGTTGGTCGCGGATCTCAAAGACAGCGGCGACAGCGCTGCGGAGGTCGTAGAAGTGGACGGTGGCGGATCCATCGGAGGTTAGAGAAGCGGAGTCTAGTGATCTGACGGCGCCGAAGGCTTCCATGGCCGCCATTACTGAAGCTTCGTCAATGTGAGGGGGAAGGAGGCTCAGAATAACGGCTCGCGTTGGCTCACCGTCGTCTGGTAAGGGGTGATGTAGCTGTAAATTTGGATGGTAGGCGGCTGGCGGCGGAAGGGGCGGAGGAGGAGGAGGAGGGTAGGGGAAGTAAATTTGAGCGGGTACCGAGCCGAACTGGTTTGCAGGGTAGAACTCCAGCGCGCTTGGATCTAAGAGATTCCCGCTGATTCCCCTTTCCATCTCTCTCCCTCTTTGGTTCATCAGGTTTCGGAGAGCTCGAAGTTTTCGATCTTAGAGTTCTTTCAGGGGTTTTGAGGGTTTAGGGTACATAGAGAGAGAGAGAGGAAAGCGGAAGAAAGGAATATAATGGAGAAATCTCTGGAAGGGAAGACTGGTATGAGTTGTGCGGTATAATAGTGGTATACCGGCGGGGAAAGGGAGATATAGTGATAGAGAGAGAAATAAGAAATAGTGATGGAGAGAGAAAGAGATTGTGTGGAGTAGACTTTTAATGCTGAGGCGGTATGCCGGCGCTCGTTAAAGCCTGAAAACTTTTATTTTTTTGGTTATATATATTTATTAACATTTTTCATTTAATTTTAATTTTAATATTATGTTATATTATATTAAGCAATGTTTATTAAATGAGAAAATAACTTATTTTAATTTAATTTTGTTGAGTCCTAAAATATTCGCAATGATAGAGAGATATAAAGTTTAGCGGCCTAATTTTGTACGATATTCAGCATACAAACATATAAATAAGTAGGGGTGTAGCGTTCATAAAAGATACTATAGTTTTTACATGAAAACCCATGAAAAAGGGAAAAAAAATACGGGGCATTACCCAGTTTGAATGAATCCACTAGTGTTTGCAGTTGAATACAAATGAGGCCCTTCATTGGGGGGAAGACCCTGGCTTTATGTAGTTAATATACATCATATAAAGGGTATTACATGATGGGAGTGGGAAGAATCAGTATTAACATGTTCATTTAGTCTATAGGACCATAGTTGGCGAGCAATGTAGGTCGGAAGGACCGTAGCCGGGCGACGGTGGTCAAAAGGACCGTAGTTGGGAGACAGAGGTCAGGGATATCGTAGTCTGGAGATGGTGGTCAAAGAGACCCTAAACGGCGGGCAATTGAGGATGGAAATACTACAGTCAAACAACGGTGGTCAGAGAAAGTGTAGTCAGGTAACGGTGGTCGGCATGATTGAAATTGGCGGGCAGTGGATGTCGGAAAAATCATAGTCGAGTAATGGTGGTCGAAGAGACCTTTGTCTGCCAACTGTGGTCGGAGAGACCATAGTCGTGAGATGGTGGTCGAAGAGACTGTAGTCGGCGGGCAACGGAGGTCGGAAAGATTGTAGTTGGGCGACGTTGGATGGAAGGATCGTAGTAGGCAGGCGATGGAGGTGGAAAGATCATAGTCAGGCAACGGTGGTTGGCATGATCATAATCGGGTGATAGCGGTCGGAGAGACCATGGTCAGCAACAGTGTTTGGAGTGACCGTAGTTAGGATGAGGGTGGTCGAAGATATAATAGATGGGTGACGGTGGTCAATCGGAGGGCGACTGAGGTAGGAAATACCGTAAATCAGGTGATGGTGGTCAGAAAGACCGTAGTAAGCAGGTGATGAAGGTCGGAAAGACCATAGTCGGGTCACAGTGGTCCGAAAGACCGTAGTCAGCAGGCAACGGAGGTCGGAAAGATCATAATCAGGTGACAGTGCTCGAAAGGATCGTAGTCGGGTAATGGCGGTCCGGGAGACATTAGTCTGGAGATGTTAGTCAGAGAGACGGTAGTCAGTGAGCTTTAGAGGTCAAAAAGACCATAATCGACGGGCAATGGAGGTTGGAAAGACCGTAGTTGGGAGGCGACTGTATTTGAGAGGAGATCTGACCTCGATAGCATCCATGAAGAGTTCCGATGATAGTCAAAGAATTGATGAAAGTTTGGCGACGGCTGGTGGTCGGCAAGAGATATGGCAATACCCGATGAACAAGCAGAAGTCCAACGACGATCAGTAGTCGGGAAGAAATCCAGCGATGATCGACGACCAGGGAGCTCTCCAAGTTTTCTCTTTTTCATCATCTCCCTCATGTGAAGAATGAGGGCTATTTATATTTTTTTGGGAGTAGCATGGCTAGTAAATAGGGAGAAGATCAAGGGCATGTTGGGATTGTTACATCGGACGACTCATAGTGATCCCTTCGATAATGAAGTGTTTATTAAGTATTTAGGTGTCCTAGAGATGTCAGAATTGAGTGATCTTGGGCTCATTGGATTTGTCTCGTCGAGCCGCTCGATTCAAGAATAAGCATGCCATATTCGAATATCATTTGGTAGTCCAATTAATGCTATAAAGCTTTCAAATAGACTTTGGACCTTTGATTTGGACTCATTTTAGCTCAGATTGGATCACATTTGATGTCGTTGGGTTTATCTCCTTGAGATGTTCAATTTAACTATAATCTTGCCAAAATTGGAGATCAGATGATCCTAATTTCAATTTTTGAAGCCTCAATCTCATATTTACATCGAGATTTATGCCCGATCAAGGTAAATTTTTAAAGACATATCAAATTTAATAATATATGTTATGTGCAAAAAAAATTATGACAGTAAAAAAGGCTGGCACAAAGATTCATCGTGCATATATACATAAATATTGTCAATGACATTAGATAGAACAGTGCCCTTTTCTTCACAATTGAAGATGCAATTACATAATTAAAAATAATTACCTAATTTTGTTATAAATACTATAAAAGTCAAATGTCCACATGTGAGAATAATTTACGTCCAATATTAAAATTGAATGTTAGTGATCAGATGATATCAATTAGATGACGAAAGTTATATGATGGTGGTGGTGATAATTGATGATGGCTGTCAATAGCAATTGCCTGGTAATACAACTGAGATCTTTAGCTCTTTTAGTTTCTAAATAACATTTATATAGAAAATGATGTAATATGTATAGTTATTTGAAAAGAATTATTGTAAATTTCACTAGAATTCAAACTACTCTATCAAACTACTAATATTGATACTTTTGATCATAGATCATTTATTTAGTATTTTAATGCCTTAATGACCACATGAGTAAATGGTCATGGGTTCATACGATTCATCTCGTCGATTCACTCGATATGATTATAAGACATAATATTTGGAGATTTTGTGGCTTTTAATAAATGTTTGAAGCTTTTAAATATGCTTAAGTGCTTAACTTAAGTTTATTTGGATTCAAATTATATCATTTTATTGTTAAAGGGTAAATTTTATCTACACATATTGTAATAGCCTGTATTTATGAGAATTTTCTATTAAAAATTGAATAAATTAAGTAATTATACTAAATAATAAAATTAAATCCATTATAAGTTATGTCATGAAATAAGCTTTTTCAATTAATTCCCTATTGATTTCGGCTAAACAGAGAATGGTTTAGAGAAAATAAGAGAGAAAGTGAGGAGAGAGAAAAGAAAAACTAGGTTTTGGAGGTTTCGAGTAATTTTTGTCAGTCAGCCCAGTTGGGAGATTTGCTCATCTCGATGCAAGGAATCATTACCCTATTTATAATTTCAATGATTTTATATTTTTGATATTTTTCTAATCAAATTTATATTTTCGTTACCAAAAAATGACGATAATTTTGTATTAGTAAAACTTTTACCATACAACTTTTTATATGTTATAGAGATTGAGATTTTGAACGTTTTAAATATTTATTTGAGATTTTTTACTGGATGATTTTAAAAATACAACGCTTTTTGCCTACTCAATAATTTATTTTAAAGTTTAAAAATAGTGATTTAGTTCAACTAAAGCTTTAGAATGTTATTATATGCAATATCTAGTAATTTGGTTAAATTCTAAAAATGTGAATATTTGCTTAGTATAATTTTTTGTTGTCTTCTATTAGGACTTTTTGACACTTTCTGAATTAAGCTCAATTATATTTTATTTACTGCAATGCATTAAAAATGAATGTGAATATATGATTGAGTAATAGCTGGTCATTATTACTGTTATAGTACTGTAATAATGTGTGTGTAAAAGAAAATAAAGATAGGTTGACCCGTTGATTGGAGACTGATTGACCTGTACATGATGGTGGGCCGATAATCTTTCCTTTAAATATTATGGTTTGATGTTATCCTCTACTAATTCTCGTGATATACTGATTGAGAGTTATAAGAAGATGATTATTATGCCGACAGAAAAATAGTGACAACTTTGTTTACTAAGCCAACATTTTACTGATATTAATAGGATACTGAAAAATACCATGATAGCTATAATCCTTATTTAGAGTGACTATTGAAATGAATATTATTGAGGCATTATTTATATTATTGTATGAATTTATCATTAACATTATTACTGATTTATTGATACAAAAAATATAATATATTCATTGAGCACGTGATATATAAGATATATTAAGCATGTGATTAAGATATTGATTTAATGCTGGTATAGAATAACTTGATAGCATGTGTATATTCATATATAATTTTACTATATTGATTTGATTTTAACAATCTTTAATAATGTTTTGATTTGATGCTTTATCTGATTTCTATACTAATTGGCATTATGGATGCGATGATTGCTTTATAGATTTGATATACTGGTTTACTATTTTATTGGCTTCCTTACCATAGTATTTTACTGTTTATAAATTCTATTGCTACTACATATGAATTTTACTATTTTTATACTGATTAAATGATCATATGAATGCTATTGCTATAATTTGATCCCTAACAAGCATATTATTATTTTACCGTACTTTGAATTCAATTGTAGATTTTGGTGACTTGCTGTACTTTTTAACTCATTATATGTTGTTAAATGATTTCAGGTCAGGGCATAGGATCAGGAGTGCGAGGGTGGTCAGGGTTCCTTCAAGTTCATATTTTTTTTATTTTAGTTATTCTTTTGTACTCAGGACATGATATATATGTGACGATTATATAAATTCTGAGTAGTATATATAATTTTTGGGATTAAATATAGATGTATATATTGCTATTTTAAATCATAGTTTTTGTTGTTTATTATTGATAAATGATATTAGATCACTTTGGTTATTTATTAAAAAATTAAAAGAATAATTCTTCTAATTTAAAATTCGAGGCATCACAATAGGCTTCATTTGGGATGACTTTCTTATTGCTTCTTAAAAATTAAATTTTTTTTTCTAGGAAACTATTTTAAGAAGCAAAAAAAAATCATCTCAAATGAAGCCATAGTTTGACTAAAAAATATGTTAAAAACAAAATTCAGATGGTCATATATTTAATTTTTACAGCTATTAATTTATATTGTTTAAGGCTTCGTTTGGTTCCTGCACTCTTTTTGTAAAATAGAATTTTAGAAAAAGACATTAAAGAAAAAGAAGTTTAATAGAATGAAGAAGCAGATACATAAATACTTTTACAGAATATTTAAAAAATGAAGTTTCAGGAAAAATAATTTTACAAACGCGATGCTTCCAAACAGGTTCCTTTGTCATTTCAAATCAAAAAATTGTGGAATTACGCCAAACCAAACAAAGCCTAAGAAGTATCATGATATATGTTTTATAAACTGATATTGATTTAATATAAAAATTATTTTAGAGGATTTTTGTAATTATATTAGATAAGATATATATTTTAGAAATGGTTTATTTTTATTGAATAGAGATAATAAAATATTAAAAAATGATGCGATTAAAATGCATAGTCCATAGTTTAATTTTGGGCGCTTTTTAATTCAAATGTTTGAGGCTTTCATTATGTTAAATATTATTTTTGTTTTAAATATTTAATTTTTAAAATAAGCAAAGATTCTCATTCTCTTTATATATATATATATATATATATATATATAATTCATTTTTATTGATTTATAAATCTATACTATTATTGTAAAATGGGCTTGAGTTTCCTTCCACAGTAAATCCTAGCCATTCATTTTAATTATTCAAATAAAATCTCAACCTTTAATTTTAATTATTATAATTATAATTAAATAACATAACTAATATTAATATCGATCTATTATTATATTATATATCTCTAATTAATAGCCGTTTCAATTAATACCTGTTTCTTTTTTAAAATATAATGTTGGGTTCGCAAGTTCCGCCCTATTTCATAAGTTTCACGATTTTGCCTCTTTGCTTGCCATGTTTAGTGATTTCTATTATTTATCTTGACCCAAGTATAGTGATTTTGATGATAAAAAATATTATTATATGTTTACTACAGCTATTCTTGCATATCTGTTTTATTTTATCCTGCTCACTAACTTTTTAGGTCCATAAGATCACTTGCAATGCAAATCAGCTCAAGATCGGGTAGATTAGGATTGAGTTTGTCTGTAATTTCAATCTCAATGTATTTTTACCTTTCTTGAGTCAAATCTTGTATCTGGTGGATCCCAAGCTAAGTAACATTGTGCACACACACTCAGGGGAAGTAATTTAGTGAGTTAGAAATTTTTTTATTTTTTGACCATACCGTACAGCACGATTTCAAATCGTACTGGATGATCAGCTAAAAATAAAAACCCTAATTAGGGCATCCCTGATAATTAAGTTTGCTTAACTAATCATAAATAAAATAATAATAAAAAATAAACAAAAAAAAAATTTGCTTAACTAATCATCCTGGATTATTCAGATCGTATAGGACGATCAGTTTAGATTGTGAAAAATAGTCGCTAATCACAATTTAGGTAATATTTTATTTTTTTATTTTTATTCTAATCGTACAGGATGATCTTCATCGTCCTGAATGATTTATATCAATCATGCCTAAATTAATCATGTGATTAGGAGACTAATTATGGTTAGATTGATCAATCATATCATACAGGACGATCTACTTGGATCGTACTGGACGATTTTTTATATTTCGTAGGATGATCCCCTATCATCCAAGACAAAAATCATAATTTTCTTCTAATCATCCAGGTTATCGTCCTGGATGTCTTGAGAGGGTTGCGGGATGATATGTTGATCACCACTGATAGTCCCATGTCGTACTAGATGATCAATATAGTATCTTGAACTAATCATCTAGGAAGATCACAAAATCATACAGGACAATCTATATAAAATACTTATACTTATCGTACAAAGCAAAGGTGATCGTCCTGGCTGAAATGGCTGTTTTGTATTAATCGTACAGAATTGAAAATTTAGGATTTTTTTAAGCCCACTATTTAAGCAATTATATTGTCACTTGAGAAATATCTTTTGCTGGAGAGGAGATCTAAGAGAGAGCTTAGAGAAGGAAGAGGAAGAGCTTAAGAGAGAGAGGTCCTTATAAGAGGGAGTTGTGAGAGATTCACTAAGGTTGCTCCAAGCAAGGTGTTCATCATCTTCTTCAAGTTGTTATCCTTGTTCCTTGGTGGCTCTAAGGGAAATCTTCATCAGCATCGGATCTAGGTTCTCTGCCTTTCACCAGGTGGGTGAAAAAAGATTTTCAAGTTCTCTATATCTTCCAAAAGGGAGTAAAAGAATTTTCGGGTTATCTACCTTCATCATGAGGGTAAAAAAGGATGTTCAGGTTCTCTGCCTACTCCAGGATGGAGTAAAAGGATTCAAGTTTCTTTGCCTTACCATGTCGCTAGAAAGATTTTGTAAGAGATTCTCTGCCTTGCAGTGGGGGCAAAAAGAGAGTCACTACTTTTAGTGCAATACCTGGAAAGGAGGTTTTTGGGGAGTGGACATAGGTCAAGTTGATCGAACCACTATAAATCTAGTGTATTCTTTTTATTTATTTTTTGCATTTAATTTTCACATTTTTTCTGTGATCTGATCTGTGGTTAAAATCTCTGATTTTATTATCTGATTCCGCACAAATTGTTTATTTTTAAAATATTCAAAAAGATTTTAAAAAGATTTTCTTTTGGCTTAAAGAATTTTTTAAATAACTAATTCACCCCCCCCCCCCCCCCCCCCTCTTGGTTAGCCTCGGGACTAGTTCTTTAGAGTTTAACAACCCTCACAAACTTTCAATTTTGTCTTCTAGGTTTTGTGATTTCGAAACTTTTCTTCTTACCGACTCTTCAACTTGCCCACCGGTAGGTTTCACGATTTTAGTCTCTTCATTTTCCTTAATGTTTCCTTTTACCGGCATTTATGATTCTTTACTTTCTGGAAGATGAAGCAATCCTTCAGTTTCGCCATATTGATGCCAAAGAGCTCCTCGTCTTCTTTATTGTACAAAAGATCCCTCGCCTTCTTTAACAAGTCACCTCCATCCTCATCGCTCCTGCTACTCGCATGCGATTAAACTCCTGTAATCCTTTATTATCTTCGTTTTTTTGCGGTGGCTGTTTCGGGAAATGAGGCAGCGAGAGATGTCTTGTTCTTCATGATGTCAAATGTCTAAGAATAATTTTTGGCTCCCCGCATTCTTTCACGTACAGAAGAGCTTTGGAAGAGTCACTAAAGGAGCTTCTCACCTTCTTCTAGGAATGTTATTCCTGCGGATCGGAAGTCATCTCCGTCCTCATTGCTCTTGGTGTTGTTGCTCACGTGTGATCGAATTCCTGTAATACTTCATACTCTATGTTTCCTCTTTTTTTTTTTCTTTGTTTTCTCTTGCGGTGGCTTTTTTCATAATTATAGAAGCGAGTGAGGTCTTTTTCTTCTTGATGTAAAATGTTTAAAATTAATTTTTGTCTGTAATTTATTTGTTCATTCATTTATATGTAGGATTTCTATAGACTCTACCTTGTGTAAGTCAGATTTTTTTTTGTTTATCTATTCACAATTTTAAATGTTTTACATTTTTATGTTTTCACAATTTTAAATGTTCTACATTTCTATTGTTGACGTGAAATTTGTTGTAGGAGTTTTTATTCGAGAGATCAGAAGAAGGTCCAATTACTGGAAAGGTGCCATAGTAAAGGTTTTACCATCCATCCTTTGCATTTCAATTTTTTCATGATGTAAGTTTTTATTTAGCTCATAAGAAGAAATGACCTGAGCTAAGTGGGCTTTGGAATTTTTTGTGCAATCAATTTTCTCTTTATTCTAAGGTCTAATTTTATGTATGATTTTAATGGATTGTAATCTAAAATGTAATGGAAGAGATGCAATAAAGAGGCTTGTCATTTATAGGAAGGGATAATTAAAAGCATTACCACTTTTGTTTATATTTCCTCTTTTGTTTATACATAATTCTATTCAATATAATTATTAGGCCTTCAATTAAACTCTTGAATGAAATAGTTTTATTAATCCAATGTTGACTAAGTTCAAATGTCATCTATAATTTTAGATATCATACTATTTTAAAATATATAAAATTAGACCTATTTGGTGTTCCTACAGTTGTACAGTAATTATAGCTCTTACGGTTGCACTTTTGCTTGCTGAACTTCTCTGTAAGTTTTCATCTCTCCATGGCGTATCTAATGCTCTTCTCCTATTACTTTCCTTGATATTAAATCCTTTATTTTGCATTTAGGCCTCTCCGCATTCCACTTTCTGGAAGATTGACGAAAGCTATTGAACCATTCGGAATATCCATCAAATGTTTAAAAAAAACTGTTTTATTCCCTATAAGAGACCAGTTGAACCTGTTTTTTCCTCTCCATCAAATATATAATTGCTTAAACTATTCTCATCTGCTTTTTCTTAGTTCTTTCGTGGTTTCAATTTGGTTGGTTTGATTGAATCTCTATTATTCTGGATTCAAAATGTAGTAACAATTATCACCTATTTTTTCTAGCTCTGTATTTCCTTTTGATGTATTTGTAATATGAATTTGCATTTTATGTTAGTTTATATTTGATGATCCTTCACTGTTCAATGACCATAATGATTGATTTATTGACAATGGTTTAGTAGAATTACTCAAAAAAATTTCAATATTGATCCTTTCATAACGAAGGTGGCGCTAAAAAAGGACATTTAAAATCATTTTGCCAAACATGTGCATTATATGTGACAAAATTATTATAGAAACCAACGATCCATATAAAATGTCAAGTGTTCCTTGAGTCTCTAACTTTTCATCAACATTCATTTGATAGTATTTGATTCCATTTTGAATGTATTTTTAAAAAAATCATAAGCAGTATAAGCTATGGGTACATTATAAGCCATATTAATTTGTTTTAGATTATGTAGGCACATTTAAACCCACTAAAATTTGAATTTCATCTCCACACTCATGAAATTACAATTGTTATTTTATGGAGTAGGTTTTGTATCTTCAATCAACCAAATGTGGCTATAAGACTAATCAAACTCGTGATCTAATAAGGACTAAGCATGGTGTAGCCTTTATTTCAACTAAATTTTTTTATTATCTTGGAAGGAAAAATTTATAAGGATATTTTCCTACTTCCATGCTTTAGAAAACTCTTTCCTATTTGTGCATTTTGAAAGTGAGTGCAAGCCACATAGAGTCTACTAAGCAAAGAGCAGAGTAGGTTAACCAACTATAATATGAAACTTAAAGGTTGCATAATCACATCAAGTTAATTTGAAATTAATCCATACTTGTATTCAAGTTCATATATCTTGATTCATATAGCTTAATTGAAATACTTTGTTGTTAAATGAGGGAGGTGATGAATATGAACTACATAGTCTATGGAGATGTGCAAGAATGCAACCTCAATTTTCATTTGATGTGCTTAGCCAAGGATTATTAGGAGATCTACTTCCTTAAGTAGGGAAGACTTCTATCTTGCTAACTCTCTTGTAGAGTAATTCAATCAAGATATTCAAGTTGTTTTCTTGAATCTTGTATTCAACATATTTATTTTGTGGGATTTGATAGTTTATTCCCGTTTATGTTTTCAAAATTTAAGTTGTATCGTCCTTATTCTACTATTTATGTTTCTAATTGTATTGTATTGTTACATGTTAAGTGTTGTTTTGTTCTCTTTTTGTGTTCATTTGTTTTAGCTTTATAAAAAAAATTTGGTGGTTCCAATGTATACTTCCTAATAAACATAATGTTTGTTTACAAGATTGATTTGTTTTTAATCTTTTAATTTTGATTACTAATACAATTTAAAAGGATATGTAGTTTTTTTTTATATTCTCTTATCCCCGTGATTGCTCTCATTTTGATCATGATTTATATAAGATTTTGTAGAAACGCCTAATAGATGCATCATTCTAATATATATATATATCTTCTGACATAATCCCAAAGTAAGTTGAGTCAAATTAATTTGCAATTATTTTTCTCCAACAAATTAGTTTAAATTGGTCTAGGATATTTTATTATAAGCATTTAATTTAATTTCTTAGTGATTCAAAATAAATATGTTGTCAAAATCAAGTTTATATCGTAATATGGGTAACATTTTTTTTTAATAAATATGTTCTGCATATCTGTGTTGAATTGCTTTTATATATTTTTGTCGTTGTATATGAAATATATATGTATCTATATGTACCTGTCTTGACAAAGGATGTTGATGTTCCTTCTAGTTCATCATTGCAAGGCCATGATAAATATTTTTGTATAATTTATAGCTATTTGAATGCAATAATTTAATAACTTCCTGTGACTTTTATGTTGTGGTTTTGCAGATTTTGTATCATAATCTTTACTCAACAGATCTATGTTTGACAAATGAAAACTAATCAGCTATGAATAGAGAAGTGACAAAATGGCAAGAGGGTTGAGATGTATGATGGCAGGTTGGTGAATTTATTCATTTCATATTGACACACTATAATTATGCTATTGAAATGCCCATATTTTTCAATGCATTCAGAATTTAGTTAAAGTCCAACTATTTGGTTTCTTCCAAATTATTTTTTCTTTTTTGGATGGTTGGTATGTTTTTCAAAACTTGATATAGTTGTTGATTTAGTTCCACATTTACTCTTGCAATTTACTCATTTGAATATTTTTCCAGATGTAATTTCAAAATTTTCAATCAAATGCGAAGTAGATTGGGTTGACTGCATATTGGTCCTGGAATGCAGGTTGTTCAGCTCCTTAGAGGACAATTAGGACCACATGAGCTGATGGGAAAAGCTTTGAAGCCGAGGTCGCCCCTCTTTGATGTATGTGACTTGCAGGATTATACCTGCTTGAGTTATCTAACTGATCTCCACTAGCATAAGTAGCTTTGCTTTACAGTGGTGAAGCTTTGAGTAGATTATAATATGTAAAAATGTTTCTATAATTTTCTTCTCCTTTGTTGTAGCTCTAAAGAGGGTTAAAAAGAGAGATTTTTTCTTAGCTAAATGTTAGTATTGTGATTAGTAATGATCAAATTTCATATTAATATTCTTTTTAATTTTATAATATTTATTATTATTATTTAAAGTCCTATCAACGTGCATATTGTTTACGTGCTTTTAAACTAATAATAACGATATCACAATAAATTTTATCTTCATGATTTAACTTAATATAACAAGTTAATCATAGATATGATATAAAATTATTTATGATAATATAAAAAAATTAAAAATGGGAGGCCAGCTAAATTGTGAATCTTTGAAAGTAAATGAATAATTTAAATTTATGATAATCTTTATTTCTTTTTAAAATTAAATTTTTTTTTTATTTTTCAAGTTTTTAAATGAAAAAAATACCCCTTAAAAAGATAGAATGAATGTAAATCAAACTGATTTTCCTTTTAAAAATATTGCTTGTTCGAAACTGTAAATTGAGATTTTATTTTGGGGCAGTTAATATTTTCTATTTTTTTAATATTTTCTTTCTAATCTACCATTTAAAATATTTTTTTCTAAAAATAATTTTTGAAAGATAAAAATTTTAAATTACTTCAAATACATATTTTTTACTTATTATTTTTGTTATCATAAAACCAATCAAAAAGCTATTTCAAATACAGCCCGAGTCTGACAAATATTATAATTATTCATATTTGTTGCAGACTCAAATATACGCGGCGATAGAGTTTAAATTTCCGTCTCAGCGTTGTACGTATATCCAGCACACAAACAGAATTGAAATAGTAACACCAGGATTTTTACGTGGAAAGCCCTGGAAAGGGAAAAAACCACGGGGCCACGCCCAGTTGAAAGAGTTCCACTAGTGTTGTTTGAAATACAGGAGACTGATTCACCCTTGAAATTCAGGAAGATCAGATTACAATGAGTATTGAAAGTTGATTACAAGGCCCAGCAGAGTTCTGACGTCACTCGGGTGTCCGGCAGAATTTCGGCGTTACTTGAAAGTTGAGCAGAATTACAATGTTATTCTGGCGTCGGGCTGAGCTCCGGCGTGCTTCGGGCGCCTGGCGGTGTTCCGGCAATGTTCCAGCGAGGTCCCGGTGGTGTTCCGGAGGTGTCCGACGGAGTTCCGGCGGTGGTCGAGGAGGAGCTATTCCCTCATAGACTTCTCTTCTCTTCTTCTTCTCCTCTTCTCTTCTTGGCTTCGGTCCCCTCTTAAGAGAAATGAGGGGCTATTTATAGTTTTTCTGGAGTGGCATAGCCCGTAAATAGATGAGGGATCAGGGGCAAATAAGGAGTGATCCGGATGAACGGTCGATGTTGAATCCCTTGATCGTGAACCGTTTATTGAGCATTTGAAGGTCTTGATGATTTCCGAATTTGATGATCTTGGGCTCGTTGGATTCGTCTCGTCGAGACGCTCGATTCGACTATAAGCATGTCACATTTGGAGAGCGTTTGGTAATGCATATTATGGTTTGAACTTTTCAACAGTGCTTTGGGTCCTTAATTTGGACTCATTTGGGCTCGGATTGAGTCGAATTTGGCGTCGTTGGGTTCATATTTCCGAGACGTTCAGTTCGACTATAAGTTTGCTGAAATCGGAGTTCAGGTGGTCCTGAAACTAATTTTTGAAGTTTCGAGATTGATTTTGCATCGAGATTCGTGCTTGATCAAGATAATTCTTTGATGATACATCAATATTAAATAGATTTTGTAAATTCAAATACATTTATTTTCTAATTTATAATTATTATTAATTTTGAATTCATAAATTAATTAATATTTATATTTTCCTCCTCAAGACATTTAATAAAATTGGTGCTTAGAATTAATAGAAACTCTCTTATTAAGGAGAAATTATTCTGTGCGGATGAAGAACGTCGTTCAAAGCCAAATAAAAATGCATCATGTCACTTGGTACTCAGTACCAAGACTCAGTATCGCTCGATACTGGATGATGTGACTATTAATATTTTAAAATAGGATTCTCTTAATATTTTTAATTTAAAACTATTTGGGAGTTGGGATAAAATATTTAATACATAATATTGTAATCATTGCATTGCCTTTTTTTACGAAAATAATAACTAATTTAAGATAATTTTTATCTTTCATAAAATTAATATTTTATTTGACTTTAGACTTGTTGCGGACTCAAATATACGCGGCGATAGAGTTTAAATTTCCGGCTCAGCATTGTACGTATATCCAGCACACAAACAGAAAAATGAAAGAACACCAGGATTTTTACGTGGAAAGCCCTGAAAAAGGGAAAAACCACGGGGCCACGCCCAGTTGAAATAATTCCACTAGTGTTGTATGAAATACACGAGACTGATTCGTCCTTTAGATTCAGGACGATCAGATTATAATGAGTATCGGTTATAAGGCCAAGCAGAGTTCCGACGTCACTTGGGTGTCCGGCAGAATTCCGGCGTCACTTAGAAAGAAGTCTGGCGTCACTCAGGCGTCGGGTAGAATTCTGGCGTCGGGCAGAATTCCGATGTTGCTCCGGCGTCGGGCAGAGCTCCGGCGTCCCTCGGGCGCCCGGTGGTGCCTCGGTGGTGTTCCGACGAAGTTCCGGCGGTGTTCCGGCGGTGGTCGAGGAGGAGCTGTTCCCTCCTAGACTTCTCTTCTCTTCTTCTTCTCTTCTTGGCTTGGGTCCCCTCTTAAGAGAAATGAGGGGATATTTATAGTTTTTCTGAAGTGGCATAGCCCGTAAATAGATGAGGGATCAGGGGCAAATAAGGAGTGATCCAGATGAACGGCTGATATTGAATCCCTTGATTGTGAACCGTTTATTGAGCATTTTAAGGTCTTAATGGTATCAGAATTCTGCGATCTTGGGCTCGTTGGATTCGTCTCGTCGAGCCGCTCGATTCGACTATAAGCTCGTCAAAATCGGAGACCGTTTGGTAACTCAAATTGCTGTTCGAGGCTTCCAACAGCGCTACGGGTACTTGATTTGGACTCATTTGGGCTCGGATTGAGTCGAATTTGGTGTCATTGGGTTCATATTTCCGAGACGCTCAGTTCGACTATAAGCTTGCTGAAATCGGAGTTTAAATGGTCTCCGAATTAATTTTTGAAGTTTCCAACTTGAGTTATTCCTCGAGATTCGTGCCCGATCAAGATAATTTTTCGATGACGTATCCGTTGCCCCCCTATTTTTGGACGTTAAAGCTCCAGGAGTCCAAAAATATATGTGTCGGCTTTTCACTTTGGCAAAATTGCAAAAATTTGCGTTCCAAAAATTAAATGTTTGCTCGAACTTGATCATAGAGGCCCCGTTGAGCTTCAAAAGTATCAAAATTGAGTCCAGAACATTGAAAAACGTGTCCGGGGACCCCAAAAATGTCGAATTTGGACCGTCCGGGCCCAAAATCAGAGCCCGGGAACGAGTAGGTGGCCGAACCGGCCGGCCGCCGGCAGTTGCCTTATATTTTTTTTTTTTTTTGCGTGGGCCCGCTGAAATTTTTTTTTTATAAAATTCGTAAATAATTGATTTTGAGCCCAAAAAATTCCGAAAAAATTCTGAAAAATTCAGAAAAAATTCGAAAACTTTCTAGAAACTCTCTCCCTCCAAATTTCAAATATTTTTCTCCTCTTTCTTCAATATTTCCCTCTCCTTCTCTCCCCTTTTCATCCTATAAATACCCCCCTTGGGGTAGGGGACAAAATGCCCATTTCTTCCTCTTCTCTTCTCCCTCTATCTTCTGGCATTTTGAGGCATTCCGCCGTTTTTAAGTAGGTGACTTTCCCTACTTGACTCGGCACCCCTCCTTTTGCGCATAAGTTAGCGGCTTTCTCTCTTCTCCCCTCTAGCTTCTGGCATTTTGAGGCCTTCCGCTGTTTTTGAGTAGGTGACTTTCCCCACTCAACTCGACGCCCCTCTCTTTGCGCAGAAGTTAGCGGCTTTCTCTCTTCTTCCCTCTAGCTTTTGGCATTTTGAGGCCTTCCGCTGTTTTTAAGTAGGTAACTTTCCTCACTCAACTCGGCGCCCCTCTCTTTGCGCAGAAGTTAGCCGCTTCCCCTTTTTAGGAAGGGAAGTGGAATGGGAGTTAGAATTTCTCTTCTTTAAGAGATCATGTGGAGGTGAGATGTTAGTCGAAAGGAGTCTGAAGATGGTCGGAAGTCAGACGTCGGGAAGAAGTACAGCGTCGGGTAGAACTCCGACGAAAATCCGTTGGCGGGGAGAAGTCCCACGACGGGTAGAAATTTAGTGTCGGGTAGAAGCCCGACAAACATCCGACGACGGGCAGAAGTCTGACCAAGTGGGGAGCAGAAGGAGAGAGTTCAAGGGTGCTGCTACCAGTAGTTGAACGAGAAGCCGATGATGGCTGATATGAAGTAAAGAGCCTCCGATAAACATCAGGCGAAGGGCTGATGATGACAAGTGCCATTTTGCTAAGGCAATATGTATCCAAACTGAAGTATGTCGACATCAGATATTACTGAATCAAGGGACCGAAGTAGTGTGATATGCCAATATTCTGGCAATACACTAACACTGTCAACTGAGTGGGGGTCTGATGATGATCCAGTTATGTCCTTTCTTTAAAGGAGCAGTTGCAGGAGATGCTTGCGTGCAGTAAGGGAGAAGTCACTTAAATCCACCAAGGATATTTGACTGTGTTAAAGTTACTTGTTGCTTGATGATACTAGCTTGTATAAATGTCACCAATGTACCTTTTAATTTCAACTTCTGGTGAGAAGAAATGTATATTTGAATCTGAATTTATGTAACTCCAATGATATTGTATATGAAAATTTGTCCCCTAAAGGGAGCTGAATTGTTATTGCATATTTGAGACATGCTTTGATATATTGCCCCCCATATTTTTGGAGGCATTGCTAGAATATGAGTGATGATTTTGTCAACCGCTCACTTTCATGGAATCTTTATAAAGAGAATGTTATTCACTTAGAATGCTGCTTGCTGATGTTGACCTCTATAGAAGAGGTCGAGAGAATCCACCAAGGATGTTGAACCTATCCGAGGTTGTATGTCAGAGCCTATGCTCGACGACGTTAACCTGTATGGAAGAGGTCGAGAGAATCCACCAAGGATGTGAGACCTATCCGAGGTTGTATGTCGGAGCCTTTGCTCAACGACGTTAACCTGTATGGAAGAGGTCGAGAGAATCCACCAAGAATGTGAGACCTATCCGAGGTTGTATGTCGGAGCCTTTGCTCGACGATGTTAACCTGTATGGAAGAGGTCGAGAGAATCCACCAAGGATGTGAGACCTTTCCGAGGTTGTATGTCAGAGCCCTGCTCGATGACGTTAACCTATATGGAAGAGGTCGAGAGAATCCACCAAGGATGTGAGACCTATCCGAGGTTGTATGTCGGAGCATTTGCTCGACGACCTTAACCTGTATGGAAGAGGCCGGATCGAATCTCCCTAGGATCGATCTTCCAATGATTGAGATGCAATAAAGACTGCGTATTTCTCAGATCATGGATAAAAGAGACTATATTTGTCAGTAGTTTTTCATTGTCATTTGTATTCTTTTTAAAGAAAGAAACAATATCAGAACTGGACGAACAACACATTATATTACTGTAAGACAATACAATAGTTTCATTGTATAATATAAGAGATACATATAGGGACAACCATATCATTTGACTTGGTAGAACTACTAAGGACATTAGAGTGGCATCCTACTTATCATAGAAGAGATACACGATGACACATAACAAGTAGTATTACTAATACAACTACACAAAGTGCATGGTCATTCAATCTCGCCAACCATTTGAATATTATTCAACTGTTGTCTTTGTTGTTGTTGATTTTGCCCCCCAGTTGGACCAGTTTCATCTCGAGCAGGTGAGTTTTGGATGAATTGTCGAAGATATCCTTGTCGGATCAACCTCTCGATCTCATCCTTGAGTTGCTTGCAGGCTTCAGTAGTGTGTCCACGACTACGGTGGAAATAGCAATATTGCTCCTGGTTCCCAACATTTGGCTTCAAAGAATTAGGCCACTTGATATTTTCTTTATCTCGAATGGCCATTAGTATGTTGGTTCGAGTTGCATTGAGAGGTGTATACTCTTTTTCATGTCGGAACTCGCGTTGTGGTACTGGGGGTCTAGGAGATGAATTTTTCTTTCATTGCGAAAATGAGTCCTCTATTGTAGGGGCGTTCTTACGCTTTCCAATTGTTTGCTCAAATTACTTCCTGTGGGCATTAATAGCTTCATGCGCTGATATTTATGCCTCCACACGATGGATAAGATCGGCATATGAATGAACAGTGTCCCGCATGAGTGCCGAATAGAAAGGACCAGGACGAAGGCCTCCAAGGAAGACCCCTCGGAGCAGTTCTGGGTCCACTCCCGGAATCTGTCGAGCCTCGGTGGAAAATCGTTGAAAATATTCTTTTAATGTTTCTCCCTCGTTCTGACGGATCCCAGAGAGATGAGAAGAATCCTTAGTAATTCTTCGGTTGGCTACGAACTGTTCGACAAATACTTTGGCCAATTTGACGAATGTGGGGATCGTTCCGGTTGGAAGTGAATAGAACCATGTTCGAGCTTGTCCTTTAAGAGTGGCAGGGAAAACCTAGCAAATGAGTGCGTCTGAGGCTTGTTGAATATGCATGATGGTCCTGTAATGATCGATGTGCTCATACGGGTCGGATGTCCCATCGTAGGACTCGATGCTTGGTAGGTTTAAGCCAGCCGGAATAGTGTGTTGAAGAATGGCTTCCGTCAGGGGTGACGACTCCTGGAAGTCCCACTGACGAAGAGGTTGCCTTACGCCTCCTGTAGGGAACTCCTCTCGAACAAATCGTCGCAGCTCGTGGCGTAGGGTATTGCGAGGGAGCTCAGCAATGTGAGGTTGGGCTAGCTCCTCAGGGAGGTCTTGAGGAAGGAGAGATTGCCGACCTGTGTACGGAGGATGGGTAGAACTTGCTGTATCAGCCAGTTCGTTATCTTGATGTGACTGTGAACGCCTCTTGGGTGGAGGAAGAGGAATCTCAGCTTGAATATGTCTGATTTGAACAGCTTCAACACGTGGTGGATCTCGAGGGAGAAGAATCTCCTCCTGAGGTGCTAGGGTCGGTTGTCGAGTCTCTCGCAGGAGTTGTAGGATCTCGTTTTGAGATTCTTCCATCTTTTGAATTCTCTCTTCTAAGGAGGGTCCCGAGGTCCCTTCTCCAGGTACGTTTTGCCCCCCGGGGTAGAAAGAGGTAGATACCGGGCGTCTATGATTTATAGACTGATTTCTGGACTGGTGGGAGTTGGAGCGAGAAGCTCCAATGATGCGACTGCTGCGCCTGTTGACCATCGTAGCAATACTTGAAGTTGTGGGATGAGGTTCCCACAGACGGCGCCAAACTGTTGCGGACTCAAATATACGCGGCGATAGAGTTTAAATTTCCGGCTCAGCGTTGTACGTATATCCAGCACACAAACAGAAGAATGAAAGAACACCAGAATTTTTATGTGGAAAGCCCTGAAAAAGGGAAAAACCACGGGGCCACGCCTAGTTGAAATAATTCCACTAGTGTTGTATGAAATACACGAGACTGATTCGTCCTTTAGATTCAGGACGATCAGATTACAATGAGTATCGGTTACAAGGCCAAGCAGAGTTCCGACGTCACTTGGGTGTCCGGCAGAATTCCGGCGTCACTTGGAAAGAAGTCTGGCGTCACTCGGGCGTCGGGTAGAATTCTGCCGTCGGGCAGAATTCCGATGTTGCTCCGGCGTCGGGCAGAGCTCTGGCGTCCCTCGGGCGCCCGGTGGTGCCTCGGTGGTGTTCCGACGGAGTTCCGGCGAAGTTCCGGCGGTGGTCGAGGAGGAGCTGTTCCCTCCTAGACTTCTCTTCTCTTCTTCTTCTCTTCTTGGCTTGGGTCCCCTCTTAAGAGAAATGAGGGGCTATTTATAGTTTTTCTGGAGTGGCATAGCCCGTAAATAGATGAGGGATCAGTGGCAAATAAGGAGTGATCCGGATGAATGGCTGATATTGAATCCCTTAATTGTGAACCGTTTATTGAGCATTTTAAGGTCTTAATGGTATCAGAATTCTGCGATCTTGGGCTCGTTGGATTCGTCTCGTCGAGCCGCTCGATTCGACTATAAGCTCGTAAAAATTGGAGACCATTTGGTAACTCAAATTGCTGTTTGAGGCTTCCAACAGTGCTTCGGGTACTTGATTTGGACTCATTTGGGCTCGGATTGAGTCGAATTTGGTGTCGTTGGGTTCATATTTCTGAGACGCTCAGTTCGACTATAAGCTTGCTGAAATCGGAGTTTAAATGGTCTCCGAATTAATTTTTGAAGTTTCCAACTTGAGTTTTTCCTCGAGATTCGTGCCCGATCAAGATAATTTTTCGATGACGTATCAAGACTAATTAATTATACAATTTAAATAACTTGTCGAATAGATGAAGAGAATAGAATATATGCATTGCTTGTTGCAAAACATGAGATAATAGAGATTAGCATTTTAATTAATTCATTCATTAGAAAAAAAAAAATAACTTATAAAATTTATCATTATTAATGTGCATCGCAAAATTTTCAACAATAGAGATTTAAATTTACATCTTAGATTCTTAGAGATCTTGTACTCTAAGGCTCTATTTAAGACAGCTTTTTAACTTCTTCTTAAAGTTGCTTTCTAATAAAAAGTTAAAATTTTTTAACTAAAAAGCCGCTTTAAGAAGCAGTAAGAAAGACGGTCCCAAACGAAGCCTAAGACTTCATTTGGGCTACTTTTTAAAGCAAATTTTTAGTATAAAAATTTCTTGAATTAAGAATTTGTACTATAAAGCTGCTTTAAAAAAATAGTAAGAAAACTATCCCAAATAAACAATAAAAAAAACACAAAAATGAAAAAATTATAAGGTCTGGGTCAATCGAACCCGTTTCATAGCGTGAAATTTGATGTTAGAAATGATGCATCAATCTCCGCAACTAGAGAAGATGAGATTATAATGTAAACACTTGAGACGGAAATTAATTCTCATTGTAGTGAAGATCAAAAGATATCAACAAGGAAAGGTTGTCATCGATAAATAACACTAGTATAGAGCGAGTGTAAGAATTAAGATTTGGGAGCCAGCAGGGGTTGATCAATGATGATCGTCAAAAAATGAGTTGTAAATTGTAATATTTGATGCTAGTCTAATTTATAAGTCTCCTTCACCGCATCTTAGAAAATATTGTACTCTAATTTATGAAAATATTTAAATTTTTTATAGCATTGTAGATATAAAAATAAATGATAGCTTATTCAATAGAAACTTCTATAAGTTTTTTTTTTTTTCAATTGTGGCTTGTACTTTGCAAATTACTTTTGTTGCGGACTTAAATATACGCGGCGATAGAGTTTAAATTTCCGTCTCAGCGTTGTACGTATATCTAGCACACAAACAGAAGAATGAAAGAACACCAGGATTTTTACGTGGAAAGCCCTGAAAAAGGGAAAAACCACGGGGCCACGCCCAGTTGAAAAAGTTCTACTAGTGTTGTATGAAATACACGAGACTGATTCGTCCTTTAGATTCAGGACGATTAGATTACAATGAGTATCGGTTACAAGGCCAAGTAAAGTTCCGACGTCACTCGGGTGTCCGACAGAATTCCGGCGTCACTTGGAAAGAAGTCTGGCGTCACTCGGGCGTCGGGTAGAATTCTGGCGTTGGGCAGAATTCCGATGTTGCTCCAGCGTCGGGCAGAGCTCCGGCGTCCCTCGGGCGCCTGGTGGTGCCTCCGTGGTGTTCCGGCGAAGTTCCGGCGGTGTTCTGGCGGTGGTCGAGGAGGAGCTGTTCCCTCCTAGACTTCTCTTCTCTTCTTCTTCTCTTCTTTTCTTCTTCTCTTCTTGGCTTGGGTCCCCTCTTAAGAGAAATGAGGGGCTATTTATAGCTTTTCTGGAGTGGCATAGCCCGTAAATAGATGAGGGATCAGGGACAAATAAGGAGTGATCCGGATGAACGGCCGATATTGAATCCCTTGATCATGAGCCGTTTATTGAGCATCTTAAGGTCTTAATGGTATCAGAATTCTGCGATCTTGGGCTCGTTGGATTTGTCTCATCGAGCCGCTCGATTCGACTATAAGCTCGTCAAAATCGGAGACCGTTTGGTAACTCAAACTGCTGTTTGATGCTTCCAACAGCACTTCGGGTACTTGATTTGGACTCGTTTGGGCTCGGATTGAGTCGAATTTGGTGTTGTTGGATTCGTATTTCCGAGACGCTCAGTTCGACTATAAGCTTGCTAAAATCAGAGTTTAAATGGTCTCCGAATAAATTTTTGAACTTTCCAACTTGAGTTTTCCTCGAGATTCGTGCCCGATCAAGATAATTTTTCGATGACGTATTAGTTGCCCCCCTATTTTTGGACGTCAAAGCTCCAGGAGGCCAAAAATATATGTGTCGGCTTTTTACTTTGGCAAAATCGCAAAAATTTGCGTTCCAAAAATTAAATGTTTGCTCGAACTTGATCATAGAGGCCCCGTTGAGCTCCGAAAGTGTCAAAATTAAGTCCGGAACGTCAAAAAATGTGTCCGGGGACCCCAAAAACGTCGAATTTGGACCATTCGGGCCCAAAATCGGAGCCCGGTAACGCGTAGGCGGCCGAACCGGCCGGCCGGCCGCCGGCGACGCCCGCGCGGGAGCGCGCGCAATAGGCGCTCCCCTTGGGCGCGCGGCAGTTGCCCCCCATTTTTCTTTTTTTTCTTTTTTTTTTGGTTGGGGCCCACGTTTTTTTTTTTTAGGGGGCGGCTAGCAGCAGCCGCCCCTCACAAATATTTTTTTTTTTTTTTAAATCTTTTTTCCTGGTGGGGCCCGTTTTTCCCTCCAAATTTTTTTTTTTAATTCCGAAAATGTCACATTTGGACTCCAAATTTTCTAGAATAAATCTAGAAAATGTTTCTATAAGAATTTTTAAACTTTTTGGAGGGGAAATTCCCTCCAAATTTTAAATTTTTTCCCCCCTTTTCACCATTTTCTCTTCCTATAAAAACCCCCCTTGGGGTAGGAGGAAAATTGCACCTTCTCTACTCTTCTCCCTCTCCTTCTAGCTTTTGGCATTTTGAGGCCTTCCGCTGTTTTTAAGTGGATGATTTTCCCCACTCGACTCGGCGCCCCTCTCTTTGCGCAGAAGTTAGCGGCTTTCTCTCTTCTCCCCTCTAGCTTCTGACATTTTGAGGCCTTCCGCTGTTTTTGAGTAGGTAACTTTCCCCACTCGACTCGGCGCCCCTCTCTTTGCGCAGAAGTTAGCGGCTTTCTCCCTTCTCCCCTCTAGCTTCTGGCATTTTGAGGCCTTCCGCTGTTTTTGAGTAGGTGACTTTCCCCACTCAACTTGGCGCCCCTCTCTTTGCGCAGAAGTTAGCCGCTTCCCCTTTTTAGGAAGGGAAGCGGAATGGGAGTTAGAATTTCTCTTCTTTAAGAGATCATGTGGAGGTGAGATGTTAGTCGGAGGGAGTCTGAAGATGGTCGGAAGTCAAACGTCGGGAAGAAGTACAGCGTCGGGTAGAACTCCGACGAAAATTCGTTGGCGGGGAGAAGTCCCACGACGGGTAGAAATTTGGTGTCGGGTAGAAGCCCGACAAACATCCGACGACGGGCAGAAGTCTGACCAAGTGGGGAGCAGAAGGAGAGAGTTCAAGGGTGCTGCTACCAGCAGTTAAACGAGAAGCCGATGATGGCTGATATGAAGTAAAGAGCCGCCGATAAACATCAGGCGAAGGGCTGATGATGACAAGTGCCATTTTGCTAAGGCAATATGTATCCAAACTGAAGTATGTCGACATCAGATATTACTGAATCAAGGGACCGAAGTAGTGTGATATGCCAATATTCTGGCAATACACTAACACTATCAACTGAGTGGAGGTCTGATGATGATCCAGTTATGTCCTTTCCTTAAAGGAACAGTTGTAGGAGATGCTTGCGTGCAGTAAGGGAGAAGTCACTTAAATCCACCAAGGATATTTGACTGTGTTAAAGTTACTTGTTGCTTGATGATACTAGCTTGTATGAATGTCACCAGTGTACCTTTTGATTTCAACTTCTGGTGAGAAGAAATGTATATTTGAATCTGAATTTATGTAACTCCAATGATATTGTATATGAAAATTTGTCCCCTAAAGGGAGCTGAATTGTTATTGCATCTGTAAGACATGCTTTGATATATCTGAGATTGTAAGTCAAAGCTCTTGCTTGATGATGTTAAGGGAAGATGTTAGATTAAATCTCCCTAGGAATGGTCTTCCAATGAATGAGATACAAGACATCCTCCTATGACGTTTGACCTATATGAGGTTGTATGTCAGAGCCCTGCTCAATGACGTTAACCTGTATAGGAGAGGTCGAGGGAATCCACCAAGAATGTGAGACTTATCCGAGGTTGTATGTCAGAGCCTTGCTCGATGATGTTAACCTATATGGAAGAAGTCGAGAGAATCCACTAAAGATGTGAGACCTATCCGAGGTTGTATGTCGAAGCCTTTGCTCGACGACGTTAACATGTATGGAAGAGGTCGAGAGAATCCACCAATGATGTGAGACCTATCCGAGGTTATATGTCGGAGCCTTTGCTCGACGACGTTAACCTGTATGGAAGAGGTCGAGAGAATCCACCAAGGATGTGAGACCTATCCGAGGTTGTATGTCGGAGCCTTTGCTCGACGACGTTAACCTGTATGGAAGAGGTCGGATCGAATCCCCCTGGGATCGATCTTCTAATGATTGAGATGCAATAAAGACTGCGTATTTCTCAGATCATGGATAAAGATACTATATTTGTCAGTAGTTTTTCATTGTCATTTGAAAGAAAGAATATCAGAACTGGACGAACAACATATTATATTACTGTAAGACAATACAATAATTCCCTTGTACAATATAAGAGATACATATAGGGACAACCATATCATTTGACTTGGTAGAAATACTAAGGACATTAGAGTGACATCCTACTTATCATAGAAGAGATACACGATGACACATAACAAGTAATATTACTAATACAACTACACAAAGTGTATGGTCATTCAATCTCGCCAATCATTTGAATATTATTCAACTGTTGTCTTTGTTGTTGTTGATTTTGCCCCCCAGTTGGACCAATTTCATCTCGAGCATGTGGGTTTTGGATGAACTGTCGAATATATCCTTGTCGGATCAACCTCTCAATCTCATCCTTGAGTTGCTTACAGGCTTCAGTAGTGTGTCCACGACTACGATGAAAATATCAATATTGCTCCTGGTTCCCAACATTCGGCTTCAAAGAATTAGGCCACTTGATATTTTCTTTATCTCGAATGGCCATTAGTATGTTGGTTCGAGTTGCATTGAGAGGCGTATACTCTTTTTCATGTCGGAACTCGCGTTGTGGTACTGGGGATCTAGGAGATGAATTTTTCGTTCGTTGCAAAAATGAGTCCTCTATTGTAGGGGCGTTCTTACGCTTTCCAATTGTTTGCTCAAATTGTTTCTTATGGGCATTGATAGCTTCATTCGCTGATATTTGTGCCTCCACATGATGGATCAGATCGGCATATGAATGAACAGTGTCGCACATAAGTGCCGAATATAAGGGGCCAGGACGAAGACCTCCAAGAAAGACCCCTCTAAGCAATTCTGGGTCTACTCCTGGAATCTGTCGTGCCTCGGTGGAAAATCGCTGAAAATACTCTTTTAACGATTCTCCCTCGTTTTGACGAATCCCGGAGAGGTGGGAAGAATCCTTAGCAATTCTTCGATTGGCTACAAACTGTTCAACGAAGGCTTTGGCCAATTTGACGAATGAAGGGATCGTTCCGGATGGAAGAGAATAGAACCATGTTCGCGCCTGTCCTTTGAGTGTAGCAGGAAAAACCTGACATATGAGGGCGTCCGAAGCTCGCTGGATATGCATTATGGTTCTGTAATGATCGATGTGCTCGTACGGGTCGGATGTCCCGTCGTAAGAATCAATGCTCGGTAGTTTAAATCCTACCGGAATAGCGTGTTGAAGAATAGCTTCTGTCAATGGTGACGACTCCTGCAAGTCCCACTGACGAAGGGGTTGCCTTATGCCTCCTGCATGGAACTCTTCTCGGACCAATCGTCGTAGTTCGTGGCGAAGGGCATTGCGAGGGAGCTCAGCAACGTGAGGTTGGGCTAGCTCCTCAGGGAGGTCTTGAGGAAGGCGAGATTGTCGACCTGTGTGCGGAGGATGGGTAGAACTTGCTGTATCAACCAGCTCGTTATCTTGATGTGACTGTGAATGTCTCCTGGGTGGAGGAAGAGGAATCTCAGCTTGAAGATGTTCGATTTGAACAGCTGCAACACGTGGTGGATCTCGAGGGAGAAGAACATCCTCCTGAGGTGCTAGGGTCGGTTGTCGAGTCTCTCGTAGGAGTTGTAGGATCTTGTTTTGAGATTCTTCCATCTTTCGAATTCTCTCTTCTAAGGAGGGTCCCGAGGTCCCTTCTCCAGGTGCGTTTTGCCCCCCGGGGTGGAAAGAGGTAGATACCGGGCGTCTGTGATTTATATACTGATTTTTGGACTGGTGGGAGTTGGAGCGAGAAGCTCCAATGATACGACTGCTGCGCCTGTTGACCATCGTAGCAATACTTGAAGTTGTGGGATAAGTTTCCCACAGACGACGCCAAACTGTTGCGGACTTAAATATACGCGGCGATAGAGTTTAAATTTCCGTCTCAGCGTTGTACGTATATCCAGCACACAAACAGAAGAATGAAAGAACACTAGGATTTTTACGTGGAAAGCCCTGAAAAAGGGAAAAACCACGGGGTCACGCCCAGTTGAAAAAGTTCTACTAGTGTTGTATGAAATACACAAGACTGATTCGTCCTTTAGATTCAGGACGATCAGATTACAATGAGTATCGGTTACAAGGCCAAGTAAAGTTCCGACGTCACTCGGGTGTCCGGCAGAATTCCGGCATCACTTGGAAAGAAGTCTGGCGTCACTCGGGCGTCGGGTAGAATTCTGGCGTTGGGCAGAATTCCGATGTTGCTCCAGCGTCGGGCAGAGCTCCGGCGTCCCTCGGGCGCCTGGTGGTGCCTCCGTGGTGTTCCAGCGAAGTTCCGGCGGTGTTCCGACGGTGGTCGAGGAGGAGTTGTTCCCTCCTAGACTTCTCTTCTCTTCTTCTTCTCTTCTTTTCTTCTTCTCTTCTTGGCTTGGGTCCCCTCTTAAGAGAAATAAGGGGCTATTTATAATTTTTCTGGAGTGGCATAGCCCGTAAATAGATGAGGGATCAGGGGCAAATAAGGAGTGATCCGGATGAACGGCCGATATTGAATCCCTTGATCATGAGCCGTTTATTGAGCATCTTAAGGTCTTAATGGTATCAGAATTCTACGATCTTGGGCTCGTTGGATTTTTCTCGTCGAGCCGCTCGATTCGACTATAAGCTCGTCAAAATCGGAGACCGTTTGGTAACTCAAATTGCTGTTCGATGCTTCCAACAGCACTTCGGGTACTTGATTTGGACTCGTTTGGGCTCGGATTGAGTCGAATTTGGTGTTGTTGGATTCGTATTTCCGAGACGCTCAGTTCGACTATAAGCTTGCTAAAATCGGAGTTTAAATGGTCTCCGAATTAATTTTTGAAGTTTCCAACTTGAGTTTTTCCTCGAGATTCGTACCCGATCAAGATAATTTTTCGATGACGTATCAACTTTTATGAAAACGTTCTAGAAATGAAATGATATTTTATGATTAGTTTATAATAATTTTTAAAGCCACATTTCAAGTTATAAAAAACTCGTAAGAATTTTATATCAATAAATAATTCAAATAATTATGAAGATATCCTTGAATTTATTTTCTTAAAAAATCCAAAAAAGCATTTTCTAGAATCATCTTTTTTGGTTCCTTAGCCATGGAGGAGAAGAAAGAGAATATGTGGGGAGAGAGAAAGAGAAGAGAGAGAGAGAGAGAGAGAGAGAGAGATTGAGGGTCATAATTCATAAGTTCGTTTTCAGTTTTCACTAGGTTTGGGGGGGGGAGAGAGAGAGAGAAGAGAGATTTTGAGAGCCATCAGGTCGTTTTCACTAGGTTGGCAAGTCTTAAGATGGGGTTGATTACCCTATCTATATTTCTAGTGATTGTATTTATTGATATTTCTAAATTTAATTTTATCATAAAATTTTTATCGTATAACCTTAAATATGTTATTATTTTAATTATTCTACACATATTTATATGATCATATTAAAATTTCACCAGGTGTTTCTTTCTTTTTAGACATATATCTTAATTTGAGTAATATAAATACATCTAAAATTTTGATAAATTTAGATCGCATCATATTAGCATAAAATAGATGACATATATGAATGTTATTCATCTATTATAGTTATACATGCTAAAATGACCACATTGAATTATACATGCTAATAGTTTTTTTTTTTTTAAATATGGGTCAATGATATTGTGATGCCCCAGAATCTAAATTGAAAGAATTATTTTTTTAATCTTTTAATAAATAACAATCAGAACTATCTAATATCATCTATCAGTAATAAAAAGTAAAACATATTTTATAATTTAAAACATCAATATATAAATCTATATTCAATCTCAAAAATTATATACATGACTTAGGATCTATACAATCATGCAGTTCATTCTATCATATATCATTCAATTATGTATGCAAATTAATGCACCTTAATATACCCAATCTACTAGACTCAAAATCAATTCATATAGCTCTAATAGCAATCAATTCTTCCAACAATTATACTCTAATACCAATTGTGATGCCCCAAAATTTAATTTGTATGAATTATTCTTTTATTTTTTAATAAATAACAACCAGAGCTATCTAATATCATCTATCAGTAATAAACAGCAAAAATACATTCTATAATTCATTTTCTCAAAAGTCATATACATTACTCAGGATCTATACAATCATCACATATCTATTATGTCCTGAGTATAAAATAATAACTAAAACAAAACAAAACAGAACCTAAAGAATCCTAATCAACCTTACACTCATGTTCCCCTACCCTGACCTGAAATTATTTAACAATATATAATGAGCTTAAAAAGCCTAATAGGTCATCCAAACATATAACTGAACTCAAAGCACAACAAATGAACAATATGAATGTTAGGGATCAAATCATAGCAGTTACATTTATATGATCATTTAATCAGTGCAGAAATAGTAAAATTCAGATGCAGCAAAGAAAGAAACCAATACGAGTATCAAAGCTATAAAGTAATAATCATATCTGTAATACCAATCAGTATAGAAATCAGATAAAGCATCAAATAAAAATATTAGCAAAGACTGTTGAAATCGAATCAATATAATATAGTCATATAGGAATGTACACATGCTATCAAATTATTCTATATCACATACTTAGTATCAGTATCTAAATCAGTAATAATAATAATCTAGTTGATGAGGACATCTAAAGGAGTTTCTAGCGCTAGGAGACATCAACGATCTACGGCCACGATCTACTTTTAATTATTATTGTATTTGACATATTTTGTTTTATTTTTATGAGTCTATTGTATTTCTTTCCGTTTATGCCCTACCTTAAGGGCATCGTCATGTGTTTGCCTTAAGGGCAATTATGTCTTTGTATTTTCTTTATTCCTTTGGCTATTTAAAGCCTTCCCCTCTTCATGTGAGGGTTAATGAATGAATTATAAGAAAATGTCTGCATCCATGTGTTTGGAGAGCTTGAGAGTTCTAGAAGAGAACCTTGGTGAAATCCCTTGGTGAAGGGCAATGGATCACCGACCAACCTTGGAAGAGTCCGAGTTCGTTGTTATTTTCTCTTTATCTTTTCTCCCCTATCTCTCCCTCCCTTTCCCTCCACCGTCGGCAAAGCCCCTCCCCATCCCCTCTTCAACTCCACGGCCAACCCTCCCCCACCACCACCACCTAGCCGCCGGCCTAAGCCATCCGCCCCCTACCTACCCATCGGCTCACCGCACCACTTGAAGCCGTCGGCCCTACCCAATCCAAGACCCCACCGCCAGCCCCCCATCAACCCCTTGGATCCCCAAATTAAATTCCCCTTTACTACTTTCTAAATTTGGCTTTCTTGTATTTTAGGAAAGAATTTGAATTCAACTCAACTAGTTTGAATTTTAAAAACTTTCTTATTAAGCCTCATCCTTTTTTGGAAGTAGTTTTCAATCACCTAAAATCTGAGAATTAATCTCATATTTAATTCCCAATTACTAATTAATGCATTGGTCCACATTCATTGAATGGGGACATAATTTCCCCCTCTCTCTAAGCCGGCCACCCCCTCCCTCTTTCTCATTAAATTTTGTCATTAATGATCCCTAATTGAATCCACAAATCAAGTCCAATTCAAATTCAAATTGGGTTAGATTTATTCTACTCATTCCTAATTGAAAACTCTTGATTAGGCAAGCATTCAAACTCCCTCCTCCCCTCTCCCTACCCGCCTACCTCTCTCTTTTAGCTCCCAGAATTAATTCCCAAAGGAGAAGAGCACCATAAGGAAGCTCTTAATCCCATAATACCATTCTCTTCCCCTCCCGACTGATCCACAAAGCCTGATTTTCTCTGAGCTGCTGTCCACAATTTTGGAGGAAGGAAACTTGTTGTCCAAAGCCTTCCACAAGCCCAGGTAGCTGTCCCTACCATTGTGGTTGCTGTCCAAGGAATTCTGCACCTGCCCCTTGCTGTCCCGCCCATTTGGAGAGGCTCCCGAAGGCTGTTAAGGCAGTAAGAAATCTCAGATTGTTGTCCACCACTTCTCCAGCACCTCAACAACCACCGGAATTCCACTTCCCCTCTTATACGAGTGAAATCTTCTCCAACTCTCGTATTTTCCTAGTTCACTACTCCTTTCTGGTTATGTTTTCATTCATTAAGAGCATGCTAATTCTCCTTCGCTAAAACCTAGTAATTGGAAGAGTTGTGTGAGAGGTCCTTCATAATACTAATCTCATTGTTAGTCTAGAGATTTCTTGTTAAAACTTTCCATATAGCAATGTTAGATTAATTGATTATTTTACGGTCTTAATTCCTATGCATGTAGTTTAGCCTAAGCTCGTCTTACCGCCCTTTGTGTTTTAATTTTAAAGATATAATTATTGTGATATAATTTAAAGATATAATTATTGTGATTTCTAAAATTGAGCGTGCAAATGTTCCCAAGTAATTCATCTTTTGCATGTACGTTTCACATCACTAATAGTAGGAGCAGTAAAATAATGCAATAACAGTAAATCCGTGCAGTAATAATAAATTCGTACAATAATAAGAACAACATCTCAATAACATGCATTTCAGTAGTCACACTAAACAAGAAGTTCTGGTTATCACGATATTTTTCAGTATTGTATCAATAAATTATTGGCTTAGTAAACAGAGTCGTCACTCTTTGCCCGTCTATAAAATAATCATCTTCTTCTAACTCTCAATCAGTATCACATGAATCAGTAAAGGATAACATAAAACTATAATATTTAAAGAAAAGTCCATCGGCCCACCATCCTATAAAGGTAGATCAATCTTCAATTAACAAGTCAATCAGTCCTTACTTATCTTTTACACACACATTGTTATCACAGTACTATAACAGTAATCTCAATCACATATCCACATTCATTTTCAATGCATTGCAGTAAATAACGTATAATTGAGCTTAATTCAAGAAATGTCTTAACGATAGACAATAAAAATCATACTAAGCAAAAATTCATATTTTTAGAATTTTACCAAATTACCAGATATTGCATAAAATAATATTCTGAAGCTTTAGTTAAAGTAAATCAGTATTTTTAGACGTCAAAATAAATTTCTGAGTATGCAAAAATCACTGTATTTTCAAAATCACCCCATGAAAAATCTCAAATAAATACTCAAAACGTGCATAATCTCAATATGTATAACATATAAAAAATTACGTGGTGAAAATTTTATCAATACAAATTATTTGCATTTTTCGCTAACGAAAACACAAATTTGATCAAAAAAAATCAAAAACATAAAATCTTTAAAATCAGAAATATGGTAAATGTTTCTTACAACGAGACAAATAAATCTCCAAACTGGCCCGACTGACGAAAATAACTCCGAAGCCTCCAAATCTAAGTTTTCTTTTTTCTCTTTTATCTTTCTCTCTTATTTTCTCTAATTTTTATCTGCTAGCCGAAGAAATAAGAAGAAATAAAAGGGATTTTAAATCCTTTAGTGCTTTAAGATATTTTATAAATAATAATAATAATATAATATAAATTTAATTATATTATTTAATTAATTTTCAATATAAAATTCATAAAAATTCTTTTAGGGCTTTAAAAATTATAGAAAAGTATCTATAAAATAAATCATTTTATTTAAAAAATATCAATAAAATTGGTTTGCAAAACAGACACTTAACGATCCCAAATTCCTCACTTGTACAGAAATATGTCAATTTCTTAAGGATTTTCAACAGTACCTAAAAATTACGAAAAAATTCATTCAAGTAAAATACTACAATAACAGCACTATGGCGAAAAAGGTTTGCGATTTGGAGTTACATTGACTCCAGAAAAATTATTTAGCTCGGTCAAAAAAACGGGTATGA
Organism: Dendrobium chrysotoxum; assembly: GCA_019925795.1. Taxonomy (NCBI): domain Eukaryota; kingdom Viridiplantae; phylum Streptophyta; class Magnoliopsida; order Asparagales; family Orchidaceae; genus Dendrobium; species Dendrobium chrysotoxum. The sequence continues at coordinate 1,820,863 of CM034313.1, forward strand.
ATAAGATACATGATGTGAGACATACGGTTGAGATATGAAATAATTTTGAGTGCATACAATATAGAAGTGACGATTCATTTGTATTATGCCACATATTATTCTTATTTATATTACATAATATAATATTGTAACTTACCATGATTGATACATAGAAAAAACATATGATATGATATGTTAGAGAAAGCATGTGAGTGGTGTACCTTGGGATGGAAGCCATTTACACTATTGCCTCATTGTCTAGTTGTTGAGTTGGCTAACTAGACCTCAGGCATTCAATCTCAATGGGTGACCCTTTCTAAACCCTAAATTCTCATAATGTTGGTAGGATTTTGTCCACTTCATCCATCTAAAATCAAAACTTCAAAAAATTCTTATGATCAATGCTGACCTTCAATTCATTAACAAGCACCATTAGATTAATAAAGATTTTCTCCCTTTATAGAATATCCTTCTTAAGAGGATTTTTGTCAGTAAAACTAGAGCTCCACAAGCTATAACTCAAGAATAATTGAATTTTTTATTTTTTTTCTTTGTATTTATGCTACCTTAAGTGAAATTATGCAAAATTTTATTAACCAAGACATGCAATTCTATAGCGACTCTCCCTCTTCAATTTATTGAATTGGGACAAATAGCTAGGAGTTCAATTTACAGAATTAGGATAGATAGCTAGGAGTTATAGCATTTACACACACGAGCATATTTTTTTGCCAGGGTGGGATGGACTAGGGAACATGTGCCTCCTCAAAATTTTTTTAATTTTAGTAAAAAAAAATTTTTTGAACTAAAATTTTTTATGCTAAAATATTACTTTAAAAAATAATAATAAAACTATCTCAAACAAAATCTAAGCTCTTATTTATTTTTAAATTGAGATATAAAACTTTTTATATTACTTATATTACACTTTAATATCTCAATCACATAAATATATATATATATATATATATATATATATATATATATATATATATATATATATATATATATATATATATATTTAAAAAAATTAGCAGAGATATTTTTTATGATAATTTAAAATTTTGAAAATTATATTATTAGAAATAAAAAACCTAATCATTAATATATAAATATATAAAATTCGGTGGTGGTATCTATTGAAAAAAATTTAAAATATTTACGTGCATGCAGTTCTCCGAGCTTTGGTCAATCCACAGAGGAAGACCACCCTTCTCCCCGCCTTTTTTGCTGTCTTTGTTTGGTCATTTGTGAGCCCACCACAGCATTGTCCAACAATAATACCATACGCACCCATTGCTTCATAGAAGAAGTTATAAACAGTAATAATAAGAAGCCACGTGCTTCCATCATCAAACCTTTCTATTTCTCATCTCTCGCTCTCTGGACTCTGCCCGTGCACTGCACACTACCAAGGTGAAGTCCCCATTTTTCTCTCTAACTATATATTATTTCATCAAAAGTATAATACAATATGATCATGGATTAATAAGGGGGCCCACTTGTCATGCACTTTAGGAACTTATTCTTGCCTTTTTGGGGGGTTTGGGGAAGATCATATTCATAGGAGACTTCAAAATGGTGAAATAAATAAAAAAAAAAGTTGTGAAGGTTTATCTTAGGGTTTCTATCTCAAATAGACCCTTAAAAAATATATGATTTGATGAATTTTTTTTTTTTAATTCTAAATATATTTATGATGAAGCCCACTAAATTAATTATATCTACAATTAGATGTAAAGAACACTCTTAATTAAGAATAATAATTCTACTCTAGATGCTAAAGTTCATTAGCAAAGAAAACATATTAAGGCGCAATTCGCATCGGTCTGTTGGTCGGGAGCTTTGACTATATATGTCATGTGTGTGTGAGTTTGACTAAATTAGCCTAAATGTCCGAAAAAAATATGATGTAATTTTATCATTTTATGTCAACTTAATGAACTCACTCTATCTGTTATAAGGGACAATGTTGTATTATTAATAGCTAGCTATGATTAGTAGCTATAAGTTATATCCTATTAGATATCTCAAGGAAACATTAAAGGAAACGCAATGGGTAGAACTTAAAATCCTAAATAATTGATGTTTAGAGAGTGGAATTTATAGCCTTTAAAGAACAAAGCCCAAAGAGTGAGAGAGTCTAAGTAATCAAGAGTATAAATGAAGAGAGAAGATATAATGGGGAAAATGGGGTGGACCTAGCCTTAGATTTTAGAAGTTAGGTTATAAGAGGAGTGGTATAATGTGCCTCTAATTCTCCTCCCTTAAGCTAGTCCAATGGAGTACTTTAAAGAGAAACAATGTAAAGCATGCTTCAAGAGTTCAATACTAGTTGAAATCTGTGACTCTAGAGTAAATTAAGTGTGGGTTCAGCTAGAGTTTAACCTTTTTAGTCATATCAAATATTCTAATTAAGGAGAGGTATAAAACCTTCAACTATAGCTATGGCTTATTTACCATCCAAAAGCCAACCAGCATGTCGATTATGTACCATATGTCTCATTGCAATCAACTTGTCGTCACAGCCCAACCAGCCATAAAAATCACATACGCAATACAAAGAAGTTTGTAATAAAGGAGTTTGATTCTTTCAAAAATTTCTGGGACAGTTAGTCAAACTATAACCCTATAAGTTTTTTTACCCAGAAAGCCCCAAAAGCTTAAATACATACTGGATACTCTGAAATAATGAACATCGGGAAGCAAAATACTGTTTTTTTTTTACCTTTCACAAAGAGTCCTCTGTTGATGACAAACTGAATGAATGCAATTCCTACAGTTCGAAAAGGGCACTACCAATAACCAAACAAAAGGAAAATATTGGTTTGAAACATCAATTAGATAACGTTTAATGAATTAATAAGGACATCACCTTACCTTAAAAATGTCTCCAAACCATATTGCCAGTTAAGCCACAAAGTCAGGCATGACCTACCGAAAGCAACGGCAACACCAACACCACTTCTGCTATAGAACACTACTAGAACAAGATAAAGCAAGAACAGAAGAACAAAAATATATTGAGTAGTAAAGAAGCCAAAGACAGTAAAACACTAATAAATAGCTTCAATTAGTTCATCTTCCATGTTATTCCAGTAATGATTTAGCTAAATATTAAGACTGCATCGACCACAAAGATGTAAAGTAACTTAAGGGTTGTTTGATTGGTCGCATAATGAGCGTAAAATAAAAGATTTGACAGGTTTTATCTTTTTAGGTGTTTAGTATAAAACAGAGTTGAAGTATTTAAAATACCTCATTAGAAGCTTTCTTTTTGCAGCAGAAAGTAAGTCACCCGAATCGACCTTGTTTCATTTAAATTGTTTCTCGTTCTTCTCCGGCTGCAAAAATCCACCTCAAAACATTGTTCCAACGGTGACTATGTTGGGCATGATGAAGGCGTATATGGTCAATGCGATCCGTGGCCACGCTCTCCTGAAGAAGAAAAATGATGATCTCACCGTTCAATTCATAAAATCATTAAAAAGTTGGTCTCCTGAGCTCCTCCTTCACCTTCATTAAGGCCAAGTATATCGCCGACACCAACATCAAACACATACGGTCCATTTGGGGCAGTTATAACTTTTATAAATATAATTCTAAAACTAGGGAATTTTTTTTTTTTTTTGAAAACTGTTGAGACTATCATAAATATTTTTTAAGCAGGACAACTACTTTTTCTCAACTATCAAACAATAGCAATTCTTGTTTTTAAAAGCGGCTTCCCATTATAAAAATTTCAAAAAAATAGCAATAAAGCAATAACCAAACAAAAGTGTGACAATAATTTGAAAAACAAAATAATGAGAAAACCACCCCAAACAAGCTTATAATCATGATGTTCAATGATCTACACCAGCCTATGTTCGATCTCAACATAATGATGGAGGAATGAAGCCCCATAAGTTTGAAAATTCTATTTGATCTAGCTCCAAGGGTCTGTTTGAGATAGTTGCAGTTTTTTTAAAAATGAGTATAAACTATTGTGAAAAAAATATTGTTTTTGAAACCTATAATGGATATTATAGATTTTTTTATAAGCTATACAATAGTTTTTTTATAATTAACCTAGCAGACCAAATTGTAAAAAGCAGCTTCTCATCACATAATTTTTTGAAAAATAATAAGTAATACTACAACAACAACATCATCAAGCCTTTATCCCACCACGTGAGATATATAAAAATAGTAGCTAAATGAAAATATAACAGTAATCTAAAAAGTAAAATAACGATAAAGCCACCCCAAACAATCCCCAAGTCTTCCAGTGACCTCCATAGTGGCAGCATGTCCAGGCCTATTGTGACACCCACATCAAGGCCATTAAAATTCTTATTATCCCAAACAGATCACCCTTAGGTGGCCAGCAAGGCAACTGGTAAATGTAACGAGAATGTTGTCAAATATATAAAGGGGAATAAAATCAAGTATATAAAAGAGGAACCTAACGAGCTTGAGAGAGAGGATTCATCAAGCCTTGCCACTCACTCCTTACATTTTTTGTATTGAGAAAACCCATGCCCTTGTGTTTGCTAGAAGAATCTTGTTATTTTTTGTAATATTGTATTTCAAATACATTCAACTAAACAAAACAAATCGTCTCACAAAATTTATATTACATTCAACCAAACATTTCAAATGAAATATATTCCAATGCATCTAATTTAAACTGCATTATATAAATAAGTAATGACCAAAAGCCCATTAATCATGCATCATAAGATACTGCAAAGAATGATAATTAACATCTTGCATTAGAATGCCTCATATCTATGATGATATTACTTTAGCTAGTAAAATATATCACAACAAAGATTTATAATCCATTTTACAATTAAGTAAAATTTCATATATGTTTTATTTGAATCAATAAATATATTCACATAATGAAAAATTAAAATGAGTTTGCATCATATATGAAACAATTTTCTTTTATACAGTTTCTACAATTTCTTCTGCCTGTTTAAGACCTGTACCTCAAAATCGGATATTCTCAAGCTCAATAGTAGATCTAACCCAAGAAAATCAGTATAATTACGCTCACAATATGCGCATTAAATACACCACTCAATCAAAAATCCCATCGCCGCTATCAATAATTGAATGAAGTGCCATTTTTTAATCGTGCCCCAAGAAATTTTCAGGAATACCAATAAGAAAAACAAAAGGTGTATAGTGTGGATATTGGCGATATGGAAAAAATAAAATGCGGCAAACAAACTAATTTTGTGGCGGAAAAACATGCTCAAAGCATTAAAAATATTCAGATACCATCTGCCACGCCCAAGTGGCCCGTACGAAATATTGAAAAATGAATGTTTAGTATTTTCTCACACTCATATGTTGCATTATTATTTTCCATTATAACAAAACTGGAATTGTGTAGTTACTCCATAAGAAAATCAGGCACCCTCCATGGACGACAACTGCGGTCTTCCTTTTTCTGTCTGCTTGAGGCATAATGGAATAGTGAGATAATGCCAAATACAAGAAATTTCAGTAGGATCTTGGTCTGAATGCTTAATTTAAAGGGTGTAGGATAGCTATCCTATCACTCATATCATAGCATTTGTAGGTGATAGACACATCACTATTTTAAAAAATATTAATTTGCAAAGAACAAGGTAGAAAAGCATCTACTCTGACAACTTAAGCTGGGCCAAAGAACCAAAAACTATAGCAAACCAATCATCATAAGTACTTCAGTGTAACCAAATATAATGAAAAAAGTTTATGATCTTCATAAGCTTCCTCCAAACTGCTAGAGTCAGATGAGATAGATTAGCACAAAAAAGCTATTCATATATGCAGGAGATAGTGGGGCCCACACCCTAAAAAAACATGATCTCCCACCCCAATATCATGCATGGCTCACCCTTAGTGTTAACCACATATCAACCAACTTTAATAGAGATCCGTTAGATGGGTTACGAGTTCTAACCATTAGATCGATCTTCTCATGACCTTAGGATTGCAATCCATATGCTCCCTCTAGTTGCCAACCCTGCTTGGGGTATTTTTTTTCCTTTTTCTGTAATTAGCTTTGATGGACTAATAATCTTACGGAATTGACTATCAAAAACCTTTTGTTACTGTTACAAAAAAAAAAATTTTTGAATCTTATCTATCTAGCCACTAAACTTAGATGAATCATGCAAAAATATGGTTTAAATAATATTTTCTTACATGTAGATGTTAAGGAAATACATATGGATCCATCACTTGGATTTGAAAGTTATTTCACAAAGAACAAAATTGGAAGACTTAAAAAAGTCTATATAGTCTTGAATAATTCCCAAGAGCAGATTTTGTCAGATTTATGAAGGCAATAAAAGGAGCTAGATACAAATAAACCAAAAGATCATACCCAGGGACGGAACCAGCCTTAATTTTCAGGGGGGGTAAACTTATAAGGCATATATGTCGGGGGTCCAAGGGGGCAGCGCCCCTGTGGGGTTTTCCGGGGGCAGCGCCCTCGGAACAAATTTTGGTTTGAAGGATATTTTTAGAATTCAATGATGAATTCTCTTTACTATTTGTTGGGGGCAATTACCTAAAGACCATATTATTTTAAAACTTTTACAAGGAGCAATTGCCTAAAAACCCTTATAATAAAGACTAAAAAATGAATGAAGATGAATAAATTACCTAAAAAATCATATAATTTTTTTTTTTTTTGCCCCCCCCCCCCCCCCGACCACAAGGGGGTTCCGCCCCTGATCATACCCTCTTCATAAAACACTCAACGAATAATTAAATTTCAATTATTGTAGTATATGTTGATGACATAATTGTTATAAGTGATGACAATTAAAAAAAGGAATTGCTGAGGAAAAAAACTAGATGTATAGACACGTACATATATTGATTCATATGTACAAATGCATGGATGCATATCTAGATTCATTCAAATTTAAATGCATGTATGAATATACGTGTATATGCCATTCATACATATAGAATTTATTTTCGATCAGATCCTAAGCTAGCTTGATCCGATCCAAGCTCAGCTAAAATCCAAGTTCAAAGCAAGTCGTGCTTAGCGCACTGACTTTTTTTTGGCAATCTTCGAGCCATTCATAGCACTACTTTTTAGAAAGAACTGGGTACCAAAAAAAAATTAAGAAGGGCAAAGGAGCTGAAAAGTAACTATATTTAAGCAGAATTGTAAGCATTCCTAATCAGCAACTGAATCAATACATATGATGACAAGGTAAATGCCAGTCCCAAAAAATAATTAAAGAAGAAAAAAAAGCTGTAAGAAATACCACATACATTACGTCAAGAGACATGATGACGGTATCATAAACCTTGACTTCCAAACTGCTCAGAAACATGCATTGATCTGCAAAGCAACACGAACATATCATTATCAGATAATAGAAACGATCAATTAATATGCTTAAAAAATCTTGGAACATTATAGTAAAAGTACCTCAGGCCAAACCGACAATGATTCATACCACTAACGTTCAATGTTAAACAATCTATCCAATTTTCAATCCAAACTTTGATATTGTGCTAATTTATAACATTTAGCTGAGGAAATATCCTACTTTTGTTCTTCATGTAGCAGCAGCTATCCCCCAGAAAGCCAGTGATATTCTGTACCGATCTATAGTGATATCTTCTGCAGATCTAAATTCTATTAAATCAAGATCTCTACGGTAAACGAGAAGCAACCAAATAGAACAACACAGTTTGCAGGAGTGTCTTCCATCAAGTTCCAACATCTAAATTGCAGATATCTTCTGCAGATCTAAATTGCTTATGATGCTGATGCTCTTCGAATTAAGGGACAAACAATTAGAGGTATTTCCTCCAAGCTTATCATATTTGCATTATTTAATCTGCAGTCAGAAATGAGGTGCAGTCAATGTCTTGAAGACAGATATTTCCGATGAACAAATTGGTTGCATGCTTTGAGCAAAGAGGCAAACACTTTCTGTTCAGAGCCTCATGAATTGCACCCATCCCAGGTACCCATTTATCTTCTTTCAGCGGATCAACATTTAAACGGTTTTGCAGCAAACGCACACGATAAATAGTGTTATTTGTGCTTTCACAGAAATGGGCCAAACAGACGGATGAATGCTCATTGATTGCTAATCTGACTAAAACCATAGTGATGGCACCATCCACAGGTTTTGGATCGGAAAGGTTTCTGTCGCCCAACATCTTTATTTCCTTCTCAGTGGCAAAGTACACTTCCTCCATTCCATTTTCACCAATAATCCTTAAGTCCTTGGTATAGTGTTGAATGGCCTGACTCTTGGTGGATTCATGCTTTTCGGCAAGTGTAAGAAGACAAGAAAACCGCAAGTGATAACTTACAACAGTTTTCACCATCTTAAAGTTGCGACAGCAGCAGTAGAAGTCTAGCCATATCCTTGCAACACCTGCATACCATTTTATTATATCAGAATCATCCAAGCAGATAAGCAGCTTGATTGGCCTGGGCCGTCCCATGGAGTTTGTAAACCCAGCTAGTTTTATGGCTCTTCTCACAAGCTCTATTGGTGCATTTACTCTCATACATAATTCTATCAAATCCTCCACTGTCCTCTTTGCATATCTCTTCTCTTCATCTTTTTCAACCATTTCATTATCTTCAAGGTGCTTGCTAGCTCTCTCGGGCATTAAACGTTTATTCAATTTCTCCTGAAATTGATCATAAGCATCAACTAAAGATTCAGGCAACTGATCCCTCACTCTCTTCAGAGACAAGAAGTTACCAGAAGTTAGCATTTTATGCCAGTGGTAGCAATCTTCTTTCGATTTTAAGTACTCCACCACTACTTCTTCTGCCCAAGTCCTAAACAGCTCTCTAACTTCGCCCTCAACAGGCAGATCAATTTTGAACCCACCAACACGCTTCAGCTTCTTGAAAACATGTTTCATTATCTTCAATCCGAGCTTCTTTCTTATTGTTTCACGAGCATTTTTCAGCTCAAGAGCTTTGGCTGCCTTTTGCTTGAGGTGCTTCTTCTTTGCTCTCATGGCTTTTTCAGAAAGTGGGGGGTGAAGAACCAAAGGAGAGACAGCTTGGAGCTCCATTCCTAAAAAATCCATCTTTTCAGAGACAGCACTGTGGATATAGGCCTTCAGTTTGTCTACCTTCAGATTCATATTTCCCTCAACATATTTCAAAATCCTATCTTTAATGTCAATCGTCAGCAGCTTAGAGCCAGAAGTGACAATCAATGCCTCATCCAAGTAACGCACAGCATATACTCGTACCGGTTTATGAAAAACCAGGGAGTCCTCCTCCCTCTCGAGGTTCCTTAATTTCGGATTCCCGCGATGTATTTGAGCCCGAATCTCCTGGATCTCTTGGTCCAGACCATCAAAGTAAATGTTTACCAGAATTGAGTTCAAGCTACTCTCTTGAGGAAAACCTCGGCCCAAATCAAGTCCTCCGAGCTCGATAACAACTGCCTCTGATGTGAACAGCCGCTCGATGAAGCCAATCAATGCGTCATCTTCGATCTTCTCGGCCAAAGCGGCCTTCAACCGGCAGAGATCCAAGGCCTGTCTCCTGAGGGGCACTCGGAACCACCAGTTCGGGTTTTCGACAGCAGATTTCAGGTACCGTACGGCGGTGTGACGTCCCATCCCCACTCGGCCGCCATAAGCGAAGGTGGCAAAGCGCTTCTCATAAATGATTTCTAGGGCCATGCGCACAGCCTCGATTACGACTTTGAGCTTAAGATTGGGGAGGACCAGATGCGTCCCCTTCTTCCGAGAGGGAAGGAGTTTGACGCATGAGGACTCCACGTCCAATCGGCCCGAGCGAAGATCGAAAGCGAGATCTTCGATGGAGATAAAGCGGTTGATGGAGTCAGAAGAAGGGGGGATTTCTTCAAGACAGAGGTTCTGGCAAGCGGCAAGGAGGAAGGAGGGCTCCGAGATGGCGGCGCGGAAGAGGTCACGGAATTTACCATCGCGGTACTGGCGGAGGACAAGGGATTCGATGTCAGGTGAAGGTTTGGAGGGGCGATTTCCTGAGACCGAACGAGCGATTTGGAAGAAGACGAACGGACTAATTTTGGAGCGCAGGATTCGCCGGAACCCTAATCCTGCGACCATGGAGTAACAAATGACCGAATTGTCGTTCTCTTCCCGCGCATTTTAAATAAACTGCAGTGGTTGAACTAGGCTTACAAGCGAACCAAACGTTAGCCCGACGGTCTACACTCTACTCGATTAAAATTTAGTTGTGATAGTTTAATTAACAAAATAAATAAATTTGAATAATATTTTAAATATTTGATTCTTAAATAAATAAGCTTGAACACTAATGTGTTCAGCTTATTTATATTCGTGAACAATATCATTTAAAGCTCGTGAACAAGTTCGGCATTAACCTCAATTCGTGTTCGATTTAAAACTTGTGAATAAGCTCAATAAAAACTCAAGTAATATTTAATTATAAAGTTAATAAATATACATAATATAAATATTTTATATTTATTATAATATATTGATATAATTATTGTTAAATATTAAAATTTAAAGTAATTTAATATTATAACATATGCTAACTAAAATAAAATTTCGTATTTATTAAATTTTACTGAATAGGAAAGACAAAAGCAGCGCAACAAACGCCAAACCCTTCCCTCTTCATTTTTCCCTTGCCATTTTGACCTAATTTAAAAAAAATCGCTGAATATGTTCACGAACATGCTCGATATAATTGTTTGTTAAGATGCTCGATAAAGCTCGTTTGTTTAGTTAATGAACATCTAGAAGTAGAGCTCATTTATAGCTAAGGCCCCCCCCCCCCCCCAATTTTTTTTTTCATATAAAATCAGGTAACCATGGAAGTAAATAAAAAAAAATTTCACTAGCTCTCTCTCTCTCTCTATTTACTTTTACTTTTGTTACAACCTTGTGTTATTTTGTACTTGCTACTAGTTATAGGCTTATAGCCCTCTTTCATCTCTCTCTTTCTCTTCTCTCTCTCTCTCTCTCTCATGAGGGTTAGATGATTTTAAAATTTTTTATTTATTTTCACTATCTCTCTTATGAGATTAGCTATTTTTTGTTGATTTTTATTAAACCATTTAAAATCTTTGTTTTTTCATTTATATTTCTCTCTTTATTTATATGTTTTCTTATTTTAATCATTTATCTTCACATTACTAGTTTTCTTAAAATTAAAAATTTCATCAATATTTTTAATTATTTTAAAATCTCTAAATTCTCTTTTATAGGAATTTTATATAATTAAAGCTAACAAATAACACAAGAGAAAGATTATAATATTTAAATTTAAATCAAGTAGCTTAAAATATGCTAATTATAAAATTTTATATATTTTTATATTAATAAGATGCAGCTTTTTTATATATTAATTGCTCGTTATAAAATATTTTTTAATTATTTTTTATTTAAATTAGATATGAAAAATCTTAAGTTTGATATTAAAAAAAATTTTAAAACCCTAATGTTAATTTCAATCTCCAATGAAGCTTACGGTATTTTTCAAATTAAAAATTTGTGCCCCCGCAGATAAATAATCCTGGCTCCACCACTGTGAACATGAACACTCACATACTCGACTAGGCTCGGTTCGTTTGCAGCCCTACGTTGAAGAGTAATTGAAGGCTTCGATTTGGACTGCTTTCTTAATGATTCTTAAATTAAATGTTTAGCGCATAAATTTTAAAAAACCTTTTAGATTTTTTTACTAAAAAGCTGTTATAAGAATCAGTAAGAAAGTTGTCCTAAACGAAGCCTAAGGCTTTATTTGAGACTACATTTTTATTACTTTTTAAAATAGAGTTTTAGTATAAAAATTTTAATTTTTCTTGTACTAAAATTTTGTTTTAATAAGCAATAAAAAAGTCGTACCAAACGAACCTAAATCTTTGAATGAATGTAATTCATCCGCTCAGGCCAGAGTCCAATACTGTTCAGAACGACATTCGCCCGTTCACACTATTAGATGAGAAACAATGTATATATAATATTCTTTTTCGGTGTTAGAAATGAAGTTTGGTTAAAGATAAATTACTATTTAATATGACTATTACGATATTTTGAAATGAAAAATAAGTTTTCAGTTGGAGATGCTCTAAAGAGTTGTTTGGTCCAAAGAATTTGAATTTTAGATTAGCTTTAAATATATGCATTTTAGATATAATGTAAAATATATAAATTATTTAATTTGATGCAAATCAAATATAATAAATTTTTATTTGTTATGATAAAATTTAAATACATATTTTTATAAAGAGTTTTAAATACATATATTTTATAAATATGATATCTTTAAATACATACATTTTAAATGAACCATATATTTCTCATTTTGCTCTTAAATATCAGAGCAAGTGACAATTTAAGAATAAAATTAGAAATCAGTAGAATTGGCAAAATAAAAAACTAAGGGCCTATTTAGTTGGCTAAAAAAAGAATGAAGCAGAAAGAGCACACCATAAAAAAAATGTAGCATATTTTAAATGTTTTAGAATTATTTGAATGAATATAAAATAAATACATATGATTATTTTTTTATTTGACTTTTGTGTAAAGAATACAGTATAAACTCCAAAGATAATGGTGGTGGTGGCCAATGGCGGAAATAGATGGTTAGCAGTGGAGGGTGGTTGCGGCAGTTGGTGGTGGACAATGGTTGAGGCAGTTGGTGGCGGGCAGTGGTTGATAGCAACAGAGCTGGAGGTGGGGTGGTGTTTGGTGGTGGTGGGTATTGGTGGGTGGCGGCGGCGGTGGCCAGTGGTGGTGGATGGTCTTAGCCGGCAATGGTGGCGGTTGGTAGTAGTGGTTGCGATTGACAGCGGTGGTGGTTGCTGGTGGGAGACTGACGATGAATTAGTGTATTTGGAAATCTCCCAAATATGAGGAATTATAAATACACTAAAATTGAACAAGATAATTAATTTTTAATGCATCAAAATTTTAGGTTGGATTTGTTTTATTGCAAATCAAACATCAATATTCTCAAAACTTCTATATTTAAAATACTTTACATCTATTTTACTTCAAACAGAACAGCCCCTTTATATACATTATCACACCAATCTAATATAGAGCAAGCAAGACAATAGGTATGGAGGCTGTAGTAGCGTCCAGTGTAGTTAAAGGATTATTGACAATAATTGAGCTCTAAACAGTTTCAGTTTATTTTCATAACTTCCAAGATTTTGTCTTTGTCTTGTTACTTCAGGAATGGGTGTTATTAATTGAACAGAGGGTATAGATACTCTTGTAATTTGGATTATGAAGCCAAACGTGAGCAGTGTTGCTTAGATTTTCTTTCGTGTTCTTTCTTTGGAGCTTGTATCTACTCGAAGTGGCACTTATCAATACAAAGAGTGAATCTTTTTCACTAATTATATCAAATGGTACTCTTGTTCATGATTGTTGCGGACTCAAATATACGCGGCGATAGATTTTAATTTTCCGTCTCAGCGTTGTACGTATATTCAGCACACAAACAGAATCGAAATAGTAACACCAGGATTTTTACGTGGAAAACCCTGGAAAGGGAAAAAACCACGGGGCCATGCCCAGTTGAAAGAGTTTCACTAGTGTCGTTTGAAGTACACGAGGCTGATTCGTCCTTTAAATTCATGACGATCAGGTTACAATGAGTATCAGTTACAAGGACAAGCAGAGTTCCGATGTCACTTGAGTGTCCGGCAGAATTCCGGCGTCACTTGGAAAGAAGTCCGGCGTCACTCGGGCGTTGGGTAGAATTCCGGCGTCGGGCAGAATTCCGACGTTGCTCCCGTGTCGGGCAGAGCTCCGGCGTCCCTCGGGCGCCTGGTGGTGCTTCGGTGGTGTTCCGGCGGTGTTCCGGCGGAGTTCCGGCGGTGTTCCGGCGGTGTTCTGGCGGTGGTCGAGGAGGAGTTGTTCCCTCCTAGGCTTCTCTTCTCTTCTTCTTCTCTTCTTCACTTCTTGGCTTGGGTCCCCTCTTAAGAGAAATGAGGGGCTATTTATAGTTTTTCTGGAGTGGCATAGCCCGTAAATATGTGAGGGATCAGGGGCAAATAGGGAGTGATCCGGATGAACGGCCGATATTGAATCCCTTGATCGTGAATCGTTTATCAAGCATTTGAAGGTCTTAATGATATCAGAATTCTACGATCTTGGGCTCGTTGGATTCGTCTCGTCGAGCCGCTCGATTCGACTATAAGCTCGCCAAAATCGAAGACCGTTTGGTAACTCAAATAGCTGTTTGATGCTTCCAACAGCGCTTCGGGTACTTGATTTGGACTCACTTGGGCTCGGATTGAGTCGAATTTGGTGTTGTTGGATTCGTATTTCCGAGACGCTCAGTTCGACTTTAAGTTTGCTGAAATCGGAGTTTAAATGGTCTCCAAAATAATTTTTGAAGTTTCCAACTTGAGTTTTTCCTCGAGATTCGTGCCCGATCAAGATTATTTTTCGATGACGTATCAGTTGCCCCCTATTTTTGGACGTCAAAGCTCCAAGAGTCCAAAAATATATGTGTCGGCTTTTCACTTTGGCAAAATCGTAAAAATTTGCGTTCCAAGAATTACACGTTTGCTCGAACTTGATCATAGAGGCCCCGTTGAGCTCCGAAAGTGTCAAAATTGAGTACGGAACGTCGAAAAACGTGTCCGGGGACCCCAAAAACGTCGAATTTGGACCGTCCGGGTCCAAAATCGGAGCTCGAGAACAGGTAGGCGGCCGAACCGGCCGGCCGCCGGCAGCCGCAACTGGCGGCGGCGCGCGGGACAGCGCCTGGGCCCGCCCGAGGCCAGAATGGCCCGCGCCTGGGTCCGCCCGAGGCCCGCCTGAGCCCGCGCCTGGGCCCGCGCCTGGCCCGCGCCTTGGCCCGCCTGGCCCGCGCCTGGGCCCGTCCGCGACTGGCCGCGGCAGTGCCCTGCGCCGTTTGGCCGGGCGGTTTGGCCGGCGGTTAGGGAAACCGCCGGCCGGTTTTTTCATTTTATATTATATATATATATTTTTTAAATGTGGTGGGGCCCGAAAAATTCCGAAAAAATCCCAAAAAATTTGAAAAATTTCAGGGAATTTAATAGAATTTTGGAATCCTCCCCCCCTTAAAGAAAACTATAAATAGACCCCCCAGGGCCTAGTAGAAACTCGCCCCTTCTTCCCTTCTTCCTTTGGCTTTCTAGCTTTTGGCATTCTCAGGCTTTCCGCCATTTTTAAGTAGGTGACTTTCCCTACTTGACTTGGTGCCCCTCTTTTTGCGCAGGAGTTAGCGGCTTTCTCCCTTCCTCCCTCCGTTCTTCCTCCCTTTTTCTTCCTACTTCGGAGGCTTTCCGCAGTCTTTCGTAGGTGATTTTCCCTACTTAGATCTGCGCCCCTCTTTAGTGAAGGAAGCAAAAATGGGTGATCTCGCCTCCTCTAAAGTTCCTTCAAAAGACCGTCCTGCGCAACGGTCTGAAGTTCCAAAGAGGGCCCAGAAGGCGCCAAAGGCTGACGATGTGATTTCTACCGTCACTAAGGACTCCTTCATCTCATTTAGGAAAAAGTTTCATTTTCATAATGATTTGGTGATGAAGGTGCCGGCCAGAATTGATCGTGCCTGCTTTCCTCCCCCTGGATACGTGACGGTGTATGAATTTAGTCTGCGAGCGGGACTACGATTTCCTCCTTCCTCCGAACTGATCGACATTCTGACGCTTTGTGGGGTATGCTTGTCTCAATTTTCCTACAGAGCAATGTCGATCGTGATGGGCCTGATCGTGCTTTTCAGAGACCGCGGAGTGGTACTTTCCTCAGAGTGCCTTTCTCGGATGGGGCGTCTCTTTAGCGATGCGCAGGGACGCATTTCATTCAGGTCCAAGTGGTTGGATATCCGTACTCGAGACCCCTCGAAAGGTTGGATCAGCAACTTCTTTTATGTGCAGAATGATTGGGGTCTTCAGGAGAAGTGGGGGAAGTTGAAAGAGCTACCTGTCCCCCTTCACATCGGAGCAGAAGATTTGCTGAGGATACTCAAACTCCCTGATTTGGATGCTCTACACTACGAGGTGCGTTACTTGAGTAGATATGTAGATGAGGAGTACTTGTTCAAGGTTGGATTATCTACTCAAGCAGGGAGATCACATGCTCAAATGTTGAAGAAGTCTGCTAGAGTTCCAGAAGTGGTCCCCCAAAAGAACCACTCCAAGCGACCAGGGAGCGAGGAAGGTTTGCATGCATCGAGGAAGAAGAGGGCAGATGAAGTTTTGACAGTTGTTAGCAAAGGTCCCCGAGCTTCTCCATCCAAGTCATATATTCCAGAGGATGTGTTAAACCATCAGTGCATCGGCCGCCGACGGGCTGAGGAGTTGGTGAGTTCTCCTTCACTTCTTCTCCTTTTTTACATTTCTTAAGGAATATATTTCTGATATTTTTCTTGTCTCAGTATTCTGATTTCAAGCTTGAGATGACCAAGACTCTGAACGATTGGAACAAAGAGTTTGTGAAGGTTAAATACCTTTAGGGGGAGTACAAGAAGAAATATGACAGTAAAGTGAAGGAGATGAAGGTGGTGGAGGATCAGCTTGAGGGGTGCAGAACTGAGTTGGCGAACAAGATTACTTCAGTCTCTTCTCAGAATGAACGGATGGATCGTCTGCATATAGAGTTGGTGGAGGCACAAGCGACGATCAAGCAGCAGGAAAAGGCTCAGCAAGTCCTTGAGGCTGAGAATGAGAGGCTTCAGAGTGTACTGTCCGAGAAGGAGGCCCAGCAGTTGCCGTCAGCAGTTATTGAAGAGTTCAAGAAATCTTATGCTTTCAAGATCATTATTGAGGACCACATTCAGGAGGCTCGCAGTCATATTTATGACGTGGAGGTGAAGGCCTTGGAGGCAGAGTGCGTAGAGGATGGCTTCATCAGGGGCTTCATGAAGGGTGTTCGGACAGTACATCGCAAGACCGGAGCAGAGATCGAGGGACTGACTCCCAGCCAGGCTTCTAGTGATGCTTCTTCGGACTCTGGTGGTGAAGAGCTGGAGAGTGAGTTGCAGCGAGCTTTTGCCTTGGAGGAGGACGAGGATGATGTTGAGATTCTATAGGGTGTCTTTGATGTAGTTTTATATCTCTTTGTTTTCTTTCTAGTGCTTGTATATATGCTCGATGTTGATGTTTCTATCTGGTGTACTTGATGTTCAGTGATATATAAAGATGTTGTTGATGTTCTTTTCTCACATGCAAATGAAATTTACTTAGTTTTACTTCAGTTTGGATTTTAGTGAGCTCTCTTTTGACTTGAACAAATGTGAGGCATTCCTTTTCTTTAAAGATTTTGACCTATCCGGGGTTATTAGTGAAAGCATTTGCTCGATACCCTTAACCTGTCCGGAAAAAGGTCAGATCAACTCCCTTTGGGATTGATCATCAAATGATTTTGATATTCAAGATATCCTCCTAGGATACTTGACCTATCCGAGGTTGTTAGTCAAAGCATTTGCTTGATGACATTAACCTGTGCGGAAGAGGTCGGATCAAATCCCCCTGGGATTGATCATTCAGTGATTGAGATACAATATAAATTGTGTACTTCTCGAATAACAGAAAAAGAGTCTGGAGAGAAGAAACATTAGCACGACAAAGTGAATATCATATTGCTTCGTAATATGAGATAGTAGTTCCCTAGAATAACTTAGGGATACAAGAAAAAAGTTCTTCTATAATCAACACATAAGAGATGTACGAAAAACTTTATAATATGACTACAGGAGAAGATAAAATATAAGACAAACATAACACATAGACAGATAGCAGTATCAACTCCTACTGATAATATTTGCGAAGATTGCCCACGTTCCAAATTCGGGGAAGCATTTTTCCACCAGCATCCTTCAGTTTGAAGGTTCCAGGCTTGACCATAGCCGCTACCAAATAAGGACCTTCCCAGAGAGGGGAGAGCTTATTTCGCTGAGGGCCTTTTCCAGCGACTTCAATGCTTCGTAGTACTAAGTCCCCAATAGTGATATGGCGAGGTTTCACCCTTCGATTGTAGTGACGGGCAACTCTTTGGTGGTATGCAGCGGTTCTGAGTGAGGCTTCATCTCTTACTTCTGGGAGGAGATCCAAATTTGCTATAAGCTTCTCCTCGTTACTTTTGAAGTCGAAAGTCTGAACTCTGTGGCTAGGAACTCCGATATCAACCAGTATGACTGCTTCTGTACCAAAGCAAAGGTTATACGGGGTTTCTCCTGTAGGAGTTCTAGCGGTGGTCCGATAAGCCCAGAGGACATTGGGGAGTTCTTCGGCCCATTGCCCCCCAGCCTTCCCTAGACGTGTCTTCAGCCCTTTCAGGATTGTTCGGTTTGTAACCTCTGTTTGCCCATT
Organism: Dendrobium chrysotoxum; assembly: GCA_019925795.1. Classification (NCBI taxonomy): domain Eukaryota; kingdom Viridiplantae; phylum Streptophyta; class Magnoliopsida; order Asparagales; family Orchidaceae; genus Dendrobium; species Dendrobium chrysotoxum. The sequence goes on from CM034313.1 coordinate 1,839,153, forward strand.
AGTTTGAGGATGGGCAACAGCTGTGTGAATGAGCTAAATGTGAAAATCCCTACAAAAAGATGTAAAGATCTTCCCGGTGAATTGTGTCCCGTTATCAGTGATGATTTTTGCGGGAATGCCAAAACGACATATTATGTTCTTCCATAAAAATTGCTTGGCATTTGCTTCAATAATCTTTGCCAAAGGTTCTGCCTCCACCCATTTGGTGAAGTAATCTACAGCCAAAATAATGAATTTTCGCTGTCCAGTCGCTATGGGAAAATGTCCCATTATATCAATCCCCCATTGGGCAAAAGGCCAGGGGCTTTGAAGGGATGCAAGCTCCAGAGCGAGTGTATGATTGATGTTAGAATGCAGTTGACAGTTTTCACACTTTCGTGTGAATTCAAGTGCATCCTGTTTCATTGTAGGCCAATAGAATCCCTGTCTCATGATCTTGTAAGCTAACGCTCTTCCTCCTAGATGTTCTCCACATACTCTTGAATGAACTTTCCGAAGCGCGTAATCAGCTTCTGACGGTGGGAGACACTTGAGGTACGGCCCAATGAAGGAGCGCTTATACAACTCGTTGCTGATAATGGTGAAATTTGCAGCTCGTCTCCGAAGTCGTATTGCAGCTATAGGATCTTCGGGTAGCACCCCATCTTTCAGAAAAGACAAGATGGGTTCGATCCAAGACATCTCTCTTGGCTCGTCAATTGACTGTATGACCCATGGACCCTGAATGCTTGGAAAGTGGATTTCCTCGATACATCTTCTCTTATAGATGTCCCCCGTTGTTGATGTAGCAAGTTTAGAAAGAGCGTCTGCTCTTGCATTTTGTTCTCGGAGGATATGTATTATTTGATGCTCCCCTATACGGGCTAAGAGTAGCCTTACAATGCTACAATATTAAGCTAATTGTGGGTTGTGAATATCAAAATCCCCCTCCACCTGAGAGGCGACTAGTTGGGAATCAGTGTGGGCTATTAGGTTCTGGACTTCACAGTCAATTGCTAGTCTTAACCCAGCAACAAAGGCCTCGTATTCTGCTATGTTGTTGGTTGCCGAGAACTTGAGTCGAAGCCCGTACTCAAGGGTAACCTTCTGTGGAGAGATTAATAAAATTCCAGCCCCAGCCCCAGAACTCCCTGAAGCTCCATCGACGTACAACATCCAGCATGGAGAAGAAGGTGAAGCACTCGATTGTACATCAGATACTGGAATGGTGCATTCAACTACGAAATCTGCTAGTGCTTGAGATTTAATATCAGGTCTAGGCAAGTAGTGGATATCAAATTCTCTGAGTTCTACAGACCACTTAACAAGCCTGCCTAATGCTTCTGGCTTTTGCAGAATGCTTTTTAGCGGTAGATTCGTGTAAACTCCAATTGAATGGGCTTGAAAGTAAGGGCGTAGTTTTCTGGCGGAATAAATTAATGCCAATGCTGTCTTATCTGCCAAAGGATAACGTCCCTCTACTTCAGATAAAATCTTACTAACATAGTAGATAGGACGTTGTATAGCATTTTCTTCTCGGACCAGAACCGAACTAATGGCTTGGATAGATACAGCCATATACAAATACAATCTCTCTCCTGATATTGGTTTAGAAAGTAGTGGCGGGGATGCCAAATACTTTCGCAATTGTTCAAAGGCTTCTTGACATTTATCTGTCCATTGAAACCCGGAGCTACGAGCACCTCTAAGTATCTTGAAGAAGGGCAGATATTTGTCTCCTGAACGTGCCAGGAAATGAGATAGTGCCGCAATTCTCCCATTCAGCCTTTGGACCTCCTTGATGTTCTTTGGCGGCACCATGTCCCTTAGTGCCTTGATCTTCTCCGGATTGGCTTCGATTCCTCTATGGGTTACCATAAACCCTAAAAACTTTCCAGAAGCGACTCCAAAAGCACATTTAGCAGGGTTGAGTCGCATATTGTAATGCCTTAACAAGTGGAAACATTGTTTCAGGTCAGAGATATGTTGGGTTTTTTCCAGACTTTTTACCAACATATCGTCTACGTACACCTCCATAGTACGTCCAATAAGGCTTTTGAAAACCTTATTCATGAGACGCTGATAAGTTGCTCCAGCATTTTTGAGCCCGAAGGGCATCACCCGGTAGCAGTACAATCCTTTGTCTGTTTGAAAAGCTGTTGCTTCTTCATCAGCAGGATTCATTTTTATTTGGTTGTAGCCGGAGTAGGCATCCATAAAGCTCAACATCTGATGACCAGAGGTGGTATCAACTAATTGATCGATGCGAGGGAGCGGGAAACTATCCTTTGGGCAAGCTTTATTGAGATCAGTGTAATCTATACACATTCTCCAAGCTCCACTTCCCTTCCGTACCATGACAACATTTGCTAACCAAGTAGGATAGTGCACCTCTCGTATGAATCCAGCTTCTAAAAGCTTATCTACTTCTTGTTCAATTGCTTGCTGGCGATCTGGTGCAAAGTTTCTCTTCTTCTGGATAATCGGTTTGCACGTTGGATTGACTTTGAGGGAGTGAACGATCACTTCGGGGTCAATTCCAGGCATATATGCTGGACTCCATGCAAAAATATCCTGATTTTCTCGTAGAAAAGCTGTAAAGTTTTTCTTCTCATCATCTGAGAGAAGTGATCCGATTCGCACTGTCTTTGAAGGATGCTCTTCAGAGATAGATACAGTAGTAAGGTCTTCCACAGGGGAAGCTCTCTGAGGAATATCTTCGCTCCGTAGATCAAAGTCCTCGATGCTCAGGGTAATCGTCGGACGAGACTTGATCTGCCTAAGATAGCAGGTCTGTGCTATTTGTTGATCTCCGCATACTACACCGACTCCTGATGGGGTATGGAACTTCAGCTTGAGGTGAGGAATGGATGCGATGATCCCAAAAATTGACTGGAGCGGTCTCCCGAAGATGGCGTTATAAGCTGACTCTGACTTCACCACGATGAATTGAATGGAGTGTGTACTCTGTCGAGGAAATTCTCCAAGGACTACCGGGAGACTGATTATTCCTTCTGCTTGTACAGGTCGATTATCAAATCCATATAAAGGACCTGCAGCAGGTTGAAGTTTTTCTCTTGAGAGACACATGTTGAGGAAAGTAGAGTAGAATATGACATCTACGGAGCTTCCGTTGTCCACAAGAATTCTTTTGACATTGTAACACGGGTCACCAATGCCTGCGTTTATGACAAGCGGATCTTGATGGGGGATTTTTACTCCTTCCAGGCCGGAATCATCGAACGTGATGGAATGATCGATACGAGCCTTTTTTGGAGTTGGGTTTTCTTCCACAGTTAGAAAGACTTAGTCGGATAGTAAGGGGCCTCCTGCGATTGTTTCAATTTCGCCAACCGTTATCCGGTTATTCACTGGCTGTCTTTGTGGTTGATTCTGCCCCCCAGTGGGACGAGTTTCTTCTCGGGTAGGTGGATTCCCAATAAACTGTCGAAGATAGCCCTGACGGATGAGTCTTTCAATCTCCTCCTTAAGTTGCCTACAGGATTCAGTAGTGTGGCCACGACTACGATGAAAGTGGCAGTACTGATCTTGGTTTCCTGTATTCGGCTTCAAAGGATGCGGCCACTTCACTTTGTCCTGATCTTGAATCGCCATCAACACATTTGCTCGAGATGTGTTGAGCGGAGTGTACTCCTTCTCCCGTCGGGGTTCTCGTCGTGGCAGTGGGGGTCTAGGAGGTAGATTGCTCTTCCCTTGCTTTTTCCGTTGTGATGATGAATTATCCATCTCGGGTGCTCCCTTGCGCTTTCCAGTGGGTTGTTCGAACTGTTTTCTGTGAGCGTTTATTGCCTCATATGCTGATATCTGTGCTTCCACACGATGGATCAGATCAGCATATGAGTGAACAGTATCGCGCATGAGTGCCGAATAGAAGGGGCCAGGACGAAGTCCTCCAAGAAAGACCCCTCTGAGCAATTCTGGGTCTACTCCTGGGATTTGTCGAGCCTCGATAGAAAACCGCTGAAAGTACTCTTTCAATGATTCTCCCTCATTCTGACGAATCCCAGAAAGGTGAGAAGAATCCTTAGCAATTCTTCGGTTGGCTACGAACTGTTCGACAAATACTTTGGCCAATTTGACAAATGTGGGGATCGTTCCGGCTGGGAGTGAATAGAACCATGTTCGAGCTTGTCCTTTAAGAGTAGCAGGGAAAACCTGGCAAAGGAGTGCATCTGAAGCTCGTTGAATATACATGATGGTCCTGTAATGGTCGATGTGCTCGTACGGGTCGGATGTCCCATCGTAGGATTCAATGCTTGGCAGCTTAAAGCCAGCCGGAATAGGGTGTTGAAGAATGGCTTCTGCCAGGGGTGACGACTCCTGGAAGTCCCACTGACGAAGAGGTTGCCTTATGCCTCCTGTAGGGAATTCCTCCTGGACTAATCGTCGCAGTTCGTGGCGTAGGGCATTGCGAGGGAGCTCAGCAATGTGAGGTTGGGCTAGCTCCTCAGGGAAGTCTTGAGGAAGGCGAGATTGCTGACTTGCGTGTGGAGGATGGGTAGAACTTGCTGTATCAGCCAGCTCGTTCTCTTGACGTGACTGCGAACGCCTCCTGGGTGGAGGAAGAGGATTCTCAGCCTGAAGATGTTCAATCTGAACAGCTTCGACACGGGGTGGATCTCGAGGGAGAAGAATCTCCTCCTGAGGTGCTAGGGTCGGCTGTCGAGTCTCTCGCAAGAGTTGTAGGATCTCGTTTTGAGATTCTTCCATCTTTCGAATTCTCTCTTCTAGGGAGGGTCCCGAGGTCCCCTCTACAGGTGCGTTTTGCCCCCCAGGGTATAAAGAGGCAGATATCAGATATCTATGATTCATAGACTGATTTCTGGATTGATGAGAATGAGAGCGGGAGGCTCCTATGAGGCGACTGCTACGCCTGTTGACCATCGTAGCAATACTTGAAGTTGTGGGATAAGTTTCCCACATATGGCGCCAAACTGTTGCGGACTCAAATATACGCGGCGATATATTTTAATTTTCTGTCTCAGCGTTGTACGTATATTCAGCACACAAACAGAATCGAAATAGTAACACCAGGATTTTTACGTGGAAAACCCTGGAAAGGGAAAAAACCACGGGGCCATGCCCAGTTGAAAGAGTTCCACTAGTGTCGTTTGAAGTACACGAGGCTGATTCGTCCTTTAAATTCAGGACGATCAGGTTACAATGAGTATCAGTTACAAGGACAAGCAGAGTTCTGATGTCACTTGAGTGTCCGGCAGAATTCCGGCGTCACTTGAGTGTCCGGCAGAATTCCGGCGTCACTTGGAAAGAAGTCCGGCGTCACTCGGGCGTTGGGTAGAATTCCGGCGTCGGGCAGAATTCCGACGTTGCTCCCGTGTCGGGCAGAGCTCCGGCGTCCCTCGGGCGCCTGGTGGTGCTTCGGTGGTGTTCCGGCGGTGTTCCAGCGGAGTTCCGGCGGTGTTCCGGCGGAGTTCCGGCGGTGTTCCGGCGGTGTTCTGGCGGTGGTCGAGGAGGAGCTGTTCCCTCCTAGGCTTCTCTTCTTCTCTTCTTGGCTTGGGTCCCCTCTTAAGAGAAATGAGGGGCTATTTATAGTTTTTTTGGAGTGGCATAGCCCGTAAATATGTGAGGGATCAGGGGCAAATAGGGAGTGATCCGGATGAACGGCCGATATTGAATCCCTTGATCGTGAATCGTTTATCAAGCATTTGAAGGTCTTAATGATATCAGAATTCTACGATCTTGGGCTCGTTGGATTCGTCTCGTCGAGCCGCTCGATTCGACTATAAGCTCGCCAAAATCGGAGACCGTTTGGTAACTCAAATAGCTGTTTGATGCTTCCAACAGCGCTTCGGGTACTTGATTTGGACTCACTTGGGCTCGGATTGAGTCGAATTTGGTGTTGTTGGATTCGTATTTCCGAGACGCTCAGTTCGACTATAAGTTTGCTGAAATCGGAGTTTAAATGGTCTCCGAAATAATTTTTGAAGTTTCCAACTTGAGTTTTTCCTCGAGATTCATGCCCGATCAAGATTATTTTTCGATGACGTATCAATGATGAAGAATTTATATTTGGTTGATGCTCTGAAGGTTGCTCAGGTAAAAAATGATGAACAGATTGATGGAAATGCAATGTTTCGTTTGCCAATCCGAAGAGCAGTTCGCCTCAATCAATATGACCCTTGAACTATTTCGGTCCTTCATGGTTGCAATGGATAAAATAATTGAGTCTCTTTCCCAATTGAGGCTACGTGGAGAGAAGGTTGTGATCAATGGAAAGCTCTCAGTGGATCGCACAATGCAACTGGGAATAGCGAAGGGTAGAAGTTGCAGAGTTAGTGGAATTGCAGATTATATAAAATTTCTCTCTTCTAAGGAGATGCTTTCACTGCTAGAAGTTTTATCTTAAGGGCAGTTGGCTCAGATTTTATTAGGCTAACTGAATTATCCAGACGATAGTGTTATTCATGTAACATTGTCACATTTAGAGTCCAATATGCTTTGATTTAGTGTTGTCTTACTTGATTTTTTTTAAAAGGATCGTCAATGATTGTAATCTTTCTTTCTCTACTCATTCAGTTTTGCCATTAGATAGCATGATAGTTAGATGTCAGCAAATTTGGCTGTCATCATAGGACATAAATGACATTCATGAAATTGGCATTTAAATTTGACGACGACTCAGACTACTGACATTTGCTAATAACATAATATTATAGAGCAAATAACAGCGAAGCAAACAACTCATTATTCTTAGAATTGTGTACCAGGTAGATGTTCATCTTTGTTGTATGATCGGTTTGATACCGGTAAACAGATTGTTGCTTACTTTTTGGAGGATCAGTGAGGGGTTTGTGCTTCTTCACTTGTAGAGAAGCAGTAGATTAATGGAGAATTACCAAGGTGAAGCCTGGAAAATAGATGTGGGCTTAATTGAAGTCATACTGTTATAGATATCTATGTTCATTAGCTTGTTCTTTTTCTCAGTTATTGTTCTATCCATATTCTTTCCTGTGAGAGGTTTAAGCCAAAACGACTTCTAAGTTTGTTTTAATCTAATATAAAAACCACAATTTCCATCCTCTTGGATGTTCATAAGGGCTGACATTATTAATTTATGACATGATCTGTGTGTATCTGGTCATTGAGTTGTTCTCACTTAAGAAGACAGATGCAAGTTTGAGGCCGCTAATGGAAAAGTCAACACAGACGGGTAAATAAACATTACATAGCTGCAGTGGTTCTGTTTAACAATTTCTGAAGCATGCTAACTTTTCTGCTGCAAAAGGTTGGAAAAGATGAGAAGTCAGTTTCAGCTTAATTTCATGCCTTCTTTATATGAAGAATTCTTGAAAGATAGCAAACAATTGAATTACATTTCTGACCACACACCTAGACCTGAAAAGTTTTCCAGGGGCCTATTAGCCTTCCTTCCCCGTTCGAAATGAGCCTAATTAGCTGACGCAATTTGTCGTAAGAGTTGACAAAATAAATCTAATAGAGAGAATAGCTCATTTATAATATCAAAAAGTAAATTTACATCATAAATTAGCTAGTCTTATAATCTGATTGGTAATGGCCTGGGCACCACCAATGTGACTTGCCATCTGTGTAGAATTGTAAGCTATCAATCTGACTTGACTATCTTCAACTAAGCTTCGACAGCTAATGATCCAGTCTAGCTCCATCAAAGCAAATATTTGAGTATAAGAATTCAATTTCCCAATTTTCTGTCATATAAATATTTATGGTCGTTTTCTCTTGAAATCATATATTGGAATAGTTGAACTTACACACAGTAACTGAATTCACCAAAAAAGACTATCTCTTGGCGACAAATAAATGTTCAGTTGGGGAGCTAAAGCCTTAAGATGAGAAGTCTTATGCAGACTTTGTATGGGAATCAACCTTCGTAGAAAGGTCGTTGTGAGGGCTTGGAAGGGAGGCGAGAAGCCTTCCTCTCCTCTTTTCTATGATTGATTTCTTTGTCACAGATAAGTGAAAAGGTTAGAGAAGCTTCAGTAACAGATAAGAGTAACAGATAAGATTAGAGAGAGACGCCTCGGATGGCTTTGTCACATAAAATATCATCAGCCTTCTGATGACTCGATTAGAAGAATAGATATATTAGATATGACTTATGTTAAGAAGGTAGAGATAGACTTAAAAATACTTGGCTAGAAAGCATTAGAAATGATCATTTCTTATTAGATTTAAATGAGAATTTGACTCTTAATAAGATAATGAAAAAAAGATTCATGTTGCCGTTCCCACATAGTGTGATAAAGGCTAGTTGTTGTTGTTGTATAAGAAGGGTATATTGAAAAAATATTGAAAAAAACACAATAAAAAGAGCGGTAGCAAACTTTTTTTTTTAATAAAATATCTTTATCATCTTAATGAACCTGCTAACTTCTAGCAACAGTTTTGCACTGGCTTATTCTGGAACAATGACAACCTCACCTGTATGATGCCATGGATGTTCTTTCTTGCTGTCTGTCATGCATGAATTTATACATCTATTGTATTTTTAAAATTTTTAAGAATATATACCTACATATATTCAATATTTACTTTTTCGGTACTCTGAAGGAAAGGTTATCGTACCAATAAGGAGATCTTTTAAATGATTTGCATTTTTATTTGTTTTTAGGGAAAATATTTGGTGAGCACAGCTGGAAAAGCTAATAAGGCCAAAGACAGAGAGCAGCATCACAGTAGAATCTATAGAAGGCAACATTAAAACCAGATTTGGAGAGAGGAGTTAAATTGGAAGAAATGTCCTATTAATGGAAACAAAAGTATTATGAGTTTTGACCAAATAAGCCTCCATCAGCACTTATTATTACATAAGACTTTATTTGAAATTACCTTTTAATAATTTTGTTTTTTAGATTATTATTGTATATTTTTTGACTATTGCTTTTTTTCTGCTTTTCAAAATATTTTACATTGAGAAGTTTTTATTTTTGGATGGTAAGATTGCTCCAACATGGCTCACTAGAAATCTCTAATTTAATTCTAACTAATGCATTACGAGTTTGAATGCTCGAGAAGCTGTTCTTGAGGATTAGATATATTAGATGTGATAGTTATAAAAAATATTGTCCAACTTCTTCAAAGGGTAAATAATTATAGGAAAATATTTTTCTCATAATAATTTTACGATCATCACTACAAAAAGCTATCACTATTCCAAACGGATCCTAATTTAAGTGATTATTTAATTGAAAAATATAAATGGAAGGTGATTAGCAAACACCTACCTCATACATAAAAACCGAATTTTTTTCCCTATACAATTCTTCTTCTCTTGTATAAAATGCATTTGAAAGGAATGATAAGGGATATAATTAGCTTAAGATATCTTATCAAATTTTATATATATTTATTTTAAGCTAATTCAATTACATATTTTAATTTATTTCTCATATATTATATTTATGTTAAAATAAATTTAAATATTTTGAGATTATGTTGACTAGACTCTCTTCACCAAATTTTGCCAAATTATACCAAAACTTCCTCAAAGTAATATAATATGGGATTATATTACATACAAATTTATATCAAGGAGTGGAAAATTTGAACAGAATGGCTTTTATTTCTTCTCTTGTACTGTGCATTTGAAAGGAATTAACAGGAGAGATCAATCCCGAAATTTCCCCTAGATAATATTAATGAGACTAAATTGTCAGTCACCACGCAACCTCTCCAATCGTCCCACAAATTTCAGTTCTATTTCAACTAATCAACATGAGAACTAAGACAAACGGATCAAAACTGGAAACCAAGAGGAAGAAAGATTAATTTATACACGGAGAAATTTTTTTTGAAAATTTCAAAGATAAGCATCTAATTTGTGTGAGAACGAGGGATGTCGCGATGAACATTACAATCAGAGGAGTAAAAATCGTTCTTTTCAATAAAGGATTTGGAGAAATAATAATAGGATGAAGTTTCTGGCTTTGCCATGGGCGCAGTGGTGCGGGTTTTGTGAGGTAAAGAAGGTACACGAGGGTAGCAAGAAGGAGGCCTACCTCCGAAATCCTCGCCATCATAAGGGAAAGGAGGTTTGCTATATCGCCTATCTGTATCCTTCTTCTTCTTGCCCTCACGGTGTTTGTTGAATTGCCGAAATGGTGTGAGGAGTATCTTCTTGACCTTTGATCGGACCTTCTTTTGGTTTCCATGGAAACTCGCTTGCTTCTCTTTCTCCTCGTCGCTTTCCTTCCCCTGATTCTCTGAACTCTCTACAAGAAGCTTCGTCTTCTCGCATTGGATCCCGTCCTCCTCCTCCTCGTGATCGCGAGGCCCTCTCTTGCGCGGTATTAGCTCGTCTAATTCTCCCCTGGAAGATTCGTCTTCTCCGCCATTTCTGCGATCGGACATGCGAAATATTTTCCCCTTTATCATCCAAAGAAGCGTGAAGAGATGAGAAAAATAAATGTTAGTTATGTTGGTGTAGCTGGGTAGGTATTATTAGAAGCCCGGAGCGCAGGAGCGATGACTAAGCAGATGGAAAGGGAAAAAGAAAGAAGGGTCAGGATTCAGTTAGATATTTTATATGCAATCACAAAAGAAAGGAAACGGTGTGTTGGTTTTTAATGGTCTGTTTCCATATATAAAAAAACACTGGTGTAATTTATGCTCTTAGGCATGATGGAAGCTTTGGTTGATTGTCCATGTTTAATATTAGTCTTCTCAGTTTTCTGATCTCCTATGAGAAAAATGATTTATTTATGACTACTGGATGTTGCAGGCCTATAACATTTCATATTGATTGCCGCTCCATGTTATCGATGTCTGACACCAATCTTTTTGGTCATTGATCTCCTCTCTTATGATGAGCATGACTGTCTAGGCTAATGTCTGACCTTCATATTCAACCATCATTTGACGGTCCTAGTTGAATGTCATTCGATGTTCCTAATTGATCATCATTTGATTTTCCTATCAATCGTTGCTTGACGCCACTTTGTTGGTCTCAATTCTTCCTTTTTATAAGAAGAATGATTTATCACATCATTGACAATCACGCCATCTCTGATACTCATGATTGATTATCATTCAATGTGTGGCTTCCTAGTTGTCAATCTCCCTTCTAATAAGGATAATGACTTAGCACGCTACTGACCAGAGCCTAATATTTGAGGTTCCTAAATGACCATTGTCTAATGCATGCCTTTTTTGCTCATATGCAATTCTTCCTATAAGAAGAATGACCTATCAAACCACCAATTGTCACTTGGCTTTAAATATTGCCAGTTTGTCATTAACCACTAGCATCAAAAGTTTGTCTTCACAATTGCCCCTCTCCTCTCCTATAAGAAGAGCGATCTAGACAACCACCAACCATAGCTAATTACAACTTAAATATCTCAACACTCTTGCTTCAATTGTGAAAGATATCTCGCTTGGCTCTTAAATGTTGCATTCTCCAGTTATGCAAAAAGATGAGTTCTTTAATATTTGATTTAAAATAGTGCAATTTTTACAATCAAGTTATGTCTCTTAGTTTCCCCTCTTATAAGAGATTCTTTTTTAAAATATAGTCTCTTATGAGTTGCTGTTAACTTATTTGTATAAGTGCGAGATTTTTATTTATTCTTAAGATAATAAACCCTATCTCTATCAAAGTGAATATTTCAACACATAATAATGACCACTTACAAATAAATTAGAAAAATGAAAGATTTAAGCTTCACTTTAGAGTTAAAATCACGTGAAAGTCTATTCAAATTTGAAAGGAAAAAAAAAAGAAATTTTGTTTCTTTTTATGATGGGAATTGGGAATGCATTTTTTTTTCATCTTATGGTATATTCAAATGAAGCCTTAGAATGGTAAACTATTTATCCTAACACACATTTCATTACTTGACAAAACTTTATAGTAACTAAGCTTTAAAGTGGTTCGAGGTTAATTTTCATATTAAAAAAGTACTTGAAAGTTACTATTTTTTTGCTATTTTGAACTCAAGTCATGAAAAATATATTATAAATAATAAAAAGTATTGTAAGTGTAAAGGATTTTATCATTTTAATTTGATAATAGTTTATCACTCTATGCACTAAGATGATAATGAATATTATATTTGTACAATTTTATTCTTCTATGTACAACTTTATATAGTCTTCAAAAATAAGATTACACTGTTGATTAACATGTATAAAATGTAGATTAATTATGGGTCAAATTTCATTATTTAATAACAACTTCATTAATCAGTAGACTTATCAGATAAATAATGGTGATAAGGAGGTATATAAACCCTTGTAGAAAACTTATTTTATTATATATTTTACTAATAAAAAATTTCAAAGGAATTTTAAAATCATACGAATAACACGTATATTAAATGTCAAGCTATTTGAAATTATTTATGCTGATAAAGAAAGTTTCGAGTTTTATTAAGATTTTGAAGCATTGAGCCAATAACCAAATGATATAAGAAAATACTAATATTTTGTAGGCCAGATGATTCAACAATTTTAGAAATGATGGACAATTTTGATCTCGAATTACATTTATCTCAAAAAAACTACAAGAATCTGTCATCAAATTGACATGTAAATTGGGTAAGACAAGTTGACCAAGCCTCAACCCCAGCAAGACAAGTGACTTAGACCAAACAATCCTATATCAAAATGTCCATAAGCTTAAGTGGTCAATCTCAACTTTGGTAGCGCCCTTCCTCAACTTAAGGTTAGCTTTACGTCAATTGCTGATATATAAAGCCTAAATGACCTTAAGTAAAACAAAATTTGCCAAACTTTAGCCAATTATCATATCCAGGAACAAAATAAGGCCTAATCTAGGGCTTATTCCTTTTCATTAAACTTTAGTCCCCCAAATTAAGCCTAATTCATAGGCAAAACCTACCCTAAAAATTAGGTTATGTTAACTTTTTATCTTATCTAAACTATGTAGACATTTAAGTTGGCATAACCTAACCAAATTTACTTTGTTGAATTTGGCCTTATTGAACCATTTATTTGGGTAATTTGAGAAATTTAATCTAACTCAGCTTCTAGCTAGCCTAAGATTTTCATTAGAGTATATTAGTGCACCTAATTAAGCTTAATTCAACCATAGATCAACCCTGTTAACTCATTAAGCAAATTTAACCAAATCAATTTAACTTAATGAATCATAACTAACATAAATTACTCATTGAGCTAAGTCTTCGCAATGATTTAGGCCCAACTAGGATGTAACCAACGTAAATTTTTCATTAAATAAGCTAACTAACCTTTAGTTGAGCCAACAGAAGATTTAGTTGATCCATTATTATATTGGGCTAGCTCAAAATATCCAAATTCCATTATATTAAATCAATTTGGCTAATTAAACGTACCATAACCCCTTAGATTAGTCCAATGAAGCTTGTATGCTCTTCGGCTAAACCTAATGTGATGTAATCAACCTACTTAGGTTTAGTTGAACCTTATATGGATGTGAGTTGAACCTAATTAGATTTCCAAATATCCCTCTGGTTGAAGCAAATGTAACCATCAAGAAGACTTAATTAGACCCAAATCCTCAAGATAAACTCAATTCCTTATATATGGCTTAATTGATTGATTAATTCTTAATTAACTCCAAGGGTTGAGCCTAACCAGTTAATATGCTATATGATACATTTTGCTTAAGATCACACTTAAGATTAGGCTTAGATTGAACCTAACTACAAATACTTATACTAAATTTGGGCCCTTAGTAAGTTGAACCTATTGAGATGACCCCTTAATGTGTTAACTTCCCCACACAACGCATAACACTAACCTCAAAGCTTGCTCCTGATGGAGCTTTAATTTACAAATGAAACCAAGATTCTTTTTGCATACAATTAGAATCAATGTGGTTATCATTTTAACCCTTGCAACAACAGGGCATTATCATAATCCTTATATATTTTTTATACATCACCAACCACTAATAACTATTAAAGAAGGCCTTAGAGCCCTTAATCACAGAGCATAGCCATGCTACCAAAATCCTTTTATATGTTGGTTTAAGACTCTATCCACCATAAAGGATTGATCTAAGATATGATATGAGATACAAAAATCAAGCAATGCCAACTCAATTATATAACACATACAAATATCTTGTTTGGATAGGAGTATCCAAATAATTCCAGTAATCCATATATTGGTACACTAAAAAGTCAACCTTACACCCAAGTAATGCCTTATAATATTGATAAGGTTAGTTCCATTACTCAAGTGACCTCTCTGCTAGACTCAATAGAAGCTTAATTTGACTTAAAAGAATACCTAAAGTGCTAAAAAAATGTGGGTAACATCAGGAATCGAACTCAGCTCACTAAGCTTCACGTGAATTAATGTTACCAACTAAGCCAACAAGCAATTGCTACTTCTGCTCTAAATATTTTATAGTTATATTATAATTACATCTAATATTACACACATGTGTTAAATTTCTTTTTTTTATACAACTAATAAATATTAAAGCTGAAATAAAGTAATTATAAATTTATGTCTAATACAGCTAATAGAATATAAATTTTGATAATTATTAAAAATAAATATTAATATTTTTAAAGATGAAAAATTTACTTCACTATAAATTATTAAATACAAAAAAAAACCTCAAAGATGTTTGAGAATACTTTGAAAATTATCAATTTGTGTTTTCACTAATAAAAATTTCTGGCTCTGCCTTTATTAGATCGACTTATGTTACGAAAGGTAAAGGTAGAACTAAAATAGAACAAATTTTAAGAAGAAGCTTTGTTAATAATTAAATTTTAAGAAGGAGCAAAATCTCAAAAGTATTTAAAAAGAAGCAAACTTATTAAATAGATTGGTGCATTCTGTAGAATGCACCAAAGGATTTGGCGTTTTCAGAATACACCAAACCATTTTGTGCATTCTATAGAATGAACCAAACCATTTGGCATTTTCAGAATGCACCAAATGGTTTGGTGCATTCTATAGAATGCACCAAATATTTTGATGTATTCTAACATAGCAGAATTTTAATTAAAATATTATTAGTATAGTAATTAGTTGATTAATCCGATGCAATTTATTTTACCAATTTTTGTATCTATTTATTAATCCACTAAATATATATCAAAATGTTATTAAGTCTACTACATATATATCAATATATAATTTTAGCTTTATTAAGGTATTTTTAATACCATGGTTAATTTTTTATTTTTTTTTGCAACTATAAATTGTTAAAATAATTTTAATATTAAATATTATTAAATATGTCAATTTAAATATAAAATTTATTATTAATAAAATATATAAATTTTAATATCAAAATAAAGATTATTGGATCATGTCAATTATAATAATATTTTAAGGTTTAAAAATTAATAAAGAAAATATCAATTAAAGTATATTGAATTTAAATAATATAATTATAATTAAAAAATTAAATATAAAAAATATTTATATCTAAGTTAAATAAAATTACATCGTTTAAAATAAGATACTTTAATGAAATTTCTCTTATAATACATTTTACGGACTAAAAAATAATGAAGTTTTTTCTATAAATATATTTTATTTCACCAATAATTTAGGTTAGAACAATTCCTTCTTTTAAATATACTTGATACATCGTCAAAAAAGTATCTTGATCGGGCACGAATCTTGAGGCAAAATCTAGTTGGAAACTTCAAAAATTAAAATTGGGATCATCCGAACTCTGATTTCAACAAATTTATAGTCGAACTGAGCGTCTCAGAAATACAAACCCAACGACATCAAATTCAACTCAATCTGAGCCCAAATGAGTCCAAATCAAGGACCCGAAGCGGTATTGGAAACCTCGAACCGCAATTTGAGTTACCAAACGGTCTTCGATTTTGACGAGCTTATAGTCAAATCGAGCGGCTCGACGAGACGAATCCAACGAGCCCAAGATCACCAAATTCCGAAATCATTAAGACCTTCAAATGCTCAATAAACGGTTCACGATCAAGGGATTCAATATCGGCCGTTCATCCGGATCACTCCTTATTTGCCCCTGATCCCTCATCTATTTACGGGCTATGCCACTCCAGAAAAACTATAAATAGCACCTCATTTCTCTTAAGAGGGGACCTAAGCCAAGAAGAGAAGAAGAGAAGAAGAAGAGAAGAGAAGTGTAGGAGGGAACAGCTCCTCCTCGACCACCGCCGGAACTTCGCCGGAACTCCGCTGGAACACCACCGAAGCACCACCGGGCGCCCGAGGGACGCCGGAGCTCTGCCCGACGCAAGAATTCTACTCGACGCCCAAGTGAAGTCGGACTTCTTTCCAAGCGACGCCGGAATTCTACCGGACACCCGAGTGACGTCGGAACTCTGCTTGGCCTTGTAACTGATACTCATTGTAATCTGATCGTCCTGAATTTAACGGACGAATCAGCCTCGTGTATTTCATGCAACACTAGTGGAACTTTTTCAACTGGGCGTGGCCCCGTGGTTTTTCCCTTTTTCAGGGCTTTCCACGTAAAAATCCTGGTGTTCTTTTATTCTTCTGCTTGTGTGCTGGATATACGTACAACGCTGAGACGAAAAATTAAACTCTATCGTCGCGTATATTTGAGTCCGCAACAGTTTAGCGCCGTCTGTGGGAAACTTATCCCACAACTTCACATATTGCTACAATGGTCAACAGGCGCAACAGTCGCATCATTGGAGCTTCTCGCTCCAACTCCCACCAGTCCAGAAATCAGTCTATAAATCATAGACGCCCTGTATCTACCTCTTTCTACCCCGAGGGGCAAAACACGCCTGGAGAAGGGACCTCAGGACCCTCCCTAGAAGAGAGAATTCGAAAGATGGAAGAATCTTAAAATGAGATCCTACAACTCCTGCGAGAGACTCGACAACCGACCCTAGCACCTCAGGAGGAGGTTCTTCTCCCTCGAGATCCGCCACGTGTTGAAGCTGTTCAAATCGAACATCTTCAAGCTGAGATTCCTCTTCCTCCACCCAGGAGGCATTCACAGTCACATCAAGATAACGAACTGGCTGATACAGCAAGTTCTACCCATCCTCCGCACATAGGTCGACAACCTCGTATTCCTTTGGACCTCCCCGAAGAGTTAGCCCGACCACATGTTGCTGAGCTCCCTCGCAATGCCCTTCGCCACGAACTACGACGATTGGTCCGAGAAGAGTTCCCTACAGGAGGCATAAGGCAACCCCTTCGTCAGTGGGACTTGCAGGAGTCGTCACCCCTGACAGAAGCTATTCTTCAACACCCTATTCCGGCAAGATTTAAACTACCAAGCATCGATTCCTACGACGGGACATCTGACCCGTACGAGCTCATCGATCATTACCGAACTATCATGCATATCCAGCGAGCATCTGATGCACTCCTCTGCCAGGTTTTTCCTGCTACACTCAAAGGACAGGCGCGAACATGGTTCTATTCTCTTCCATCCGGAACGATCCCTTCATTCGTCAAATTGGCCAAAGCCTTTGTTGAACAGTTTGTAGCCAATCGAAGAATTGCTAAGGATTCTTCCCACCTCTCCGGGATTCGTCAAAATGAGGGAGAATCGTTAAAGGAGTATTTTCAGCAGTTTTCCACCGAGGCACAATAAATTCCAGGAGTAGACCCAGAATTGCTTAGAGGGGTCTTTCTTGGAGGTCTTCGTCCTGGCCCCTTCTATTCAGCACTTATGCGCAACACTGTTCATTCATATGCCGATCTAATCCATCGTGTGGAGGCACAAATATCAGCGGATGAAGCTATAAATGCCCATAAGAAACAATTTGAGCAAACAATTGGAAAACGTAAGAACGCCCCTACAATAGAGGACTCATTTTCACAACGAAAGAAAAATTCATCTCCTAGACCCCCAGTACCACAACGCGAGTTCCGACATGAAAAAGAGTATACGCCTCTCAATGCAACTCGAACCAACATACTAATGGCCATTCGAGATAAAGAAAATATCAAGTGGCCTAATTCTTTGAAGCCGAATGTTGGGAATCAGGAGCAATATTGCTATTTCCACCGTAGTCGTGGACACACTACTGAAGCGTGTAAGCAACTGAAGGATGAGATCGAGAGGTTGATCCGATAAGGATATATTCGACAGTTCATCCAAAATCTACCTGCTCGAGATGAAATTGGTCCAACTGGGGGGGGGGGGCAAAATCAATAACAAAAAAGACAACAGTTGAATAATATTCAAATGGTTGGCGAGATTGAATGACCACGCACTTTATGTAGTTATATTAGTAATACTACTTGTCATGTGTCATCGTGTATCTCTTCTATGATAAGTAGGATGTCACTCTAATGTCCTTAGTATTTCTACCAAGTCAAATGATATGATTGTCCCTATATGTATCTCTTATATTGTACAAGGGAACTATTGTATTATCTTATAGTAATATAATGTGTTGTTCGTCCAGTTCTGATATTGTTTCTTTCTTTAAAAAGAATACAAATGACAATGAAAAACTACTGACAAATATAGTCTCTTTATCCATGATCTGAGAAATGCGCAGTCTTTATTGCATCTCAATCATTGAAAGATCGATCCCAGGGGGATTCGATCCGGCCTCTTCAATACAGGTTAAGGTCATCGAGCAAATGCTCCGACATACAACCTCGGATAGGTCTCACATCCTTGGTGGATTCTCTCGACCTCTTCCATATAGGTTAACGTCATCAAGCAGGGCTCTGACATACAACCTCGGATAGATCTCACATCCTTGGTGGATTCTCTCGACCTCTTCCACACAGGTTAACGTTGTCAAGCAAAGGCTTCGACATACAACCTCGGATAGGTTTCACATCCTTGGTAGATTCTCTCGACCTCTCCCATACAGGTTAACACCGTCGAGCATAGGCTCTGACATACAACCTCGGATAGGTTCAACATCTTTGATGGATTCTCTCGACCTCTTCTATAGAGGTCAACATCAGCAAGAAGTGTTCTAAGTGAATAACATTCTCTCTATAAAGATTCCATGAAAGCGAGCGGTTGACAAAATCATCACACATATTCTAGCAATGCCTCCAAAAATATGGGGGGCAATATATCAAAGCATGTCTCAAATATGCAATAACAATTCAGCTTCCTCCAAGAGGCAAGTTCTCAACTTCAATATCAATGGAGTTACATAAATTCAGATTCAAATGTATATTTCTTCTCATTAGAAGTTGAAATCAAAAAGTACATTGGCATCATTCATACAAGCTGCTATTATCAAGCAAGAAGAAACTTCGAAATGGTCAAAAATTCTTAGTGGATTCAATTGACCTATTCTTAATTATGCATTCAAGTATCTCATACAACTTTTTCTTCCAATAAAACATGTAACCTGATCACCATCAGGCCTCCACTCAGTTTACACACAAAATGGCACTTGTCATTATCAGCCCTTCGCCTGATCTTTATCGGCAGCTCTTTACTTCATATCAGCCATCATCGGCTTCTCGTTCAACTGCTGATAGTAGCACCCTTGAAATCTCTCCTTCTGCTCCCCACTTGGTCGTTGACTGCTAACAGACTTCCATACGATCGTTCATCATCAAAAAACTTCCGTTAAAATAGCATCGAAATTCTATTCGATGCTGAGCTTCCTCTTGTTGAAGGACTTCTGCACATCGCAGGACTTTCGTCAGAATTCTAACAGATGTTGATCTTTCTCCCGTCGCAGAATTTCTACCCGTCGTGGAACTTCTGCCAGCTGACAGATTTTCGTCGGAGTTCTACCCGACGCCGTACTTCTTCCCGATGTTGGATTTCTACGCGTCGTCGGATGTTTGTCGGGCTTCTACCCGACGCCAAATTTCTACCCGTCGTGGGACTTCTTCCCGCCGACGGATTTTCGTCGGAGTTCTACCCGACGCCGTACTTCTTCCCGACGTTGGATTTTTGCGCGTCGTCGGATGTTTGTCAGGCTTCTACCCGACGTTAAATTTCTACCTGTCGTGGGACTTCTTCCCGCCGACGGATTTTCGTCGGAGTTCTACCCGACGCCGTATTTCTTCCCGAAGTTGGATTTCTGCGCGTTGTCGGATGTTTGTCGGGCTTCTACCCGACGCCAAATTTCTACCCGTCGTGGGACTTCTTCCCGCAACGGATTTTCGTCGGAGTTCTACCCGACGCCGTACTTCTTCCCGACGTTGGATTTCTGCGCGTCGTCGGATGTTTGTCGGGCTTCCCGACACCAAATTTCTACCCGTCGTGGGACTTCTTCCCGACGTTGGATTTCTGCGCGTCGTCGGATGTTTGTCGGGCTTCTACCCGACACCAAATTTCTACCTGTCGTGAGACTTCTTCCCGCCAACGGATTTTCATCGGAGGTCTACCCGATGCCGTACTTCTTCTCGACGTCTGACTTCCGACCATCTTTAAACCCCCTCCGACTAACATCTCACCTCTACATGATCTTTTAAAGGAGAGAAATTCTAACTCTCATTCCGCTTCCCTTCTTAAAAAGGGGAAGCAGCTAACTTCTGCGCAAAGAGAGGGGAGCCGAGTCGAGTGGGGAATGTCACATACTCAAAAACGGCGGAAGGCCTCAAAATGCCAAAAACTAGAGGGGAGAAGAGAGGAATACTCTAACTTCTGCGCAAAGAGAGGGGCGCCGAGTCAAGTAGGGAAAGTCACCTACTCAAAAACGGCGGAAGGCCTCAAAATGCCAAAAGCCAGAGGGAGAAAGTAAGAAGGGGCGAGTTTCTCCTAGGCACTGGGGGTCTATTTATAGTATTTTTGAGGGGGGGAGGATTCCAAAATTTTATTAAATTCCCTGAATTTTTTCAAATTTTTCGGAATTTTTTGAGATTTTTTCGAATTTTTTTGGGACCCGCCACATTAAAAAAAAATTTTAATTAAAACCGGCCGGTGGTTTCCTAACCGCCAGCCAAACGAACCGGCCAAACGGCGCGGCCAAATGCCACGGCCAGCCGCGGACGGGCCCAGGCGCGGGCCAGGCGGGCCTCGGGCGGGCCCAGGCGCGGGCCACGGGTGGCCCCGACGCGGGCCAGGAGGGCCAGGCGCGGTTCCGCGCGCCACCGCCGGCCGGCCGGCCGGCCGGCTGGTTTGGCCTCCTATGGGTTCCCGGGTTCCGATTTTTTGGCCGGGCGGTCCAAATACGACGTTTTTGGGGTCCCCGGACACGTTTTTCGATGTTCCGGACTCAATTTTGACACTTACGGAGCTCAACGAGGCCCCTATAATCAAGTTTGAGGAAAATTTTATCTTTTTTAATGCAATTTTTTGCGATTCGGCCAATGTAAAATACCGGAACAAGTATTTTCAGACTCATGGAGCTTCAACGTCCGAAAATAGTGGGGGCAACTGATACATCGTCAAAAAAGTATCTTGATCGGGCACGAATCTTGAGGCAAAATCTAGTTGGAAACTTCAAAAATTAAAATTGGGATCATCCGAACTCTGATTTCAGCAAATTTATAGTCGAACTGAGCGTCTCGGAAATACGAACCCAACGACATCAAATTCGACTCAATCCAAGCCCAAATGAGTCCAAATCAAGGACCTGAAGCGGTATTGGAAACCTCAAACCGCAATTTGAGTTACCAAACGGTCTTCGATTTTCAGGGCTTTCCACGTAAAAATCATGGTGTTCTTTTATTCTTCTGCTTGTGTGTTGGATATACATACAACACTGAGACTTAAAATTAAACTCTATCATCGCGTATATTTGAGTCCGCAACAATACTTATATTCAATATAAATTTTAATCAATCCTTTTAATTTATTTTAATAATAATTTGACCTAATATGTAATCAATCAAGTATGATATGAGAGAAGCTTAACATTGGTTATAGTTTGATTAAGTAACGACAAATATATTCCTAAATATGATGATATTGCTGAGCTTCGAATAAAATGATTTTTTAAAATAGAGTTCATATAATCTTATTAAATAATGACAAATATATTCATACAAAAGTTAAAATAACTTTTATCACACTTGGATTAATCAATTAATTACTATGCTGATGATACTTTGATTAAAATTCTATTCTGTTTAGAATACACCAAAACATTTGGTGCATTTTGAAAACGCCAAATAGTTTAGTACATTATATAAAATATATCAAATGATTTGATGTATTCTGAAAACGCCAAACCCTTTAGTCCCTTCTACAGAATGCACCAATCTATTTAGTAAGTTTGCTCCTTTTTAAATACTTTTGAGATTTTGATAAAATTTATTCACTAAAATATTTGATTAGAAAGTATTAAAAATAATTATCTTTTATTATAAAAATAACAATTTATATAGTAGACCAGCGTAGTGTTATAAAATCTTTTTCTTGTATTATAAAACTTAAATTGAAATTTTTTTAATGTTCATTTTATTATTTTATCTATTTACTTTTTAAATTTGACATTCCAAAGAGCCGTAAATAGATTATACTCGCATTTTTTTATCAATATTTTATAGAAATGCAATTAGTGGGTCGAGATATTCGACCGGTCAGATTGAACCAGGCCGAATTTTATTGGTCAAAACCTAACGAAGCCAACCAACCCACTTCGTCCAGAACCGGATCGGTTTTAGATGCATAGAATATCCCAAGCACCGACTTCGAGTTTTCGTCCCTTCATCTGGAATCAGACGGCTTAAATGAGCTGAAATACTAGAAACTAAGAAACCCTAGCCTATAAAATTCGAAGGTAAGCGTTTGAGCGGCGGTATTGATCAAAATTAGGTCTGCGACGAAAGATCCTTTCTTCTCCAAATTCCTCTGCTGTTCCGATCATGGAGTTGGAATGCTTGACCGAATTGCCCCATGCCCACGTAGATCGCCCAAGGAAGAGAGCGAGATTAGGCTGGGATGTGTCCATCGCTCCTACGGTATGCCTGATTTCTAAGGTTTTGTTAGCTTAAATTTGAAATTCTTTCTAATTTTTTTTAGATCTCTTGAGTTTTCTTTTTGATCTGCAGTTGAGCAAGGTATACACTTCTTTTTCTTTTCGCAATCTTTATTTATTGATCTAGATCTAGCTTTTCCTTTTACTTTAGATTATGTTTTGATGGATTTATATAATGATAGATCTGCTACAGATATGCTTTTTTTCTTAAGGACATGGTAGGTTCGCATGAAGAAAATTAGATCTATCGGGTTGTGGTATGTGGGATTATTATAAGCAAGTTATATGTGAAAGATGTGATGAAATAGCCTCTATTTGTTTGGATTTGTATGGTTGAACATATAATAAAAACTAATCCTGCTTTTTAATGTTTGTTCATGTTATACAGGCGTAAGATCTAAGATAGCTTTCTCAAACTGATATTATTTATGAGTTTGAAGAAGTTAATGACACTAACATGCTTGGTTGTTATTTTGATGGATTAACAAATTAAAGGGCTGTTTGGATCTGATCTTTTTGATTTTTCCTTACTAAAGGACATCGCTTTGCCCTGTTTGTTGACGTTTCTAGCAAGCCGTTTGGCTGATTTTGATTTAACTTAATATGATAGGTCTATCTAGGCAATTTCTTTTTTTTTCTCAGGGCTGCTAGATAACAGGTATCTAGATGCTCTCAATGCATTTATAAAAAAATAAAATAAAAACAGATGCCCAATATAGCATATGAAATTTAGGTAGCAACAACATTCATTAAGCATGAACCTTATTTTTATAAGGGCATCTCCAACCATTCACCAGTTTGCAGTTCTCTCGAGCTTCCATTCGAATGGCAAATTGAAATGCATATTTATTTTTTTATCTCCTCTGTGAACAGTGCAACGCCAATATCGGCATCATACTATTCACATAAACCCATTTTTTATGTTAGAAATGAGTTTTTGGTTGGAGATGAGAAAGAATATACATAGAATATTCTATTTTGGTGTTAGAAATGGAGATTGGTTTAAGATGAATTACTGTTTGATGTGATTTTTATTGCATTTTGGTGTTAGAAATGAAGTTTTTGGTTGGAGATGCCCTAAATATTGATTTGCACTTGGATATGTCATGAAAACATAAGGCAACAGGTATTGCATCATTAAAGGCGATTTGATGCTCATATAGGTGCTTTTGCTTGTCGTAGTGTCCTCAAATACCTATGCAGGTGCTATTATTATGGCTTGCCTATGTGAGCGCCTTTCCTTGATTTAGAAGGGAGTAGCTGCTAATGCCTCAAATGTTGAAACAGATTAATTTTTTTATGATAACTTGGAATGATGAGATATCAGAAGAGCATCAATAGGTGAATAATCATGTGCTCTTATAAATAGTTTTATGTAATGCAGCTGCAGGAACTTATTTTCTAGATTATTAAATTAAAAAGATGTAAAAGATGAAGGGGATGGGTCCGAAAAAAATAGAGAAAGACATCGAGTGGGTGAGATCTGATTATAGAGAAGTAAATATGGATGATAATGAAGAATCGAAGATAGAGTAGATGCTAATGAAGATTATATTATAATTAGGTTATGCAAAATGCAGTCTTAAGTTGTTTGTTCTTAGAGAATGGCGCTCTCCCAGAAATCTATTTGATTTTATTGAAAAGTCCATTGAATTGGGATTTCCTATTTGAGTGGGTCATTTTGGATAACTTGTAATTGTTTAAGATAAGATATATAGCAAGATTTTCTAACTTCAAACCAATGGAACTTGAAGAATCATTCATAATTTAATATGATAATTTTTTTAACTCAAGAGTATTCCTCATAATTTAAATAAATAACCAAGAAATATAGCTATTTTATAGCCTATGGTGGCATTAGTGCCTCAGATGTTTGATAGCCATATAGCCTTGTGTGCCCAACAATTTTGAAAACATTGGTTTCTTGATTAATATTCCACTGCCATTCATATTTTAATTAACCAAACCAGAGATATACTTTGTTGCTTAATTAAGAGCCCAAAATAAGTCTCAGGATCATTGGATGGATGATACTTGTCACGTGAATGCCATGCATTATTCATCCAATTGCTTGGAAACTTTTTTTGGCTGTGAGTAGGGATTGTGGCAATACTGACGTTATTCATTTGGATGTTTCATGACATGATAAAACATGTTATGATTTAGTTATCAATGTTGACTGAAAAATATATTCATTTTACCTATTTTTCATCTAAGAATTGATATGTGTAATGGTAAATATTCATTAAGGTGAACATCCTTCCTCATTGCCTTCATGTATGGCATTCATGCCTATTATACATTTTTCAAATTCCTAAATCTGCTATTGCTTCATAGCATCAAACATGATCATCTACTGACTACTAGCATGTTTGTTCTTTTTGTGGTATTGTTAAAGTGAAAGTTATGCACGAGTACTAGTTATATTTAATAATCGTGTAGCATTAGATTTCATAACACTTCAGTGGATGGTAATTCCTCAATCATTGCATAAGATTTTTTCGGTAATAGATTTCTTTTTATATTTATACTTGCCATGCTTTTGTATTCTAATATTTTTATAAATATGATGGGCGAAGTAAGAAATTTTGTTTGATGTGTGAAAAACAATAAAAATGTGGCTGTTTGTTGGCTCAGATAGGAGTTTTATGTGGGCAAGAAGTTGGTGGTGTTACAAGCTTGGCCTCTGTGGGGGCACCTTCAGACCATACTTATTATACTATGCATGCTAAGGGTGTGGCTCGAATTGCTTCCCCTCCATGGAGAGAAGATGATAAAGATGGCCATTACATGTTTGATCTTGGAGAAAATCTAACTTCTCGCTGTAATTATACTTGATCACAATTATTAGAATTTGTTTATTCTATTAATTGGATTGGTTCAATATGCACATCTTTTGGGTGTAGTTTGATGCATTTTTTACTATAGATATGGATCAATGTTTTTAGTCATAGGCTTTTGGTGATATATGTTTTAATAAATCTGTGATTCATGATTTGGTGTAGGGTTTATTTTTTTTTCTCATCAAATTGTATTCTGTTTTATATTCTTCTTGTATTTTTAGTACTGCATAATTAACTTGATGACATCATTGTTGTTAGCTGATTTTTTCTGTAGAAGTTATTTCCGTTGATCAATTCTGGTGTTTTAGCTTATTTAATTGTCATACATTCCAATGGTTGTAATTATTGAACCTTTTTTTAATCCGTTTTCTTGTTACTGTTGCTAATTTGTATTCCTTGCATTATTGTTTTGACTTGAATATTCAATAAAAAGTTTTAAAAAGATTTTTTCTTTTGACATTGAGAGATTCTGCTGTTAACTGTTTTAGTTTAACCATGTTTCTTTGCCTAAAGATTAGTCTGCCATTTCTTGTGTTTTTGTGTTTTTTTTTTTTTTGATTTGGGTTATGTTTTGGTGTTTTTGTGATGATATGCTCGTCAGTCATCTTTCCCTCTTTTGACTAATTTGTTGCTCTATTTTTTGCAGATAAGATTTATAGCAAGATGGGAGAAGGTTAGTTATTGATTTTGCTTCTGTATGATTAAGTGTATATTTTACATGTTCCGCACTACTCTATGTGGATAGCTTTAATAGGAAATGCTTTTTTTTTTCAACATCTCTCAACTTATGTAAACAACTCATAGGTGGACTAAGTTGGCAATGCTCTTTTCAGGTACCTTTGGTCAGGTTCTAGAATGTTGGGATCGGGAATCTAAAGAAATGGTAGCAATTAAGATTGTTAGAGGCATAAAGAAATATTGGGATGCTGCTCTGATTGAAATTGATGTGCTTCAACAGCTAGCAAAACATCAAGCGGCATCTGGCCTGTAAGTTGCCTGCCTTGCTTATTCTTGTCCATATTTTGTTATTTTGTTAGGTGGTAGGGGTAGGATTTCATCTATACATGGATATATTTTGCAGTTGTGTGCAAATAAGGAACTGGTTTGACTATCGTAACCATATCTGTATTGTAAGTATAATTGGTTTATAATGATTTCACCTGTTTAAAAGATGATCTTTGGGGGCTAAAATATGCCCATGAATTTAAATGACTTTTAACAGGTGTTTGAGAAGCTTGGCCCAAGTTTATACGATTTTCTTCGGAAAAATGGTTACCGACCCTTTCCAATTGATCTTGTTCGTGAGATTGGCAGGCAACTATTGGAATCTGTAGCATGTATAGACTATGCTTCCATTTTCTTTTCAGTTTTTATGCTTGTTTCTAATATTAGTGCATCTTTGCTTTCTTTGAAAACCTTTTCGTGTGGATAGCTTCTGTTTGAACTTTTGGCATTCTATTGGTTCTAAAATCTAATGATGATTTTTAAATCTAATGATGATTTTTAATATTTTTAGTTGTATGATTTGCAGCCAGTCTTTACTATTCGTTTTTAGGTATCTTTCAACTTTTTTTAGTGGTCGTATGGAGGGGAAATTTAATTTTATTTGCCATTGTTGAATCTGTGTGCAGTTATGCATGATTTGCGTCTCATTCATACTGATTTGAAGCCAGAGAACATTCTTGTTGTATCTCAAGAGCATGTAAATGTGTCGGATCACAAGGTATTTTGGTTATATATTTATTTTTCTCATATCTAAATTAAAAAAAAATTGTGTATTGTTTGTTTGGTGTTAAATTGTATACTCAATAAATCTTGATTTGCTCATTCCCTTTGATTGGATCAGTTTCCTAGTCACAACATGAGATTACCCAAGTCAAGTGCCGTTAAGGTAATTGATTTTGGAAGCACAACTTACGATAGCCACGATCACAATTATATTGTATCAACGAGACACTATAGGGCTCCTGAAGTTATATTAGGTTTGTTCAGAACTATAATAGTTTTATTCATCCTCTTGTGTTATTGCTTGTGTGAATTTGTTATATAACTCTTTGCGTGCTTGAAACAGGGCTTGGATGGAGTTACCCATGTGATGTATGGAGCCTGGGCTGTATACTCGTGGAGCTTTGCTCTGTACGATGCTTGCCTCATATTTTGCAACTTAACAGAGTAAATGTCTTGAGTACTAATTTTGAAAATATCTTTGTTGCAGGGGGAGGCTTTGTTTCAGACTCATGAAAACCTTGAGCACCTTGCCATGATGGAGAGGGTGTTCGGTCCCATACCACGTCATATGATGAAAAGGGCAGAGTAAGTAATCCTTTTAACCAGTCACATAAGGCTTTTGCTTGACAGGATATTTAATTTTCTTTTGAATTCTTTCAGTAGGCACGCTGAGAAATATTTTCGAAGAACTCGTTTGAACTGGCCAGAAGGTGCTTCCTCTAGGGAAAGCATCAATGCTGTTCATAAAATGCTTAGACTTCAGGTATTGGTTCCTTTTCTTCTGGGTGCCGTTTGGTATTTCTGTGTTCTTAGAATTGCTACAGTCGTCAATTGGACCAAACGTTGGCTTAAGAATGGTAGTAATTTTTTATAGTTGTAACCAATTTCGTTTTGTTTGTATTTTTGGCCTTTCAGAACTTAGTTATGAAGCATGTGGATCGGTCTGCTGGAGATCTAATCGATTTGTTGCAAGGTCTGTTCAAGTATGAGCCAGCTGAACGTTTGACGGCTCATGAAGCTCTTAGACATCCCTTCTTCAGGAATAATCGCAGAATGGAATGAAAACTTGCATATTCAAATTTAGATGTTGAATACTTGAGAAAAAAAAAGTGGCAGCAGCTGCAGGCTGACATAAAATTGTTTCCTTGTGTACAGTAATGGTTTATGATATATAGAAGCAGCAGCCTAACCTAACATGATTAGTGGAACCTCGATGTAATTTTTTTTAATGAGCGATCCTCATTTCTTTCCTGTTTCGTAAAATTTTTCTAGGTAGCCCTAATGATATTCTCTTCATAAAAGAGGGCATGACTCTTGATTCTTTTCAAATGGTGAATAGTACTTTTTACTCTCAAATTAG
This sequence comes from Dendrobium chrysotoxum, assembly GCA_019925795.1. Lineage (NCBI taxonomy): Eukaryota > Viridiplantae > Streptophyta > Magnoliopsida > Asparagales > Orchidaceae > Dendrobium > Dendrobium chrysotoxum. Next base: position 1,867,892 of record CM034313.1, read on the forward strand.
GCTTGCAAAACACTATTAATAATTGAAGCTTGTCTGCGAAAGTCTGATGATTGTAAGTAGTGTTCCCAATGCATTTTCAACTAACCTAAAACACCTTAGCAGTAAAAAAATTAAGCCTCAAAGTAAAAAAATTACAAGCATTAAGCATGCCTTGTCTTAAAGAATAGTCTGTGTTATGTCATGTCATATAATATTGTATATTTCATATGAATGTTCAATGTAGCCCCCAAATCATTAAGCATGACATGCAAGTCTCCAATAACATGTGACCTAAAGATAATACATTCAAATTCAAATAATATGATCATAGAATATCATCATATCACTTATTGTGACTAACATCATCCAATATAGATCATATTATTATACTCCCATGAAAATCACAAATGATCACGTAGAGTTGTGCAAAACAACCCTAACATGAGGGGCCATGGGTCTCTCCCCAAGATCATCACACTAATATGTCTATAATGTGGGGTTCAGCGGAGCCAATTTTTTTTTCAGGGGCTCTAAATTTATTTTGACAAACTTTTTATCAATTTTTTCATCTGGGCTTGAATTAACATTGACAATTTTAAAGCAATAATAATAATAATAATAAATAAACACTAGCCATAATTAATTTATCAAAATTTATAAAATCAGATAAATATCAATTATGTATATTACAATTCAAAAAAAATAAAATTATTATTCAGATTTTTATGAGATTTTACATTTATTTTTAATCTATAAGTATACTGATTTGATTTTGAAATTAACAAAGACAAAATAAAAGAAGCTCTAATTTACCATCTACTATGATTTGCTATACTTTTTTATATTTTTTATAGATTGGTATGTGATGCAGTGGATATTGCTTGGTTCATTGACATGCTATTAATTGGATTGCTAGATCTATAAGTAGGCTTCAACATAGCATGTTTAACTGACCGGTGATCATAACGGTATTGTAGTTTTCATGCAAGCCATGAAGTCCCTACGATTGCCTACCCCATTTGTCCATATTTTTTTTAATCCTTAATTAGACACTGCATTTTTTTTAGGGGGCACACGTGCCCCTCTTGGCCCCCCCTTGAATCCGCCAATGCTAGAGGCCACCAGTCTCACCTAGTGAAGGAACATGTAAATATGATTGGTAATACACGACCACATCGAGTGTTGTCGGGTTGTTATATAAGATGTAAAAGAATGCACCAATAATTTGATAGAAACCATTAACGCAAACATTTTAAGAAAAAAGATAAAACCACATATATAATGGTAGAAGCTTTGCAAATCAAACTTAGGAAATAATTTAACACCTCCAGTCCCACAAATATGAGGAATGTTGATTCATAAAATTGATCATAAGTAGTTACAATAAAAATACTGGTAATAATGATGATAAGGATGACTTCTTTTAATCTAAAAAAGCCTTTAAAGGGCTTCTGTTTCATTGACATAAACCAAAAATGCTTGCACAGCAGCAAATCCCACAAACCCAAACCTCATTGATCAAATAACTAGAGAAAAAAAAGTAATAGTTAAAGAATTATATGAGATTGCAACTAATTTGATCAAATAATTAGGAACTATAAGCAAAGAATTCTGCATAGCACCAGCGCCATATCAACTGAAGCACTTTGCATCAACAACAAACATAAATGTGAAAGGCCTTGAATTATCGGCGTATTAGTAAAACCGAAGTTAGAGAGGCTTTAAAGAAAATGAAGTGTGGAAAAGCTGTTGGACCTGATGATATCCCAATAGAGATGTGGAAATGCTTAGGAGATGAAGGAATTTTATGGCTAACTAAACTTTTTAATAATATTTTGAAGACTAAAAAGATGCCAGATGCGTGGAGAATGAGTGTATTGATTCCTATTTATAAGAATAAAGGTGATGCACAAGATTGTGCGAATTATAGAGGAATTAAGTTAATGTGTCACACTTTAAAACTATGGGAGCGAGTTATGGAGCGTAGGCTGCGGCGTGATACTAATGTTTCTCAAAATCAATTTGGATTCATGCCTGGTAGGTCTACTATGGAAGCCATACATTTATTGAGAGGTTTGATGGAGAAATATAGGGAGAATAAGGAGGATCTACATATGATATTTATTGATTTAGAGAAAGCATATGATAAAGTTCCAAGAGAAGTGCTATGGAGAGTTCTTGAAAAGAAAGGAGTTAATAATGCTTATATTCAAATCATTAAAGATATGTATGAAGGAGCTACTACTTGTGTTCAAACACAAGGTGGTTTGACCAAGTATTTCCCTATTTCGGTTGGATTACATCAAGGATCAGCTTTAAGCCCATATCTTTTCGCGTTAGTCATGGATGTTCTCACTAGACATTTACAAGAGGATGTACCCTGGTGTATGCTTTTTGCTGATGATATTCTTCTTGTTGACAAGACTAAAGAGGGAGTTGAAGGTAAACTTGAAGTCTGGAGATCAACCTTAGAGTCTAAAGGTTTTCGCTTAAGTAGATCTAAAACTGAATATATGGAGTGTAATTTTAGCAGTAATAGACCTAGTGAGGGGATTGTGACTTTGGGCGATCAAGTCATTAATAAGAGTACACGTTTTAGATATCTTGGATCTATTGTTCAGAGTGATGGTGAAATAGATGGGGATGTTATCAGCAGAATTCAAGTTGGATGGTTGAAGTGGAGGAATGCATCGGGCTTGTTGTGTGATAGAAAAGTCCCCCTTAAACTTAAGGGAAAATTCTATAAGATGGTGGTGAGACCTGCAATGCTTTATGGTGCAGAATGTTGGCCATTAAAAGAGAAGCATAATACTAAGTTATGTGTTGCGGAGATGAGGATGCTTAGGTGGATGAGTGGATTTACTCTTAGAGACAGGATACGAAATGAGCATATACGTGAAAAGGTTGAAGTAGCTCCAGTGGAGGATAAGATTAGAGAGAGTCGCCTTAGATGGTTTGGTCACATAAAACGGCGGCCTTCCGATGACCCAGTTAGGAAAGTAGAGGTATTAGATTTGACTTATGTTAAGAAAGGTAGAGGTAGACCTAAAAAGACTTGGTTAGAAAATATTAGAAATGATCTTTCTCTATTAGATATAAACGAGAATTTGACTTTGAACCGGACACAATGGAGAAAAAGGATTCATGTTGCCGACCCCACGTAGTGAGACAAAGGCTTGTTATTGTTGTTGTTGCCTTGAATTAGTAGCTGCATATTATTGGGCATGAGATGAGACATAATTCAAACACCGAGAGCCAAAAAAATAAGAAACAAAAAGATGAACAAAGCTGAAATTCATAATGAGCTGAAGAACTTATACATTTTCATTTAAAATATGAAAGGCAACCACGCATTGCAGATCATACAAAGTTAACATACTTAACCAACATAGACACAAGCAACTACAAAACAAACGAGGCATGGGAGGAGAATAACTCACACAATGTAGCTGGGCTATCCCCCGTTGATTTTTCTTTTTTGCACAGGCATTTCATCAAACACATCATGGAACAAAAGGACACCAAGCTTCCAGCTTCACCTGCCGAAGAGAAGGCTCATGATACCTCTGAATACCTGACCTCGTTTGCTGAGATTCTCTCTCACAGCCTTCTCATCTGGCCGAAATCCCTTTCCTCTCATTTCATCGAGCAAAATCCTGGCATCATCAAGCTGCTGCTCGCGAAGGTATGCCTCGAAGACTGCCAAGTACGTAGGGGCATTGGGCTTCATTCCCTTGCCCATCATCTCAAGTAGGTACTTTCTCGCCTCCGGGAGTTTGGAATCCCTCGCAAGGCCCTTCGCGAGAACTGCGTAAGTGTAAGCGTTAGGAGAAACGCCGGAAGCAAGCATTCGATCGAAGGTACGTATAGCTTCTTTGGAATGCCCGCCAGCGTTGGCGTAGGCCTCGATTACAGCAGTGTGGGCGACGACATCAGGCATAGTGCCCTTATCTTTAATAACTGCGAAGAGCTCGAGGGCCTCGTGAGTGAGTCCGTCTTTAGACAAAGCGTCGAACATCTTAACGGCATTATTAGTGAGGCCATCCGTGCGCATCTTGTGAAAGATTTCCTGGAGGTTAGAAGGGTCTTTGGGTTCCTCTATCGCGGGTTTCTTGTTAAAGGGGTCGTAAGGAGGGGGCATGGTTTTGTTAGCCTTCGCCACGTCTTTGATCTTTGTGTCGTCCTCATCGTCAGACCAGTCGAATGAGGAGGGATTGTTGGTGTTCGAATTGGAGGAGAAGGCGCGGAGGATGAAGCGGGGGTGATAAAAAATCGAGGATGAAAGTGGAACGGCGGAGAGAGGTGGGCTGAGATTGGGGCGGGGGTTGAGCGATTGTGGTGGAAGGGAGTGGATGTAAAGCGCGAGAGTGGGATATGAAAGGCGGCGAGAGACGAGGAGGAAGCATTTGGAGATGGACAGAGACGACCAGCGAAGCGCCGTCGCCATGGCGGTTGCCGAGTTTTGCTCAAGGCTTCGTTTGGTTATTTGCTACGTTTTTTTTTAAAAGGCAGTTTTTAGAAACTTTGGTTTAGAAAAATGAGTTCTCTAACGAAGAAGCATTAATAAAAAACTTTTTCAAAAAAGTAGAAAATAGAAGAAAACGGTGTTATTGAGAATGTACGTGAATAAACCAAACGGTAAAGAAGAAAGAAAATTCCAGTTTTAAAACGGAATAAGCACAAAAAATGTCCAATCAACGAGGCCTAAGACGTAAAAGGGAGAGGGAGAAGGACACGGAGGCGACAAAGAACAAGAAACTTGTGTCGATTTTTTTTTCGGGTTTTACATAAATCTCACGAAAGCCAAAAATATTCAAATGCTCTAAAAGATTTCAAATTTTGTTAAAAGAGCATAGCAATACTTTCAAAAGTAAAATTATAAATTAAATTAAAACTGTTGCGGGCTAGAATATACATGGAGATAGAGTTATAATTATACGTCTTAGTATTGCACGGATATCCAGCTCACACACAGAGAACACAATATTTTTTACGTGGAAAACTCGGGAAAGGGAAAAAACCACGGGGCCTAGCCCAGTTTAAAATAATTCCACTAGAATTTGAGTAAAATATAATGGTCTGACTCGTCCTTGAAGACGACCAGATTACAAATGTTAACTGACAGTTTCGCAAAGGTCCAGTGTCACTCCAACGTCAGGTGGTGGTCCGGCATCACTTCGGTGTCAGGCGATGGTCCGGTAGTGGTACTTCAGCGTCAAGGGGGCACTCCAGCTTCGGGTGGCACTTCGACGTCCTTTGATGGTCTGGTGGTGGTTTGAAGAACTCCAGTATCTCTTGGTGGTCCGGCGGTAGTGCGACAGAACCCGACGGTGGTGTGGCAGAACTCCGGCGGTGGTTGAAGAGGAGCTAGGCGGCTGGAGCTTTCTTCATTTTCTTCCTTCTCCTCTCTTGGCTTCAATTCCCTTTTCAACAGGAAATGAGATTCTATTTATAGAATTCTTTAGTGGCATGACTTGTAAATAAGTGAAAGATCAAGGGTAAATTGAGAGTGGTTCGGATGGACGAACGATCTTGATTCCTGCGATCATGCACTGTTCAATAGACCTTTGACTATCTTAATGATATCAGAATTTGATGATCTTGGGCTCGTTGGATTCGTTTCGTCGAGCCGCTCAATTCGACTATAAGCACCTCACGATTGAAAACTGTTTGGTAACTCAAATTGTGGTTTGACCCTTCCAAAAGTGCTTCGAGTCTTTGATTTGGACTCATTTGGGCTTAGATTGGGTCGATTTTGGTGTCGTTGGGTTCATGTTTCCAAGACGCTCAGTTCGACTATAAGTTTGTAGAAATCAGAGTTTGAATGGTCTCAATTTTAATTTTTTGAAGCTTCCAACTTGATTTTGCCTCAAGATTTGTGCCTGATCAAGATAATTTTTTGATGATGTATCAATAATAATAATAATAATAATTATTATTATTATTTAAATAAGATGTAATGTCTCTTTTTTCATATTTATTTTTAGGTAATAGTAATATAAAGTTTATATCACAAATAGATTCCACATGGGGTGTAAACGAGTCGATCCGAACTTGAGCATGATTAATTAAGTTTCAGCTCGATCTTAATTCTATGAATTTGAGTCGGCTCACAAGTATGCTCGCTTATTATAAGAGAGAGAAAATAATTGTGGTTCAAATAATTATTACAATAAAATTATAAAAAATATTATAAATTAGAAAATAAGTAATAAAGAATGACTTCATTTTAAAAAGTGAGATATAATTTTTAAATATATTTATTTTATACTTGAATTTTAATAGTTTTATACTTGAACTCGTGAATTCTAATTAGAACATAAATAATTATTAATATCTTTTTATATGAGTTGTTTTGCGAACTAACAAGTCGAGTCGAGGTTGGACTAACCTTGGCTTGTCGGCTCATCGAGTTGGGCTCACGAGCCATTTATCGAGCTCGCTCATGAGTCAGCCAGACTCACTTAGAGCTCTAGACCCTACTTAGGCTTCATTTGAGATAACTTAGTTACTACTTTCTAAAACAACTTTCGAGTATAAATATTTCTAATTCAAAATTTTTTTTTTGTAATAAAAAGTTGCTTTAGAAAGCAGTAAGAAAGCTGTCTCCAACGAGAGAAATTATTATGTACGGAATTTGGACAGGAACAACCGTTAGGACATGTGAGTATACAGTGTGTGTATACAGATGTGACATACACTGTATACAATATGTACACAGTGTATGTATACTCAGTAACGAAGTCAGAAATTTTATTCGGGGGGGGGGGGGGGGGGGGGGTCTCATCTTGAATGTTAGAATACATAAATATCTACCTTAATGACAAATAATCAACCCAAAAGAAAAAAAACCCTTAATAAATGCTTCTGCGGTTTGGGACTGCGCACGCGGAAGAGAAATCCGCTCGATGTCACGATTCTCGAGAGAGGAGAGAAGGGAAAACAAAGCATGCTCATGAAGGTTTCTTTTCATAAATTAATGAATAATTATTAATGATTACATTCTTTTCATAAATAATAAATGAGAATAGCATTCATCATTTTTTTCATATTTGTATCACAGTTGGTTATATGATAATAATTGTATTACATCATTTGATTGAATAACCAAAAATATTTGTCTAAAAGATTTATAATTGTATCAGAGTAGCCTTATTTTTTAAGACCTTTTTTTTAAATTCATTAACAAATAAATTAATTTTTTTCATATTTGCGACAGAAAAAAATGCCAGAACTCACTTCATTATTATCAAGAGGAAAATGCTTGTAATAAAATGCATCAAGTCATACATGAATGAAGGCATGTGCCTTCCCTTGCCCCCCTCCCTCCGCCTATGTGTATACTTACAGTCAGGACAGTTGTTCCTGTCCAGACTCCACACAGAATAATTTCTCCTCCAATGAAGCCTTAGTGACATAAAAGAGATTCCCAACATAATAACACACTTGTCAGTTTCCTCTGAAGCCTACATCTCCCAAGCCATTACAAGAACATTAACTTGACTAACTTATCACCACCTCAAGCAGTCAGCTTTCTCATTTTACATCTTACAGATATACCCTTATAATTAATTGGTCTTGATCGAGTTTCTCAAATCAGTTGCCTCATTATCCGATCCCAACACCTGTCGTGTTCATCGAACTGAACTGCCAACCCGTTGTTGCTCATGACCCGTTATATTAGTAGCTACAATTGCTCTTAAGCTTCTTTGCATGATTGGCATAGAACAACCTTTAGCATAATGTAGAATTCACCTCTCAGTGTGCCTCTTGTCCCTTACAATTGTCTTGTGTGATGATCTTGTCACTCATCATGCACGAGCATAACTCTTTAAACTTGCCATACAATGGGACTCGACTACATGGCACCCAATGGCTAGGTGTAAATGAGTCGAGTCAAGCTCAGTCACTCCTGATTTGAGCTTGAGCTTGATTAATTAACCAAATTTGAGCTTGAGCTCTACCTTTATTCTATGAGATCGAGTTGACCCGTATATTATGAAAGAAAAAATGATTATGATTCAAACAATTATTATAATAAAACGATAAAATGAATGATAAATTAAAAGAAAAATAATAAGGAATCACTTATTATAAGAAAATGAAATGTATTTTTTAAACAATTTCATAATTTTGTACTTAAAATTTAAATACTAATGTATTTTAACTGCATTTGATGTTAATATTTTTTAAATGAGCCGGCTCGTGAGTTAACAAGTCAAGTCAGAACTGACTCTAGCTTGATTCATTAGCTCACTAAGTTCATCTCTCAAGCCATTTATCGAGTCAAGCTCGAGCTGGCTCACGAGTCAGTTTGACTCGCTTACACCCTAACTATTGCCTTATATGACTCGACATGTGTTGATAGATGGTGATGATAATATTTTTTATCCTTTTGTGGTTGTCTGAGACAAGCTAAGTTTAGGATGTGGTTGTCTGAGACAAGCTAAGTTTAGGATTCACAGTTTGAAAGGTTGCTAAGGAGGTAAAGGTTTTAGGGATTTGTTTTATGGACTTATGAGGAGATAGGTTCTTCAGATTCTTTAATTTAGACTTAAAATTGAATATTAACACATTAAACATTGGATCTTTTTATTCACCATTGATATATATCATAAAAAAATTACCAAGCACAAATCTCAAAGCAAAAGTGCATTGAAAACTTTTGAAATTAAATTTGGGGCCATCAGAACTCCAATTTCAACAAACTTATAGTCAAATTGAACGTCTCGAAAAGACAAACCCAATGACACCAAACTTGACTCAATCCAAGCCCAAATTGCTCCAAATCAAAAACCCGAAATGCATTTTGAAGGTTCAAATCATAAATTGAATGACCGAACAATTTTTAAATATGATATGCTTATAGTCGAATCGAGCGGCTCGACGAAACAAATCCATCGAGCCCAAGATCATCAAATTCTAACATCATTAGGTTACTCAAATACTCAATAAATAGTCTGTGATCAAGGGAATTAATATCGACCATCCATATGAACCACTCCCAATGTGCCCTTGGTCTTCTCCTTCTTTATTGGCCATGTCACTCCTAGAAAATTATAAATAGACCACTCATTCTTTATTGAAGGGGGGAGGACCATGGGAGGAAGCAGAGGAGCAATGAATAGAAAGAAGAGAATAGAGCAAGAGACATCTGAGATCTCTCTTGCCATCAAGCTCCTCCTCAACCACCGCTCAGCTATTGGCTGTCGTCAGAGCATCGCCAGACTTCTGCCCGGCCACCAACAGTCACCGGACTTACACCCGACCACCAACTAATGCCGGATTTACACTCAGCCACCAATTGGCATCAGTCCTTCCGACCTCCGTAGCCAGACAATGGCCTTTCTAACCACTGTCGCCCACCGACTACGATCCTTTTGACATTCGTTGCTCGCAGACTGTGGTCCTTCTGACCTCCGTCACAAGACTACAATCTTTCTGACCTCCGTCTATAGACATTGATCTTTCTAACTACAATCTTTCTGACCTCCGTCGCCAGACAACAGTCTTTCTGACCATTGTCGCCAACCGACTACAATCCTTCCAACCTTCGTCGCTAGAATACGGTCTTTTTAACCTCCATCACTCGTCAACTACGACCCTTCCAACCTTCGTCGCCTGCATACTAAGGTCTTCCGACCTCTATCGCCAGACTACGATCTTTCCGACCTCCGTTGCCCACCGACTATGGTCCTTCTGGCATCTATTGCCAGACTACGGTCTTTCCAACCTCTGTCGCCCGCTGACTACGGTCCTTCTGACCTTTGTCACCAGACTACAGTCTTTCCGATCTCCATCGCCCGCCAATCACAATCTTTTCGACCTCCGTCACCTGCCGACTACGTTCCTTCCAACCTCTATTGCCTTATAACAGTCTTTCTGACCTTCGTCGAATGCCAATTATAGTCCTTCAGACTTCCATCACCTAACAACAGTCTCTCGACCATCGTCACCCAATTATGGTCTTTCCGACCTCTGACGCCCGCCGACTATGGTCTTGGCGACTAAACGAACATGTCAATACTGATTCTTCCAATTCTCACCATATAATGTAATCTATATGATGTATATTTGCTACATCAAACCAAGGTCTTCCCCCCTAAGGAAGGGCCTCATTTGTAATTGACTGCAAACACTAGTTGATTCATTCAAACTGGGCCAGACCCCATGATTTTCCCCATTTTTAGGGGTTTTCATGTAAAAACTCTAGTGCCTCTTATGAACGCTACACCATCTCTTTTATCTGATTGCGTACTAGATCTTTGTACAAAACTGAGACGTTAAACTTTATATTTCTCTATCTCCACGAATATTCCAGGATGTAACAACCATTATCTACTTAGTTTGGGCACTTGTGTGGCTTTGTTGTTTATTTAATTAATATTGTAATTGTTTGGCAATATAAATCTATGTTATTGTGCTCAATAGGTATAACACTAGCATAAAACTTACATATATAGCATGCAGCATAATTTACTTACGTGGTTTCACATTTGAGGGATTGATCTAACTGATTGCAAGTGTGCACTAATATTTTTTAGTGTAATTTCATATAAATTATGTTTAGTATTTGATTAGTTAGTCAATTATTAGCCTAAAAAATCTTGCACATCATTTCACTTACAAATGTACACTTATACATATTGATATTGTATATTTGATTGAATATTTGTTCATTTCAATGTTCTTAATTGTAAGGGCTTTAAAATGGAAGATTTTTAAAGAAAATTTAGACATGTTCATGCACACTGAATTCTTCCCATCTTGATGTGCCTAGACTCATCATCCTCCATAAGAGATATTCTTCCATCTATCACCTTCTCAGGGTTATCAAACCATCTTAATCAACTAGGCCACAATAACCATTCACCTCAAAGTCGAAGACACAAAAATAGAAATTTGATCAACAATTATAGCAGTGCAATGTTTAGTATGCCAAACCATTGACCTTAGTCTACCACATTGCTTCTCACTTTTGAGCTTGTAAGAGCATATCATCTAACATCTACTAGAGCATGGCATGTGTCCACCATGTTTAACATTATACCATATAGTGATAGGACCCTCACACCCTTTTAGGTAGTTGGTACGACTTGTTGGAAGAGCTATTACGGTTCTTATATTGCTCTTACACATATCATAGTTATAGTCATTATAGATCATAATGTCACTATTTCATATCGAGCTTATGTAAAGGTGGACTCATCTCCTTTCTCCTCCATCTTTTCATCACTTATCCATCAAGTTCCACCCACTATGATAACGTTACCTCCCCTTGTACACTATACTCTTCTCTTTATTCATATTGAATCATCCCCCTCCCTGCATAATAAATATAAGCTATAAAATCAAATCTTACAAATATGAAATGTTCATGTGCTCTTATCCATCTTTTTTGGAGATGTCTATCCTCTCCATTCCTCAACCATTTTGTTTCCCTCTCGAAACTAACTAATCAATTTTAGACTTTTAAATAGCCAAAGATTTAGACTACTTAAACTTATCATAACATTAATACTCCATTATTAAATATTTCATTAGAGGCAAAATGATCCTCTTGAGGGGAGAAGTTGAATCATATAAAAATGGCACAATGTTAGAAAACGAAATTGTAAGTAAGATGCGACAAACTTAGCATTCTTTTTTGCCCATCTCACTCTAAAACAATGATGTGCCATCATCTATTAGCTCTTAAAATTGAGATCTATGACATATTTAATTTGTTGATGAGGGAAACCATCAATAATCACCATTGGACATATACCATTGATTGCCACTAATCATTTGAGTCAATTGAAGGGTTGGCAGGCCAGCCAAGTCAGCTCAAGGTTAACATATTAATGGCTCATTTTCAAGCTCATAACATGCTCATTAAAAAACTCAATACAACTTATTTAGATAACTATAAAATTTCTTAACAATATTGCTTGTAAATCAGCTAACAAACACTTCTTTGATTAGCTAAATAATCGAGCTCAAATCAAACTCAAACAAGCATAATTTCAAATGATCTATAACTTAATATTACAACTATAAAGGCTCAAATTGAACTCTGAGCATAAAATCAAACTAACTTCTGCTCTATTAAGCTGGATTAACAACTCTATGTTGTAGCCATCACTTGTAAGACTTTGCCAGCAACAAGACATGTATTACATCTCGGCAATAGAATAATACTTACCATTACATCATCTCTTTTCTTGGGTCCACTAAATCACTCAACTCTTCAACTCTCAAATCAAGCCATCATTTCATTCATAAACAAAACAAACAACAATTATATACTTATTAGATTAATTAGGGAAAACCAATGCCTTCTTACTCTTTTTATCATTAGTTAAAACTATCCAACAGATCAAAGACCTCTTAGTTTTCTTGAATTGTGTTGATGTATTATCAACAATAAACTTTTATAATAAAAACTACTCAACTAAACAAGACCCCTTAACGTTTAATCTCTTCTCCCCCTCCTCAAAGTCACTATTTTGATTTTAAAATAGTATAATGCAAAAATAGCTTTTAAAAAAAAAATCAAAAATTGAAAGTTCAATGAATGTAAATCATTATCAAAATCTATCTTCCACATCAAATTACAAAGATAAATAGATTAAAACACATTTCACAGAAATGAAATATGTAAATTGAATCAAAAGCAATGTTCTATACACAATTCCCAATTCCATAAATGATTCCATCAAGGAATCAAAAGGTTCAAGTCATTCAACACAAGCAGCTGAAAGCTTTCATCTTCTACCTCTCAGACTGCAGCCAAGCATTCTTAAGCTGTACTCCCACCGGATCTCCAAAACATTTAGCTCTCACCAAGTAGAAATGCGTACAGAACCCCATAGAAGATCGTACCTTGCAAGTATTCAGTATATTGCATCCATTTTTAGGGATTTTCATGTAAAAACTCTGGTGTCTCTTATGAACGCTACACCCTCTCTTTTATCTGATTGTGTACTAAATCTTCTTAAAAACTGAGACGTTAAACTTTATATTTCTCTATCGCCACGAATATTCCAGGATGCAACAACCATTATCTACTTAGTTTGGGCATTTGTGTGGCTTTGTTGTTTCTTTAATTAATATTGTAATTGTTTGGCAAAATAAATCTATGTTATTGTGCTCAATAGGTATAACACTAGCATAAAACTTACATATATAGCATGCAGCATAATTTACTTACGTGGTTTCACATTTGTAGGATTGATCTAACTGATTGCAAGTGTGCACTAATATTTTTTAGTGTAATTTCATATAAATTATGTTTAGTATTTGATTAGTCAGTCAATTATTAGCCTAAAAAATCTTGCACATCATTTCACTTACAAATGTACACTTATACATATTGATATTGTATATTTGATTGAATATTTGTTCATTTCAATGTTCTTAATTGTAAGGGCTTTAAAATGGAAGATTTTTAAAGAAAATTTAGACATGTTCATGCACACTGAATTCTTCCCATCTTGATGTGCCTAGACTCATCATCCTCCATAAGAGATATTCTTCCATCTATCACCTTCTCAGGGTTATCAAACCATCTTAACCAACTAGGCCACAATAACCATTCACCTCAAAGTCGAAGACACAAAAATAGAAATTTGATCAATAATTATAGCAGAGCAATGCTTAGTATGCCAAATCATTGACCTTAGTCTACCACATTGCTTCTCACTTCTGAGCTTGTAACAGCATATCATCTAACATCTACTAGAGCATGGCATGTGTCCACCATGTTTAACATTATACCATATAGTGATAGGACCCTCACACCCTTTTAGGTAGTTGGTACGACTTGTTGGAAGAGCTATTACGGTTCTTATATTGCTCTTACACATATCATAGTCATAGTCCTTATAGATCATAATGTCACTATTTCATATCGAGCTTATGTAAAGGTGGACTCATCTCTTTTCTCATCCATCTTTTCATCACTTATCCATCAAGTTCCACCCACTATGATAACGTTACCTCCCCTTGTATACTATACTCTTCTCTTTATTCATATTGAATCATCCCCCACACTGCATAATAAATATAAGCTATAAAATCAAATCTTACAAATATGAAATGTTCATGTGCTCTTATCCATCTTCTTTGGAGATGTCTATCCTCTCCATTCCTCAACCATTTTGTTTCCCTCTCGAAACTAACTAATCAATTTTAGACTTTTAAATAGCCAAAGATTTAGACTACTTAAACTTATCATAACATTAATACTCCATTATTAAATATTTCATTAGAGGCAAAATGATCCTCTTGAGGGGAGAAGTTAAATCATACAAAAATGGCACAATGTTAGAAAAAGAAATTGTAAGATGTGACAAACTTAGCATTCTTTTTTGCCCATCTCACTCTAAAACAATGATGTGCCATCATCTATTAGCTCTTAAAATTAAGATCTATGACATATTTAATTTGCTGATGAGGGAAACCATCAATAATCACCATTGGACAGCTACCATTGATTGCCACTAATCATTTGAGTCAATTGAAGGGTTGGCAGGCCAGCCAAGTCAGCTCAAGGTTAACATATTAATGGCTCATTTTCAAGCTCATAACATGCTCATTAAAAAACTCAATAAAACTTATTTAGATAACTATCAAATTTCTTCACAATATTGCTTGTTAATCAGCTTACTAACGCTTCTTTGATTAGCTAAATAGTCAAGCTCAAACTCAAACAATCATAATTTCAAATGACCTATAATTTAACTACTACTACTAAGGCTCAAATTGAACTCTGAGCATAAAATCAAACAAACTCCTGCTCTATTAAGCTGGATTGACAACCCTATGTTGTAACCATCACTTGTAAGACTTTGCCAGCAACAAGACATGTATTACATCTCGGCAATAGAATAATACTTACCATTACATCATCCCTTTCCTTGGCTCCACTAAATCACTCAGCTCTTCAACTCTCAAATCAAGCCATCATTTCATTCATAAACAAAACAAACCACAATTCTATACTTATTAGATTAATTAGGGAAAACCAATGCCTTTTTACTCTTTTTATCATTAGTTAAAACTATTCAACCGATCAAAGACCTCTTAGTTTTCTTGAAATGCATTATCAACAATAAACTTTTATAATAAAAACTACTCAACTAAACAAGACCCCTTAATCTTTAATCTCTTCTCCCCCTCCTCAAAGTCACTATTTTGATTTTAAAATAGTATATTGCAAAAACAGCTTTTAAAAAAAAATCAAAAATTGAAAGTTCAATGAATGTAAATCATTATCAAAATCTATCTTCCACATCAAATTACAAAGATAAACAGATTAAAACACATTTCACAGAAATGAAATATGTAAATTGAATCAAAAGCAATGTTCTATACACAATTCCCTATTCCATAAATGGTTCTTCCATAAATGGTTCCATCAAGGAATCAAAAGGTTCAAGTCATTCAACACAAGCAGCTGAAAGCTTTCATCTTCTACCTCTCAGACTGCAGCCAAGCATTCTTAAGCTGCACTCCCACCGGATCTCCAAAACATTTAGCTTTCACCAAGCAGAAATGCGTACAGAACCCCATAGAAGATCGTACCTTGCAAGTATTCAGTATATAGCATGCCGAGCAATCCATCCCCCGTCCTTGGATCACCACTCCCCATCTCACGTTACTATGGCCACCTCCTTCCTCATTGGACGCAGCAACATCACCTTTTTCATCTTCCTCGGCATCCAGCTCTTCCACCAGAATGACCCCATCCGGAACAGAGCTTTCCTGTTCCCAACGCTTCTTGATCCCCAACCAGCTCTCCGCCGTCGCCTCTTCCTTCTCAATCATCGAACTACGCTGCTTCGATTCAGATTCGTCGGAGAAAATCCGTACCAGAAAAGGGGCTTTTCCAATGTTCCTCACAATCTGCTCCATCAATTAACCCCAATTTCATACAATTACAATTTCATCAGATTTAATTCAATCCATATTGACTAAACATGATTTAAATCAATACTTGGAACGCACCTCTCCAACGGACTCTCGCATCCAGTCATCCAACTTCTGCGGCGTGATCCGATCACGTCCATCTCTCGTCCGTTCGGCGAAAGTAGTCAACGAATCAATCCTCACCGGCGATATACTTGGTGTTGGGTGGAACTCCAAAGCCGACGCCGCCGCGGTTTGCCTCCGCCGGAGTGGCTGATTAAACCGCAGCGAAGAGAAACCACGGCCTGTCCTCTGCGGGAGGTCTCGACCGAAGCACACCGGCTTGCTTGCTCCTCCGGCGATCTCCAGAGACCAGGAAGAGGAAGCCATTGATGAGAAAGCCGTAGAGAGAGAGAAAACTAGAGAAAGAGAGAAAGAGAGGCGGGCTTTGGAATTCTCAACTCGTTTGCTTCTAACCTCTATCCCGCTTTCCAAATCTGACGACGAACGGAGAATACGTTTTTATGCGGCCAGCATGGCGGTTCACGTAAGATCCGATACGAATTTCTTAGTCACGAGGGCACGGATCGTAATTAAATATTTGATGTGTGTTTATTTGAATGGCTGGATATTGTGTTTGGTGTTTGATTCAAAAGAGGGAAAACATTCCGTGGTCGGCCGCGTTCACGCACGCAGCGGCGCGTGCTCGACGTTCACGTGGATCACGCCCGGCGCATCTTCGCGGGAGGCAAAAAGGTCCAGCTCAGCAATCTTTCCACGTCAGCAACCTATTTGATTTGCAGGAAATTAACGGTACGCGCCATTAGCGTAAATTTAAATTATTAATTAATTTAAAAATAATTACATGTAATTTAAATGAAGAATATAATATTTTAAAAAGGATCTTTTAGGATATTCCTATTTTTTCTAATGTGTATATTATTACAATTTTACTACACCTATTATTTATTTTAATTATTTCATACCTCACATATTATCCTATAATCATTTAAATTATAAAATAATATAATTGAATTATAAAAATATAAATAAATTATTAGAAAATTTAATTAAAATATTTGCATTCATAATATTTTTTTATTATGATTATAATTGTTAATATTTAATAATTTAATTATAAGAGATTTAAGTACCTACTATAAAAATTTTATGTATCTATATATCTAATATTTACATTTTTATATTTATTTATAAAATACTCAAATATCTAAAGCACATAAAAAATATTAATAATATTAACTTATTTAAATTAAAAATACTTCTTTATGCGTATGTCGTGATTTGGTTTAGAAACTAAAATTGTATATAAAAAATTAGATGTTAGATATGTAAATATATAAAAATTTTATGGTATGCATGTAAATTCCTAAATGATCTTGTATAATAATTTAATTATTATTGCATGTTCGAAAATTAATGTCCATAGAGATAGAACTTTTAATGTTCTAGTTTTTCACGATGATCCAACGCACCCAAATGATAAAAAATTGTGCAGGAGCCACTAAAAATTTTCAGCAAGAAAATCCAATAAGGGAAAAACAGGCCTAGCCTAGATGAAATGAGCTTTTATGTAGATAGGTTACATGAGTCCTCTTTTCCCATCAATTGGATTACAAAGTATGTACTACAAGTTTGTATTTAAATAAACACAAGGGAGAAAGTTGGAGATGGAGCAGTTAGATAGTGTTAGTCGGATGATGATGATCAAATGAGAGTGATAGGGTGACGATGGTCAGTCGATGATAGTTAGATGATGAATGGATTATGATGATTGGGGTATGGTGATCAAGTGATGATAGTTTGGAAACGACACTTGGATAACAATAGCCATGTAATGCAATATTGTTCTAAACTGGCATGAAAGCGATTTAGTAAGTCACATGTGCTTTAAAATTTTGCATTCTATTCCATACATTTTTTTTTAAATTCTATTCTATACATGTCTATGAATATCTCTGCATGCTTATGAATGCATCAATTTTGTTTTAAAGAGTGCCCCAAGGATTATGTGTGAAAATCCAAGTTTTGAAAATTTTCTTGGTAGCGCCACGGTGATAGTGGTGGCGGGACGGCGACACTAAGCTTTCTATCTTTCTAGTATTTAATTATAATGTTGTGGTGTTGAGTGGTGTAGTGCTACAGCATTGGTATAGTAGCTTTGTGACGCATTTTTCTCTGAAAATTTAATTTCTGAAGGGAGCACTGCGATGCTGGGCAAATTTTTTTTAATAAATATCAAAATGCACTAAATCTAAATTCACCAAATTATTTCACGCCCTAAGAGCAGCTGCCTTGAGAGAGATTTATAGAGAAAGGAAATAAATTTTGGGTGACTTAATGTCATTTTCGTCTATCAGTCAGTTGAGAAATTATCCATGTCGAGATAAATTATGTTTTGTCTATCTTAATTTTTAATAATTTAAAGTTTTTAATATTTTTTGACATTTTAATTGAAATTTTGATGCAAATATCGGTATATTTGATCATCCAATAAATTTTCACAGTGTAATTTTTTATATGTAGTAGTTAGCAATGTGCTGCATATTCTGATAGTTTATTTGTGAATTTTCATTGAATAAATTTGAAAATATGTTGTTCTAACAATTTAAAAAAATATTCTAACACCTATAAACTTTGTTGTAGTATAATAAAAGCCTTGAAATATAGCTATGAACAATATGTGATAATTTGGTTAAATTTTAAAAGTAAAGTTCTGATATGAGTTTCCTCTTAACTTTTTTTTTTGGGAAACCCTCTGTAGGGGCTTACGCGTTAATTAAAATAAAAGTTACAATATCCTTAAAAGGAATCTCGAGCTGCCTACCGCTCAAAAGAGCTACAAAAAAGCAAAAATGGATCCTACAAGCTCAAGGTCCCTCCTACGCAAAAGTACAAAAGCACCTAAGAACATTCTAGAATGGGGCAAGCAGCCCACACTCCAAAAAAGAGAAAAGAACCTCTGATAATCATGAAGCGCAGTCTTTCTCCAAAAAATTCCACGGGCAGAACTGGCATCACTCGAAATCCCCTGTAAAAACAAGAGGAAAATAAAGGGAAAACTGCAAGAAAAAGCAATAAAATTGTAAACTAAAATAACCTCATTCAGAAGAGAAGTCCCATCAATAAAACACGAGTGATCATCACAAGCAGAAGCAATGGAAAATAACAGAACACAATTAAACATGAGCCTTTAGCCAGAAGCCTATCCCTCAAGGATGAAACAGAAGGGTTGCAAAGTATAAGACCAAATCTCCCTCAGGAAGTAACAGCAGTCGAGTAACAGGCTATACAACATATTATCAGAATGCTCCAAGTTGTAACCAGCGAAACAACCAAAATAACACATCCCATAAAACGAAAGCCACATTAGCAGTAAGACAACAGCAAACAGGGACAACAAATTAACATAATCATTAAAATTGCCCAAATCCAACCCAGAATAAAGACAATTACGCAAATTGTTAACACTGAGGTGAGAGTGACCATTTAAGCTCATGTTTGTAGCATCTATATTGCTATCATAGTTGTACCCCAAATGCCACTCCAATCTACTCCCATACCCACCCAGGCTCGTTATAATGCACAATAAACAGAGGTAGAAGAGGAAGTAGCAACGGATGCAAATCATAAGCTCCTCAAAACCACAGAACAACATGCTCGAAAAGATCCAGCACGGGTAATAACCACAAAAATAGAAGGGGAAGCAACAATGGATCCCAACCATATAATCCACGTAACCACATAACACCACCCCACAATCCATTAACAACCTTAACACCCAGAAATTACTCCAAGCACTTAACACCCAACAAATAGCAAAATTATTAAAAATTAAGTCACAACTAAAGAACCCCAAAAAATAGTCATCCTGAAATCTCCACCAGAACAGCCAAATAAGGGAAAAGCCCAAAAACTTAACCACATTCAAGCCGAGAGTAGAAAAGCAACAGATAGGGTAATGATCAGCAAGAACAAAAGACCGATCATTGCTCAAAACAGTACCATCACAACAGGTAACAGAAAATAAGATAACCTGATTATTATTAGAATGAAACAAAAACAAGAGTTGCCCAAAAACCTTCTCAAATATACTATTCCAAAACTTATTATTGCCAGCACTACGATTCTTCCATCTCCAAAAATCCAGATACTGGGGAGGGAAAATCAACATATCCTCCAACCCAGTGACATTAACATAACACAACCAGAAGCAATTATTACAAAGCCTTAAGAAAAGAAGAACAGTTATATTCCGACAAATTAGAAATCAAATGAGCACATGTAAACATAAATAACTCAGCACACTTAGTAGGCACCACCTGAAACATGACAGCCAGCAAAAGAGCAAAACAGGGTAACATGACCAAAAAAGAAGCCAAAAGAAATAAGAGTTAAGATGTAACATCATCATAAAAACATATTCGAACCGAAGAGGAAACAGACCAAGATTGTCAAAGCAAACATCACAGCCCAGAAAATTGGCACCAAAACCACCAAACTTAAAAAGGAGATCTAACATAAGGCAAACCAATCTTGTCTAATTTAAGGATGCCTTTAACATATGAGGGCAGTTGGTTATAAGAAAAATCAGTACGGAAATTGAGATTAGAGCCATGACTAGCAAGCCAATCAGCACAAGCATTCTCTTCTCTATGAATATGGCTCAACTTAACATTGAAAAAGCTGAAGAGATGTTTAATTTCTCTAATTAGATAAGATAATTCAGAATTGCAAATCTGATCCTCTCCCTCCTTGAGGTAAAAAAGCATGTGTAAAGCATCAACTTCGATCCAAATGTTCATAATATCTAAAGAAAGATAAAGCTTCAGACCACTTAAAATTGCAGATAACTCAGCAAAATTCACAGAACAACTAGGTAAAGGACCAGCATAAGCCATAATAAAATCACCATTAAAATCCCTAATGACACCACCGTAGCCACAAGAACAACCTTTAACAGAACCATCCGTATTAAGTTTGAACATGCTAAGGGGAGGTTTAATCCACAATATCAATTTAGGAACCTCATAGTTACAATTATCTTGTAGCACAATCCCAAATTCCTTAGTAACATGAGAAAAGCCTTTAAAATTCTTAGACTTCAAAAGATTAGCATTGAATAACTTACTAACTTTATCAGTAATGTTCTGAATAATTCTATCCGGGTGCATTGCTATATTATTAAAAAGAGAGTTATTCCTAGCAAATCAAATGTACCAAAGAATTAGATACGGGATGAGATTGGTGATATGTCCACGCGAGTTATTGAACCAAAGATTAAGGATATCTTTGATAGAAATGTTACAATTATAATGATTAAGTTTGAAGATATTCTCAAAGTGAATCCAAATCTTAGAAGCAATAGGCCCCGATATAAACACATGATGGATATTCTCCACATGGTAATAACATTGACATTTGAAAGGTAAAACAAAACCTCTTTTAATTAACATATCATCTGTAGGCACATACTTATGCATAATTCTCCAAATAAACGTCACAATAGTAGTAGGGATACTTTTATGCTAAATCATGGAGAAAATTTTAGAAAAAGAATGTTTAGATCTAAAAATATTCCAAGCATCTTTGATTCTAAAGATGCCACTGTTAGTCATATTACATAAAAGATAATCATCAGCATCAGTATTTAATGGAATTTGCATGATTTGATTAATAATGAAATCAGGAATAACTTGAGCAAGTTTCATATAGTTCCAACTATTATTTTCAATAAAACAATTAACCTTGATATCAGAAGTAGAGACAGAGTGCAGGATATAATCAATAGAAGTTTGACCCAGCCACTGATCTTGTCAAAAGAAAAGATTAGCACGACCAATACCCCAATTAATATAAGGCTCCGCCTCCCATTTGATATTACACAGTCTTTTCCAAATTCTAGAATCCTCCTTGTTGAAGGTATAATTAGTAGGATGTTTGCCAGCACAATACTTAGCAGTCATAAACTTGGACCAAAGACTAGTTTTAACACGAAAATTAAACCAAAATTTAAAAGAGAATGAATGAGCTAAATCTGTCATATCCTTACACCCCAAAGCACCTTCCCCCAACACACCACATGACTTATTCCAAGAACTCCAGATGATTTTAGAATTATCACTCTTGCCTTTCCAAAAAAAATTATTGAAAATTCTTTCAAGACTAGTTTCCCCTTAACTTCTGTACGTTTGTTGTGTAAGATTTTATGAATTTATGAAATTCTATAATAATTATGATACTATATATTGTATCTAAAATTACAATTGTTTTTATGTTCTATATCTAAAATGTGTGAATTGGAGGAATTTTGATGACTGGTTGGCAATTTTGATGTGTTGCATGTTGAAAGTTATAAGGGCGTGAATCTCTGAATATCTGTGGTGCTAAGCATGGAGAGTTATAAGGGTCTGAATTCTGATATCTGTTGAGAGCTATAAAGGTTTCGAAGAAATATTCTATTTTGAGCAATTGGTTGATGTGATTACTTCTCTGTTACTTATGATTTGGTGTGATAGAATTACTATTTATTATTCTGTAAATATCAACTTTTATTCTGAGCTTTAATTTGAGCAATTTGTTTATACTTTTGTATGAATGAAATAACTTAAATGTTTATTTTATATTATTGTTAATTATTATTATTAAAGAATTTGAATAGGTTGAATGTGACCTACTGAGTCATTGTTGCTCATACCTGCTTTCTACAATTGTTTTAGATTAGGATAATAAGAAAGAAATGGGATCTTAGATCTGTATTTGTATAAGTATGTCAGATTAGATTTTGACAGTCATGACTTCTTCTGTATAATTCTTTTATGTATGGGTTATGAACTGTTTGTAGATAATTGTTTGATTGTAAATATTTTTAAGATGAATAAAAAATTTTTTGATGATGAGTATTTGTGAGCTCCATTAAAATTTTAGTAACTATGTAGTCTATAAAATATATTCGAAATCCTACAATTCTCTTAAATTAGGTCATAGAATTTCTACCTGTTATAATTCAATAAAGTATGATCTATTGTATCTATGAGTTAAATTAGGTACATATGAAATACATACCTCATACCTCACAAATACATGTGAGATGGGCCTTGAGATGCCCCTCTTATAAAAATTTAGGCTTCATTTGATTATTTTGTACATTTTCTAAAAGATAGTCTTAAAACTGTTGTTTGAGATAACAGAATTTTCTAACGGAGAAATTAATATCAAAAAAATTTTAAAAACAGTACAAAAATATAATTCTCTAAAAAATATTTCTGCAAAAATAACACATACAAATAACAACAAAAAAATTTAAAATTAAGCCGTCTCAAACGAAAGCTTAAAAAATGAAACCGAGAAACCGAGTTGTCATTCTATTACCACTGTAACAGTGTTGCAAGGAGCTTCTACATCATTATATGAACAGTACAAAAATCTTGAAAGTTATTGTCAAGATCTTGAGTTCAAACCCATCACAAATCAAAGGTATTCATTCCTTGCCACTCACCATTCCCCCCAAAATAAAAGAAGGAAATTTTACAGAATTCCAATTCTAAATTCCCTCACGACTTAAGTGATCATTAAAAAATTACTAAAAAGTATATGCTCAAATCAAATTAAGGTTACTAAGAATAATTTGCAGAGAATAATGGGAACAAAAGATCTCAAACAAGAAAGCCTTCATATCAACAATAGTTCCAAATGCATTAAAATGCAAGCTGAGATGGATGAGTTATATATGAACAGAATACTGTACACATACATGAATAGCTACAGATCAATATGCATTACAGATAAACAAACTTGGAACCATTTAACACTTTTGTCCAACTACTTGAACGAATTTGGACCAACAAATCGGTAATTGAAATTAATGAAAGAACCAGTAATTTGTGCGGCATTTGAATCAGCTGCCTTGCCGTTTTATTCAATGAAACTTTCTGTTCAGCCAGCCTTAGTAAAGCCTTATTCTGGTGACGATTTCGCTGCGGCATATTGGACAGGTTACCAGGTTCTGTCCGCAGTCATAGCAAGTCTGCAAGGAGCAGAATTCAAGATAAAATAAATGATAGGAAAGTGAAGGCCAGATTTTTACCTGATGAAATGAAATTTTTACCTGATGACCACATCCGAAGGCCAGATTTTTCGGGTTCGTGAGGCATATTGGACAACAAGCCTAATTACAAAAAAGTATGATCAGCAAAGCAAAATAGATTATTATTGTACAATACTTTCTAATGTAAGAGGAAAGGATGAATTATAAGTTTATTTCATTATCTAATTGCATTGTATTCTATAGTTTAGATAGGATAACATAATAACAACAACATCAAGCCTCATCCTATTATGTGGGATCAACTACATGAATCATTTTTCTCCATTGTGTCCTGTTGTTGATTATTCGACAAGTTTTACGAAGCTGTATAGATTAAGTAGGATACAACAACAAAATCAAGCATTTATCCCACTATGTGGGGTCGGCTACATGAATCCTTTTTCTCCGTCGTGCCATATTAAGAGTCAAATTATCATTTAAATCTAATAAAGAGAAATGTCATTTCTAA
Source organism: Dendrobium chrysotoxum (assembly GCA_019925795.1). Classification (NCBI taxonomy): domain Eukaryota; kingdom Viridiplantae; phylum Streptophyta; class Magnoliopsida; order Asparagales; family Orchidaceae; genus Dendrobium; species Dendrobium chrysotoxum. The sequence continues at coordinate 1,892,335 of CM034313.1, forward strand.
TATTTTATAATCAAGTTTTCTTAGGTCTACCTCTACCTTTCTTAACATAAGTCAAATCTAATATATCTACTCTCCTAACCGAGTCATCGGAAGGCCGTCGTTTTATGTGACCAAATCATCTAAGACGACTCTCTCTAATCTTATCTACCACTGGAGCTACTCCAACCTTTTCATGTAAATGCTCGTTTCGTATCCTATCCCTAAGAGTAAAGCCACTCATCCACCTAAGCATCCTCATTTCTGCAACACTTAACTTAATATTATGTTTCTCTTTTAGTGGCCAACATTTGCGCCATAAAGTATTGCAGGTCTCACCACCATCTTATAGATTTTCCCTTGAGGGGTACTTTTCTATCACACAAGCCTGATGCATTCCTCCACTTCAACCATCCAACTTGAATTCTACTAATAATATCCCCATCTATTTCACCATCACTCTGGACAATAAATCCAAGATATCTAAAACGAGTACTCTTATTAATGACTTGATCGTCCAAAGTCACAATCCCCCACTAGATCTATTACTACTAAAATTACATTCCATGTATTCGATTTTAGATCTACTCAAACAAAAACCTTTAAACTCTAAAGGTTAACCTCCATAATTCAAGTTTATCTTGAACTCCCTCTCTAGTCTTATCAACAAGAAGAATATCATCAGCAAAAAGCATACACCAAGGTACATCCTCTTGCAAATGTCTAGTAAAGACATCCATGACTAAAGCAAAAAAGATATGGGCTTAAGGATGATCCTTGATGTAATCCAACTGAAATAGAAAAATACATGGTCAAACCACCTTGTGTTTGAGCACAAGTAATAGCTCCTGCATACATATCCTTAATGACTTGAATATAAGCATTATTAATCTCTTTATTTTCTAGAACTCTCCATAGCACTTCTCTTGGAACGTTATCATATGCTTTCTCTAAATCAATTAAAATCATATGTAGATCCTCTTTATTCTCTCTCCATCAAATCTTTCAAGAAATATATAGCTTCCATAGTAGACCTACCCGGCATGAATACAAATTGATTTTCAGAAACATTAGTATCACATCCATGCTCCATAACTCTCTCCCAAAGTTTTAAAGTATGAGACATTAACTTAAGTCCTCTAAAATTCCCACAATCTTGTGCATCACCTTTATTCTTAAAAATAGGAATCAATAAACTCATTCTCCACTCATTTGACATCTTTTTAGTCTTCAAAATAATATTAAAAAGTTTAGTAAACCAAGAAATTCCTTCATGTCCTAAGCATTTCCACACCTCTATTGGAATATCATCCAACAGCTTTTTCACACTTCATTTTCTTTAAAGCCTCTCTAACTTCAGTTTTATTGATTGCCAATAAAAACAAAAATCTCTATTTTCATGAGTGCTAAGGTTATTAAAGTCAATCGTATTCTCACAATCTTTATTAAAAAGCCTAGCAAAATATCTCATCCACCTTTGTTGAATATCATCTTCTAATAAAAGTACTTTTTGATTTTTATCCTTAATGCACATCACTTGAACTAAATTTTTACTGCTCTTATCTCTTAGTTTGGCTAACTTATACATACATCTTTTGCCCTCCTTAGTATCTAATCTATTATATAAATCATTAAAAGCTAAAATCTTTGCATCGCATATTGCTTTTTTAGACTCCTTACGGGCCTCTTTATAGTTTTCCCAATTGTCAGAGTTTTTATATCTAAATCAATTGTTATAACAAATCTGTTACAGTTCTTCCTGAACCGACCAAATCAGCCCAACCTGAGCCGGTTCAGGTTTATAGGAGGCGGGCTAAGCCGCCTCCTTTGAAAACCGACCAAGCATGTGCCCCCCCCCCCTAGGTGACAATTAGAGAGGGAAGGGGGGCGGTAAAAGCATAAGGAAACTATTTTGAATTTGGTTTATTTTAGGAAGCTCTTTATTGGCTTTTTATTAGGAAGATATGTATTTAAAGAGGATGAGAGGCTAGGGTTAGGGAGGCTTGATTATTGTTTTCTCTTGGAGTCTCTTTGGTGTCTTGGGCTCTAGACTCATCGTCTAGAGATTGGGAGAGAATGATCCTCCTCTCGAATTGAGGATTAATTGTATCTTTGCTTTGTGCTTGTTTTGATTTGATTCATATAATACAATCTACTGTTTTTGGATTGTTTTCATTGGAGATCTTGAAGTTTTTTCGCTGTTTTCACCAATTATTGTTAGGTTTGCTTGCGAATTCAAGTATTTCCCTTTAGGATTACTTGCGAACTCAAGTATTTTCTATCAAAATCTTCTTATTTTTTCATCTTTTCATGCACATTTTGATTCCATCACCAACTATTTTTACTATTTGGAGCTTTTCCTTTCGATACTCTAGCACATCCTTTGCAACATTCTTGATATCCCTAACTACTTTTTCCCATATAATATTAGCTTCCTCATGCACAGATAAAATCTTACGACTTCGAATCTTACTTTCAAAAATATTTATATTTGTGTTCTTTAAATGGCCCTATCTAATCCTAGAAAAAATTTTATTTTATTTTTCAGATTCTGCACCTTCACTATAAAGTCAAAAACTAATAAGCAATGCTGCGTACATAAACTTTCACTTAGAATAACTTTTAATCTTTGCAATCTAAACGATCTATTTTTCTCATAAGAAAATAATCAATCTAAGTTTTAGTATATTCATTTTTACAGTTGATGAGATGCTCGTATCTTTTCCTAAAAGATGTATTTGCAATTACAAAATCATAAGCTAAAGCAAAATCTAATATGGACTTACCACCTTCATTGGTCGCTCCAAACCCATAGCCACCATGTATGATTTTAAAATCATCTACCTTTCTACCAACATGTTCATTTAAATCTCCTCTAATAAAAACTCTTTTTTCAAGATATATCTTTTGTAATAATTTTTCTAAGTTATTCTAAAATTTTAATTTATAACACATATTCAAACCTATTTGAGGAGCATAAGCATTTATAATATTAATAATCTTAGCATCAACAATAATCTTCAAAGCTATAATTCTATTACTAATTCTATCAATTTTTACAATATCATCCTTTAAACTCTAATCTATCAAGTTTAAATCCTAAACTATCAATCTCCTTAACTTTCTCTCCAACCTATTTAGTTTCTTGAATGCATAGAATATTTATATGCCTATGAGCCATAATATCTACTAATTCTATTAATTTGTCTGTAAGGGAACCTATATTCCACCATCCAATCCTAATTATAGTTTCATGGACTAGCTTCTTAGCCGACATTCGTCCATGATGTGGGAAACCCTTGCTTATTTAACACTGCACTCAGGCACCGGTGCAGCGGCCCTTGCACACTTCTCGATGTATTTAGGCCATACAACGCATCGCTTCCAAGGAATGCCCTTGCATTAACACAATGTATTAAATGATTTATGTCATGATTATTAGACAAGTTTTACGCTGGTTGTCGACTACCTAACGCAACCCTCCACTTTTTTCATCAAGGACTTGGGACCTGACAACGACAGTGTAAAAAAAAAAGTTCTAAAGTGTGTTACTTGAATTTGAACTGCTTTTATTCAATCAATGCTTTAGATGACTAGATTACAACACAAGCCATAGTAAAAAAAACTAAGTTAAGAAGAGAATGTAAAAAAAAAAAATGGAAATGCTGCTGCAATTAAACGTGGAAATACAATGAAGAATATATAAGCACAATTAAATACTAGAACGAAAAATATTGTATCTTCATTACCTGTTCCCATGAAGCACTTGAGGCAGATGGAGCATAGCTGGTTGGTGAATCGTATGCAGTGTAAGGCGTTGAACTCTTCTGAAAACTGGTAGATTGAAACGATTTGGAGCCAAAGGCTGCTGCTGCACGGCTTCCATCAGGTGGGGGTAGGGCGATTCTTTGAGGAGACCTCGCTGATTTACTGATGAATGAGATATACAGACGAAATCAGGAGGTTAACTTCAAAAAGAAGGGAGGTTAATGCGTTGGCAACATTAACAAAACAATAGAGTCGTCTTAAAATGCCATACCCCAAGATTCCAAGCTCAATTGTAGCTTTATATTGAGAAGGTATTTCCATTAATGCTGCAAGAGCAAATTCCGTCTCCTTTCTTTTTTGATGCGTATTCTTGGACATGATCTCAGTAAAATTTACAAACTGCAAAAGTATACATAGGTTACTTGCTTGTATATTTTAAAAAATAGTATGAAGAAAAACAAAATTTCACCTGGAAATTGTCAAAGGAACGGGCAGGAATGTTGTCATCAAATTCCTTCATCATATCCCAAGGGCCATCCCCAACTCCAACCAACACAATGGATAGTGGAAATTCACTGCAACGACAAAAGAAATCAGTGAAGGGATAATTTGACTGACAATTATTTGCAAAAATATGAGCTAAACATGTTAAAAATTTCCAAGTAAATCAGTCAGTGCAAGTACAAATGCCAAGCCATGACTACTTTAGAAACTTGATCTCTTTTCTCCAAAAAAAAAAAAAGTTTGACTCAGGTGTGAACAGTCAGATTTAAGAAACCACACACACTTAACACGTGCAAAGAAAAAAAAAAGCATTGATTATGTAAACAAGATTTCATAAAATTCACAATATGCATGCAAACTTGCAAAATCAGAACCTTATAAGAAAATCATAAAATAAAACAATATTCTTTCTAAATTGTGAAGTAATAATAATAATCTGAAGTAGAATTTCACCAACGAAAAAGATAATTTAAGCTTGGCAACTACCGTTACTCCCTCGCCCCAAGCCTCACTTCACCCCTCACCCCCTCCATCCTTGTGAGAGTGCAAAGAAACAGAGAGAGGGAGAACAATTTCTAGAATCTCTTCGACCCCAAGTCCCCACATGTAAGAGTGTCAAAAAAACAGAGAGAGAGAGAGAGAGATGGAAACTTCCTTTACTCTCTCCAACCCCAATTTATGTTCCCACTAGATATCCTAGTCATTCAAAGTAAAGTTACAGTACTAAAAGAATACGTCAGAAACTCTAGAAGCTTAATGAAAAAAATTTACAACAGAATCATGATAAGGTAATCCAATGAAGCCAACAACCTCATAAGGAAAATATTGAAACTAAATTCACAATAGATACACTTTCAATAAAATATCCTCAAAAGATATAAAATTAGCAAGGCGCTCTAAAGTTACCTGGCCTTAACAATAGCATCAACAGTTTTCTGCTCCTGTGAGCTCAAGTATCCAGATTGGGTATCTACACTTCGGGTTACCTGCCAAAGTAAAAAGTTCTTGTGAGATAGTAATTCAGCAATGGAAAACACGAAGTTATTAATAAAAATATAAACCCTTAAAAAGAAACCTTTGACCGGTTGTCACATTTTAGTCCCCTATCATCTATAGAGACTAAACTTCACGAATCTTCTTTGCTACTAGTTCTCCTCCCTACGGACATTATTGCTCTTAATTCCTTCATATTTGTATTTTTGAAGTTCCTCTAAATAAGCTTTGGTCTACTTGCTCCTTACTGCCCAATTGCAAACGTACCACACACATCGTTTACATATGCTACCTCTTCCGTCCATTGTACATGCTTAATCTAAGTCAATCATTTTTTACTACCTTATCATCTAGAAAAGTTATGCACACTTGTGCATACCGCCTAACCACCCTAATAAGTTTTAAAACTTTCTCTTCAAATACAATCTATATTAAAATTTTGAAATGCTACACTCAATCTCATGGATATAACTGATTACTGTTGATCCAGACTGAAAAGGTTGTGGTCCATGATACGTCTTAAACCACAAAAATCAGCGAACAACAGTAAACTTCAGTAAAATAACAGAATTTTATTGCTAGGAAATCAAATAACAAGAAGCAAGATACAATTTTTTTTTTTAACAAGAAGCAAGATAAAATTGATCCTCTTTCGAGAGAATGATCTTCTCTCCCAAACCCTAGACGCCGCTAGGATCCCTCACAAAAGAAAACTACATCACTCAAGATAAAATTCTGCATAAGAATAAAATAAACACTACTATGGACTTAAATAGGCTTCCTCCCTCCCTCCTAAATCAGCTCCCTTCCTAATATATCTCCCTCATTAATTTGAAAATAATTCAATTAGGAAAGGATCTCATTAGGAAAGGATTTCCTAATTCAGCCCCCTTCCTAATATATCTCCCTCCTTAATTTGAAAATAATTTAATCAGGAATAATTAGGAAAGGTTTTCCTAATTGATTTCCTCCTAATATAATATATTAATTCCCTGCTGAGCCTCACCCCCTTAACCTCCTTTCTTGTCTTGTCCAGCCCTATCGTATCAGTCTACTAGCGAACTCATTCCATTACATTTGATTTTGAAGGCTTGGCATTTGGAAAGCAAGAAGAGGTTCTATAGGGAACCAATAAGCCGATTTATAACACAACTACAATTGCCTTGCAATTAAATGTGATAAGGTTAAAAAAAATTCCAATGGCATTAGTTTTGGCTTATTATGATGTTATCACTACCAACAATTGTAGTTTCGAACAGTAATATAGTGAATGTCTTGGGATATCAACACCACAAAGGAATTGTTATCAATTCAAAGGTCATTCGTTCATTAATATCTGCAATGAGATGTTATGTTATTAGAAGATGCCAAATTTAAAAATAACCTAATATCCTAATTCAATCATATAAAAATGTCAACTGAATTGGGTAACGTCTAGATGTCAATGACACCCAACTCCTACAATTTTGTTTCTTCACCCGTCCATGCATTCTCTCACTCACAACTCTTCCTTAAAGCTCATGAGAAAACTTTTTCAGCAGGTTGATGTAAGTGCTATTCCTGCATCAATTGATGCATTGTCATTTTCCACTATAAGTGACCCTCCTTTTGAATCCGTTGAAATATTGTTGGACTTTGGAAACAAAATTTTCAACTATTTATTTTGATATCCAAATAATTTACTTTATTTGGTACCGCTAATGACACTGTTTCCTTCTCAGTTCAGGGTGGAATAAGATTTTTTGATAATCATATCCTGAATATATTGGATTCTAAAGATAACACTAAATCAAACAATTATAATCTACTAATCAATCTTCTTATATAATCACACGGAACCAAACACATAATATTTCAGAGACAATAGTAATATCTAACTAGCATTTATCTCGAAAAAATCATGAATCAAAGAACTCATTAGTTTCTTTAGCTTTATAATTACTGAGGTGTGCCAATATGGATTCAACTCGGTCAATCTCTATACATCCATCAATAACTAGATCTACTTACATAAGCAAACGACAATTTACAAATCTAAGAAATACACAAAAAAATACTCCAGAGACCAGTCACAATCACTTCAAATAAGGATGGAAAAGCCACAATCAATTTTCACTAACGTTCAGGTATTGCTTGATCATATCAAGCATTTAAATGTTATACATAAACAGATTTAGAAAATTATAACTCCAGTAATTATATGTATCAATAATGACAATACCTGCCCATCAGCAATGATCAATAAAACATGGTACTGCCCACCACTTTGTTCAACAATAGTCATGGCCTTTTCGATGATTGGTGCAAAAGATGTCGGACCTGTAAACATAAGCCTCTTAAGTAAAATCCGCCGGTTATCAGAATTAATAAATTAAACAATCTGCATAAAAGTAGACAATGATTAAGTAAATACCTGCCAATCGCAAATGCGGAACAATTTCTCTGTATCGTGACAAAGCCTCTGAAAACCCAGTGCATGGCCTCTCATCCGGAAAGAAACTGAAAACATCCTGATCGTGTGTTGAAGCTAACAAAGAACAATATGCATTATGTCAGAATTGAACAAGTAAGAGGAGTGTGTTTAACTAATACAACTCTATTTACCATCGCCAAATCCATAGCATGGAATCAAGTTGTCCTCATCAAAAGCCGATAATGTTTGTCCGATGATAGAAATTGCATGTTCATAGGGATTTGGAATATCACTAATGTGATGCAAGCTGCGATTATGGAAAGAAAATTTACCTGTATACAAAAGATGTTAAATGCCCATATAAGTAAATAAGAGAAAAATCCCAAAGTTCAAAATTATAGAGCACATACCTGTCCACTCGTTGCTCTTTGTGAAATCAATACCAACAATAAGATTTGAAGACTCAAGACCTGCACGAGCAAGAGCTTCAGTAACCTGTTCAACAAAATTGCCATAATGTTATTCTAAGATCATGGAGTTAACTAATCAATCAACTTATTGCCTCAAGTGGAAAAAAATGTTTATCAATAACAAAAGTTGGTTTCATTAAAAAATTATAAAATATAGACATTAAAAAGTACCTTGTATCTTGTCATACAAGTTAATTACTGTGACGTTCTTGAAATTGGATCAAAATATCAAAAAGTTTGCTGACCAGAAAAGATGTGGCGTCTAATTTAATTTCATGAGTAATTGAATTGTAAAATTATGTGAATGTAAAAGGCGAATCCAATGTGCATTAAGCCCTTGCCAGTGTGGAGTTTAGGATACAAATTGAGACGTTGTTTTCATGATTTAAAATTGTCACCTCCAATTCACAATGAAGCAGCCTAACCATAAAGAATCGACATATTAGAAGGTAAATATAGGAGGTCACTCTCTCTCAAATTCAACACCTCAGCGCCGGATTCCCAATTCGAGCGCCGCAGTGCTCAAATTATGAAGCGCCGCGGCGGAGCAGTTGTCGAAGATGAAGAGCAGCGCCGACTCAGCAAAAAGACGCGTCGTTTCAATCAGTAACCATGCCATGTCAACCAGCACCACAGCAGAGTCAACATTATAGCGTCGAGGCGTTAGTTCATTTTTCACTGCAGCGGCTTGTCGAGTGCCGCGGCACCTGAATCCGTCCATGTACTTACTATAAATAAATTTTCAGCTCTGTTGTTTGGAGAGTTCTGTCACTTGAGTGAAATCCTATAATTTTAATGGTGTTTCTTTAGTAGCCCCTTAGAGTATAATCTATGGGAAGCTAGGAAAGTACAAGATACTTTTCCTGGTGGAGATCTTAACCTGATTGTGTAAGCAACTCTGTGGTTGGTGGAAGGAGTGTGGAGAAGATCATTTTATTCTTCAGGATGATAAATTTTTTATTACTTCTTTTGTATCTTTTCTTCTAATGAATGAGATGAAGATGGCTATACTTGTTATATCTTCCATGTCTAGCTAATTCTCTAGTTTTGGGCTAATGATGTAGAAAACATATATACTAATGTAGACTCTTGTACTTTAATGAATGTATTGATATTTTCAATATCTCTCGTTCTTCATTTAATCCATATAATGGTCTTGTATGTTGTTAAAATTTAGTGTGATATATAGCCTCAACGGAGGAATGTTGGAACAATTAGGAGTATTTAAATGGATTGACATGCCTAGACATAGGATGTTTGAATATTCTGGGTTCTATGAAAATAAAAAAAATTGTAGAAATGTCATAAACCTTTTTTTCACCCCTACAAACTCAATAGAGATCTTAGGATACATATGCTCTGATCCACATCTAAAATAAAAAAGTCTCAATAGGAAAACTATGTTATTTGCATTCATTAGTTCAAAATATTTTATTTTCATAAGAATCAAAATCTCCTTGTAAGTTTTTCTTTTAGTGACAAAAACTACAAAACCTCATTTTTTATTTTCAATAGGTTAAGTTGTGCATTTGAAATAGTAGTATTAGTTAAGTTGCAATTAAGCAGAATATTTCCTCGTGGATTTGACACTCTACTTTATCATTTTATTACTTGACTCGACACGTATACTTGCGTATTTAAGTGGATTTTTATTAATTTTATATCAAAGAAAACCTAAGCATATTTCAAACTCAACAAGTCGCATACTAGCTTATACTGCTATTGTTCGAGCCCCCATCAGTATATATAACAAAAATATGGAGTGTTTGAATGAAAGAATGACCATTAAGGCTTTCATTCTTTTAGAAAAAATATTCTAAAATAATATAGAGAGAAGCAATTTTAACAACCACTCACATTATAAACTGATTATCTATAAAGATCCTTGGGTTCAAGTGTCCCACACAAGTTCTAAACAAAAATTTTCCTCATTTCAATACCTTGTTTCCAAAATATTTGAAAGTATTGCCTTTATTCATACACATTCCATAAACAAACAAAACTTGATCCTCAAGCAATTAAAAGCATTTTCATTGACTATTGTCTCACATAAAATGGTATAAATGCTACTATCCTCCCAAGAGAAGGGTATATGTGTCCACTGATGTTATTTTCGATAACAAAGATCACTACTTTGTTCCCACTTGCCCTAAAAAACTATTATTCACAAATGAATTTTTTCTCCTATATTGCCCTTTTTCTTTACACCTAATCCATGCAAACAACTCTATTCAAAAACCAACCACTTCCACCTAAATTGAGTTTATACCAGAACCACTTACTACTCGACCATTACAAGCTCACTAAAGAAGAAAGACATTTTAACCTATATAAGTACAAATGTACAGTCAACCAAATCAATCCTCATCATTGAATCAACTGAGAGAATAAGCCTATAAAAAAAGCACAAAGACTTCGACTAAACATCTCTTACAATTTTTTTTATCATACATTAATTCTTCTCAGTCACCGATCCTTCCTTGCTAGCCTCCACACTATTTCTATCACTAAAAGCATCTTCGACGAATTAAATGATATGCATTAGCATAATACTATGAGGGAAGTGTGGACAAATTAATGTATAACCACTAATTCGCTTTAATTGTTTCTTTAAATAAATCCGTATGGCTAGCATTATACCACCTCAAAAGGCATACTAATGCTTTACTATTGACTTGAAAAGAGAAATAGATTTATTTTCATAATCAAACTTAGCATAGAAAATGTGAAGTTAATCCCGAAAGATAAAATTTGCATTCACCTATGATTTTGAAAATAAAATTAACTAAGGATTAGCTATAGTCTGCATCCAAAGAATTTTTCCCCCGTCTTAGAGGACTAAGACAGGGTTTATTTTAATTTGAGTTCTTAGGTTCTCATAGAGGCAACCCCCTATAGTTAATTGCATCTTCATAGAGAAAACTTTCAATTAAAGTAGAAACTAGACTTATTTTAGATTTAAAATTTAATATAGTTGATTTAAAGATTTAAAGATTTCAATCAATCACCTTGGAAGAATTTGAGAGTTTATAAAATTCATTTTTGGAGATCGGGATAATATTCCCGGAAGGAATTTGAGGGGGTGCAAATGCATTTGGACTTATGCACGCGTGGAGGCGCTGCTGGCTAACCACCTAAGCACAAAATTTTAAAACCATGATTTCCAGGTCTGATGCATGCAGGTAAGATAGCTAATTTTAATATTAAAATCAAGAATTCTGGTTCAGATTTATAATGAAAGTTTAGTATATGAATCGGATCAAATGCACTTAACTAGTATAATTTTGACACAAATATACCGTAAACTTTACGTTTTATTTTTAACATATTTTTGTTTTAAATTTATTTATAAATTAAGAGAGTTAATTTATAAATTATTTTGGGAAAGAAAGATTAATTTTCTTAGAAAATTTAAGTTCAATTTATAGAGATAATTGCTATTTTTTTTTCAAGACTTTATTAGGATTAAATATTTAGGTTATTAGATTATATAATTTAAATTTTAAAATTTGATAATAATGAGTAAAATTATAAAATATAAATTATGAGATATAGAGAGAATATTTAGATTTAGTTGGAAACTTAATAATTGACTAATTCAATGATAGTATCATATAATTAATTAAACTATATTAAATTAATTTTTGAGATGTTATGCTCACATAAATCGAAATTAAATTTTAAAGTGATATCAGCTAATTGGAAATAAGTATAATAAGATTTTAGACTAAATGTTAAAATATTTAATGATATAGATATGTATGTATAAGTGCAAATTCATTATATATATATATATATATATATATATATATATATATATATATATATATATATATATATATATATATATATAAGAGCGAAGAATATATATTTTAGAAAATAGTAATAATTAGATTGTGATTTTTTTTAATCCATTTTAAATGATAGAGAGGAGACTAAAATTTATCATTAATTAAATTCTTTTAAAAGTAAATTAAATATAAGAGCTATTTAAGTATATTGAATAACTAGTAATAGAAAAATATTTATAAGATTTTAGATTTTTGATACATTTAAATTATGTGAGGAAATTTAAAATATAAAAAGTAAAGAATATTTGAGCTAAAAAAATTAAGAGTAATTTATTATTTAAATTTTAATGACAAGATCTTTATATAGGTGTTAAGCTGATGTCAACGAAATAATATTTAAGGTGGATTGTTAAGGCATCTAACTTCGATGTGAGAACTTATATCTTTTAATTACAATAATGATTTTCTTTTATCTTAAATTAAATGCATCGAAATATAGTGATATCTGCTTATTTAGTTTATTGCAATCTATATTATGATTCGTCTTTCTCTTATACAATAATTGATCATGTTGAATCAAATGAAAATATTTATGATTTATATTTTCATATAAAATAATGAATGATATATGAATAATATGATTAAGATAGATATGCTTGTACATGCATGTTGACTGATAGAGCACACCCCTTACGATACTGGCTGAGGGCGCAGTGTACTCGTGCATGTAAATGAAAAAAGTTATGAAAATGGAAAAGGAGTGCCTTCACTGATACTATTTTAGACCGTATCTCCTGTGACGGTTGTATTATTTATGAGAAATAATAAAGATATGGTTAAAGATATGATATATGCATAACATTAAAAATTTTGAAATAAATGATTAAATAGAATTACTATGTTTTGAAATGATCATGCATATTGTTCTTAATGCCTTGGGTTACTGTAATTTAGAAGAATGAATTACTCACTGAGTTCTTTATAACTCACTCCTAAATTTATAAATGAACAAATATTATTCAAAGCTTAAAATGAGTAGAAGGAAAGATAATGTATATCGTAGATGCGTCACACCAGAAGAAAAGTATTTATAATATATAACATTGTTTCAAATTTTGAGGTTTTAGTGGCTCTTTCTATTTAAATGAGATAGTTTTAAATTGAATGAAAATTTAAATTACCGTTCGACTGTTTGATCCCGTCTTGATAATTCAAGCCTCTGGGTTGGGTCGTGATAGTCTTTACCATAGAATACAAATCCAATGGCCCACTAGAAAGATATAAAGTAAGACTAGTGGCCAAATGCTACACTCATAAATATAGGATTGATTTTCTTGAAATATTTGCTTCTATTACTAAAATGAAATATGTTCAAGTTCTTTTATCATTAGCACCTAATAAGAATAGGAAGATATAATAATTCGATGTCAAGAATGTCTTCCTACATGGTTATCTTAAAGTGGACGTATATATGGCTTAAACAAAACAAAAAATATGTAAGCTAAAAAAGACATCATATGATTTGAAGCAATCTTCATGGGAATGATTCGAAAGGTTTGTCAAGATATTGCTCAACATGGGATACAAACAAAGTCGCCATATATTATTTGTGAAGCACTAAACTTCAATGACTGCACTACTAATTTATATTGATAACATTATCATGATAGGTAGCGACTTCAAATGAATGAAAATTTAAAGAAATGAGAGTACCGATAATTTGAATCAAAGAATTAGGCAAGCTAAATTTTTCCTTGGCATTAAAGTTAGACACTCAAAATGAAATTTTCATATTAAAAAAAAAAAATACATAACAGGCTTGCTGAAAGAAATGGATAAGTTTGAGTGCAAATATGTCGAGAGTATCATGGAATTTAGTCATAAACTTGGAGATGCCTCAAAATACAACAATAGATAAAAAAATCTCCCACAAGAGATTGGTGAGAAGACTTATTTACTTATCCCATACAAAGCTAACATTGCCTAAATTATGAGTGTAGTAAGTCAATTAAAACACAATCCTAAAGAATAATACCATAGGGTAGTATATAAAATTCAACAATATTTGAAAGGAATCTTGGGCAAAGAAATTCTATTCAAAAAAATGGTAGATTTGACTCTTGAAGCATGCACAACTGCAGGTTATGTGGATTCTATGATTGATAAGAGGTCAATTCATGATATTGCATATTTTTAATAGGCAATCACATGACTTGGAGAGATAACAAATAAAATATAATAACTACATCTAGCGCAAAAGAAGAATTTACATCTATGGCATAGGAATTGATAAATTGCTATGACTAAAATTATCTTAGAATAGAATGAAAATGTCCTATGAAATTCTATTGTGATAATATTGTATATAATCTAGCGCAACATGACAATAGAAAGCATATTGAGTAGGCACTTGATAAAGGAGAAGCTGGACATTGGTCTAATTTGTACTTCATTGATAACCACAAGTGAAAAATTTGCTGACATTATCACCAAAGAATTATTAGGGGTACTTTAAAAAATTATTACGCAAGCTTGAAATGGATAGCATACATTCATTTGCTTGGGGAGCAGTGTGAATACTTGCATAATTTTTACCAGATACAACCTACACTCACCAAGATTTGTGTCATTTTCCTTCTGCTACCACCTCAATGATAAGTGGAATCCATACTGCATACTTATTAATCCATGGATTATTGTAATTATTCTATAATTATTATTCTATCAACTAATCAATCCATGGACTATTGCAATTATTTTGTAATTATTATTCTTTGATTTTATTTGTTTTCTATTATAAGCTCTCCTAGGATTGTACAAATATCACACAAATACAACAACAACAACAACAGGTCTTTATCCCACTGTGGGGTCAGCTACATGAATCCTTTTTCTCCATTGTGTCCTGTTAAGAGTCAAATTCTCATCTAAATCTAATAAACAAAGGTCATTTCTAATATTTTCTAACCAAGTCTTTTTAGGTCTACCTCTACCTTTCTTAACATAAGTCAAATCTAATACATTTACTTTCCTAACTATCTCATCGGAAGGCCGCTGTTTTATGTAACCAAACCATCCAAGGCAACTCTCTCTAATCTTATCTTCCACTGGAGCTACTCCAACCTTTTCACGTATATGCTCATTTTGTATCCTGTCTTTAAGAGTAAAGCCACTCATCCACCTGAGCATCCTCATTGAAATAAAATACTCAACTAATTTTCTTCAATTATTGTCAAAAATAAATGGGACATACATCTAAAACACATCATAAACTAGCATGCATGTTTTATAAAGGCAAAAATAACACCAATCATGCATTACTTGAGAAAATTAACACAAACAAATTTTAAGTTATTCTGTTTGAGATGAGGAAAATATTTAAAGGGATTTGTACATAATTTCACACCTCTCCCTCTAAAAAAATATCCAACATGTAAAAAAATATTAGAAAGAGAAGTTATAAAAATGCTTTGAGCCAATGTAAACACTCAACATAACCATCATAGACAAAATATGTAAAGATGTTTAAAAAAGAAGCAACCTTAACTAAACCTCAAAAAGAACCAAATAATTTTAGAGGACAGCCCTAGAAAAACACTTCTTGAGAATTATGTTCGGAACAGCGGCTTCTTAACATCAAATTAGTCCTAGGTATCACCAGGCAAAATAATATACTAGTAAGATAAATTTGTACTTTCTTCATCAATATATGCAGAGCGAAGGCTTTCAATCCCCCACCAAAAAGAAAAAGAATACACAGGTGGCATGTGGCAACTCAAACAAACATCTTGTTCGAAAGCTCCCTCTTTTCCCCAAAAATGCAAAAGACAACAAGAAAAATCAAGAAGCGACCTAAAAAGAACAGAATATGGCATACCTGTTCCAATGAATTGTAGTTGTCACTTATCTGTGAGTACCTCCGATCCAACTTCCGAGTTTGCCGGGTGGCAGGAGGCTGAGTAACGGAATATGGCTGAGAGTACCCTGTTGCATGAGGAGCATCATAGCTTGAAGTCGAAGTAGGATAATTCGGATACGCAGGCACGTCGCCTCCGTACCTCGGCGTCGAATATTGCTCCTCAGCGTAGCCACGACTACGGAAAGAATCAGCAGATCTAAAACTCCGCCTTACCTCCTCTTTAGACCCTCTTCCTCCCATCAAATCAAATTAAAAAACTCCAACAAACAAATATTCTCGGAGATCTTCATATACCGGATGCTCGATATCCCCGATTCGGAATCACAGAACAGAAACAAAAGCGTCGGATATAAGAATATCGCTTTTAAGGGTTTGACGTAAAGAAACTTCAAATCGGCCGCTTTTAGAAGAGAAAACCAAATCAAAACTGAATCCCCAAATTACGCGTAAAAACCTAATATTTCCAACCTTGACCACTTGTGAAAGCAGTTATTACTTCGCATCTAAAACTAGCAAAACGGATAGAGATGCCGAAAACTCCCAAACCGAAAACTGCAATGGCGGTTCCATTAGGGCAGAGACGAAGCTGCTGATAAAATACCTTTGCGTACTGAGTCAGATCAGATAGGATTTGGATAAAATAAAATATTCTATGGTTTTTAATTTTTAAGGATAACTGCGGGCCCTGGATCCTGGTTGCTGACGCCGGTAGATATCCCCGTTTCCATTTACAAAAAAAAAAAAAAAAAAAAACTTTTAAGTATTAATCTGGAACCATTTTTAATTTATTGATTAAAACTTCAAAGGCAAAGTATGAATCTTATTAGTCATTACAGCATGAAAAATGAATTACACGTGTTTTGAATATGACTAATAAAATAATAAAAGTTGTAAAGTGAATGCTGACATTACTTTTAGGATGAATCATTAAAATGTTGGAGTCAACATAATTTTTTTTGTGATATTATTGTATAGTAAAATATTCGTGATATCAAAAAAAATTGAAAAAAAGAGATCTTACCTAGTTGAAATGATTTATTAATATTAGTCATATATTATAAATGATACACTTCTGTACAATAGGATAATATTTTGATGATATGACTTACGACACTGATGTATTATTAAAATTATGATCAAGTGATCATCGGTAGTTTTTTTTGGGTCATTCCCCTTATAAAAGAGGAGATCATTGATCAATAGCATCGACTGATACAAACAGTGTACATCAATATTTGTGTCAACGATAAGTGTCAATCTTATTGATGACAGCAAGAGTTGTCGTTGATATTATTGGTAGGCATTGACATTGCTGGTGATAACGAACAATGACGAGCGACAATATTGACAATGGTGTTGACAGCATATAGCAATCTTATTGATGATTTCAAAGGATGACAACATTGTTGGTGTTGATGGACATCAATATTGATTTCAAGATGATTACAAAAGATAAGAACTACAATCTTTTTTTTTTCCTCTTTATTTCTAACAATAGGTGAATCTTAACTTTTGACATATTAATAACCTAGATCTCTACTGGCTCTTTCATATCTTTTATCTTAAACCTTCTTCTTACCATACCATTTTCTCCCTTCATTATTGTTGAACTTCTTTTCTTCTTTACTATTTCTTCCCTATATTAAAAAAAAAGGTTATTTTACAACATACTTTACATTTATAAGGACTTCTATATTATCTTTTTCTTGTGATGCAATAATCTTATCAAAAGAAATAACAGATTAAATTATTGTAAATCTTCTACCTATGATGCATAATTGTCAATATTAGATTAGAAACATCAACTTCTAAGAGCATTAGATCACTTATGGAAGACTAATATCTTATGAAATTACCATATAATTTCTAGTGATGTCAAACTTTGGAAAATTTTTTAAAGACTTTTTATAGTCATCATAAACTTTCTTGTTGCTTGTAACTTTATCTTTTAGACCACAAATGATTCATTAATGCACAATATCTTTTCTATAATTTATGTCTCATGAGAAGAAATAACAAAAGAGTCTCTGATGGATCTGTATTCAATCTGAGCATCTAATGAGCATAAAATAGAGGTATAAATCAATTGAGTCGAGTTTAATTCTACGAGTTTAAGTCAAATCAATCAGCATGAAATAAATTAGATGATATCAATTTGAATAATTCTTGCAATAAAATGACAAAAATAATAAGGAATAAATTGAGATATGAAAAAGATAAAATTTTTAAAATATTTTTGCTTTAATGATTGAATTCTAATATATTTTAATTCAATTTTATATAGAGATTGTTTCAACAAATTAGCTCAACAGCTGATGAGCTGAGTCGGGTCACGAGTCATCTATCAAGTTGAGCCAAACCTACGTCATTAGTCGACTTGATTTGATTATGTCATAGCCTAAAGTACTTATCTAAAGCTTGATGGGCCAAATAAACCTTTTAGACTCTTGAATCTCAAACTATCCCAAGATAAATACCTAGCGAAGGCCTGCATTGTGTGGTCAAAGACAGGACTTTTAACTCTAATTTGGCTTAGACTTCATCCAATAAGACTGACTTTGGGAGTCCAAAGTCTCTGTCTGTCATATTCAGCCCTAAAAATGTCATTTTATTTCTAATTCACGTTCATGTTATTTTATTTATAATTTATTATTAAATAAAATATATTTGATATCTTCTTTTTTTATTTATAGTATTTTTGAAAATTTAGGTTATTTTTATTTTTATTGCATAGTGAATAAGTTAATTTACATAACGATAGCCTTGGTTACAAGAAATATTAATATAAATTATATTTGAAATATATTTAAATTTAGGAGTTCAAGTATAAAGTTACTATAAATACTTAAAAAATTGTTTTCATTTTATTATATCAAGTCATTATTTATTATTTATTTTCTAATTTCTCATATTTTATATAATTTTATTATGAAAATTAATTGAATCATATATATGTTATCTCTTTCATAGTAAATGATTTGGCCTGGGAGCCAACTTGAACTCGTAAAATTAGGATTGATCTCGAGCTTGAACTCAATTAGTTAATCAAACTCAAGTTCATGCTCAAGTTAGGAGTGACTCGAATTTGGCTTGACTCGTTTACCGCCCTCATGCCTTCAATGCATGATATGATATTGCTTCATATTGCTTCAAATCTAATATAAAATTCTCATACACTTTTTCAAGTGACTGGATGGGCTAACACTAATGCTTTAGCCTCAGCACAAGTAACAATCAAACCCCTTCAAGGAATAATAAATCCCATATATGCAATTGAAATTAATGAAAGAACCAGTGATTTGAGGGGCCGTTTTATTCAATGAAACCTCTGTTCAGCCAGCCTGAAGGCTTCGTTTGTTTATTTGGTACTTTTATCAAAGGCAGTTTTTAAAAACTCTAGTTTAGAAAAAAGGAGTTTTGTATGGAGAAGCATATATAAAAAGCTTCCTCAAAAAAGCAGAAAAAAAAAGAAAACGGTGTTATTCAGAACGTCTCTTGGAAAACCAAACAATAAAAAGCAAAAAAATTATAGCTTTAAAATGGAATAAGCACAAAGAAAAGTTCAATCAAACGAGGTATTAGTAAAGCCTTATTCTGATGACGATTTCGCTGCGGCATATTGGGCAGGATTCCAGGATCTGTCCGCATTCAGAGCAAGTCTGCAAGGAGCAGAATTCAAGATAAAATAAATGATAGGAAAGTAAAGACCAGATAAGTAGATAAGAAATGAAAGTGTTTTGTTAAAAAAAATTTTTACCTGATGCCCACATCCGAAGGCCAGATTTTTTGGCTCCGTTAGGCATATCGGACAAACCTAATTAGAAAAAAGTATGATTAGCAAAGCAAAACGGATGACGGCCTGACAGGACGGCTCTCATGCGACGAGACGGACAGAATGACGCATGACAAGACAGATGCGACGGACGGGTGATGTGACGTGTTGTTTCCAGGTTTTCGGGTTAACCCGAACCTGACCCGATTTTACAAATGGGTCAAAATCTTTAACCTGAATCCGACCCGATTTGAGTTCGGTCAACCCAAATCCGAAATTTTCGGGTTGAGTTCGAGTTAGATTTACAGGCCGTGTCAAATATTGACACCCCTAATTCCTAATTACAACACAGGCAATAGTAAAAAAACCTAAGAAGAGAATGTAAAAAAAAAATGCAAATGCTGATTAAACGTGGAAATACATTGAAGATATAAGCCCAGATAAATACTAGAAAGAAAAATCATGTATCTTCATTACCTGTTCCCATGAAACACTTGGGGCAGATGGATCATAGCTAGTTGGAGAATCGTATGCAGTGTAAGACGGTGAGCTCTTCTGAAAACTGATAGATTGAAACGATTTGGAGCCAAAGGCTGCTGCTGCACGGCTTCCATCGGGTTGGGGTAGGGCGACTCTTTGAGGGGACCTCGCTGATTTACTGATAAATGAGATATACAGATGAAATCAGGAGGTTAAGTTCAAAAAAAAGGGAGTTTAATTCGTTGGCAACATCAACAAAACAATAGAGGAGTCTTAAAATGCCATACCCCAAGATTCCAAGCTCAATTGTAGCTTTATATTGTGAAGGTATTTTTATTAATGCTGCAAGAGCAAACTCCGTCTCCTTTCTTTTCTGATGCGTATTCTTAGACATGATCTCAGTAAAATTTACAAACTGCAAAACTATACATAGGTTACTTGCTTGCATGTTCCAAAAGAGGTATGAGGAAAAACAAAATTTCACCTGGAATTTGTCATCAAATTTCTTGATCATATCCCAAGGGCCATCCCCAACTCCAACCAACACAATGGACAGTGGAAATTCACTGCAACGACAAAAGAAATATGAAGGGATAATTTGACTGAATTATTTGCAAAAATATGAGGAGCTAAACATGTTAAAATTTTCCAAGTAAATCAGTCCCTGCGAATGCCAAGCCATGACTACCTTAGAAATTTGATCTCTTTTCTCCAAAAAAAAAAAGTTTGACTCAGGAATGAACAGTCAGATTTAAGAAACCACACACACATAAACACGTGCAAAAAAAAAAAAAGATTTGATCATGTAAACAAGATTTCATAAAATTCACAGTATGCATTACAAAATAAGAACCTTATGAACAAAATCATAAAATAAAACAATATTTTTTCTAAATTGTGGAGTAATGATAATAATCCGAAGTTGAATTTCACCAAGGAAAAAGAAAATTTAATCTTGGAAACTACCGTTACACCCTCCGCTCCAAGCCTCACTTCACCCCTCACCCCCTCCATCCTTGTGAGAGTGCAAAGAAACAGAGTGAGGGAGGACAACTTCTTGACTCTTTCCGACCCCAAGTCCCCACATGTGAGAGTGTCAAAAACAGATAGATAGAGAGAGAGAGAGAGAGAGAGAGAGAGAGAGAGAGAGAGAGAGAGAGAGATGGAAACTTCCTTTACTCTCTCCGACCCAAATTTCTGTCCCCACTACATATCCTACCCATTCAAAGTAAAGTTACAGTTATAAAGAATACGTCAGAAACTCTAGATGCTTAATGAAAAAAATTTACAACAGAATCAGAGTAAAGTAATACAATGAAGGCCAAGAACCTAAGGAACATATTGAAACTAAATTCACCTTCAAGACACTTTCAACTAAATACCGTCAAGGGTACTTAACAAGATATAAAATTAGCAAGGCGCACTAAAATTACCTGGCCTTAACAATAGCATCAACAGTTTTCTGATCCTGTGAGCTCAAGTATCCAGATTGGGTAACTAAACTTTCTGTTATCTGCCAAAGTAATAAGTTCTTGTGAGATAGTAATTCAACAATGGAAAACACGAGGAAAAATTATTAATAAAAATAAAAACCCTTAAAAAGAAAACTTTGACCGATTGTCACATTTTAGTCCCCTATCATCTATAGAGACTTGTTAAATCCCAGCCTCTTGTTCCCTCATTGATCCCACGGCTGCAAATAGAGATTCGTGGGAAGCCCACCTCACGTCGAGTGCCTTCCTTAGTTAGGCAGCAGATTTAGGAAGGATTATATTATTCATTATTCTGTAGTTATTTGTTTCTTTATTTAAGCATCTTATATAGATCTATAAATAGGGATTATGTTGAATAAAGTTTCAAGTTTTTTCCTCTCAAACCTCTGAATTTTACAAGACCAAACTTCACAAATCTTCTTTGATACTAGTTCTCCTCCCTACGGACAATATTGGTGTTAATTCCGTCATAGTTGTATCTTTGAAGTTCCTCTAAATAAGCTTTGGTCTACTTGCTCCTTACTGCCCAATTGCAAATGTACCAGACACATCGTTTACATATGCTACCTCTTCCGTCCATTGTACATGTTTAATCTAAGTCAATCGTTTTTTACTACCTACTTGTGCATACGGCCTAACCACCATAATAAGTTTTAGAACTTTCTCTTTAAACACAATCAATATTAAAATTTTCAAATGCTACACTCAATCTCAAGGATATAAGTGATTACTGTTTGATCCTAATTGAAAAAGATTATGGTCTACTAGTGGCCTCGTTCCATTACATTTGATTTTGAAGGCTTGACATTTGGAAAGTAAGAAGAGGTTCTATAGGAAACTAATAAGCCGATTGATAGCACAACTACAATTGCCTTGCAATTAAATATGATAAGGTTAAAAAAATTCCAATGGCATTAGTTTTGGCTTATTATGATGTTACCACTACCAACAGTTGCAGTTCCGATCAGTAATATAGTGAATGTCTTGGGATATCAACACCACAAAGGAATTGTTATCAATTCAAAGGTCTTTCGTTCATTAATATCTGCAATGAGATGTTATGTTATTAGAAGATGCCAAATTTAAAAATAACCTAATATCCTAATTCAATCACATCAAAATGTCAACTAAATTGGGTAACGTCTAGATGTCAATGACATTTGAAAGTTGCCCAACTCCTACAATTTTGCTTCTTCACCCGTCCATGCATTCTCTCACTCACAACTCTTCCTTAAAGTTCATGAGAAAACTTTTTTCCGTACGGAAGGTTCATGTAAGTGCTATTCCTGCATCAATTGATGCATTGTCTTTTTCCACTATAAGTGTCCCTCCTTTTGAATCCGTTGAAATATTATTAGACTTTGGAAACAAAATTTTCAACTATTTATTTCGATATCCAAATAATATAATTTATTTGGTACTGCTAATGACACTGTTTATAGCACTGTTTCCTTTTCAGTTTAGGGTGGAATAAGATTTTTTGATAATAATATCCTGAATATATTGGATTCTAAAGGGAACACTAAATCAAACAATTATAATCTACTAACCACATCTTCTTACATAATCACACTGAACCAAACACATAATATTTGAGAGATAGCACATATCTCTAAAAAACCATGAATCAAAGAACTCATTAGTTTCTTTAGCTTTTATAATTACTGGGGTGTGCCAATATGGATTTTACTCAGTCAATCTCTATACATCCATCAATAACTAGATCTACTTACATAAGCAAACGACAATTTCCAAATCTAAGAAATACACAAAAAAATACTCCAGAGACCAGTCACAATCACTTCAGATGGAAAAGCCACAATTAATATTTACTAACGTCCAGGTATTGCTTGATCATATCAAGCATTTAAATGTTATACATAAAAAGATTTAGAAAATTATAACTCCAGTAATTATATGGATCAATAATGACAATACCTGCCCATCAGCAATGATCAATAAAACATGGTACTGCCCACCACTTTGTTCAACAACAGTCATGGCCTTTTTGATGATTTGTGCAAAAGATGCCGGACCTGTAAACATAAGCATCTAAAGTAAAATCTGCGGGTTATCAGAATTAATAAATTAAATAATCTGCATAAAAGTAGACAATGAATAAGTAAATACCTGCCAATCTTGAATGCTTAAAAATTTCTTTGTATCGTGACAAAGCCTCTAACCCAGTGCATGGCTTCTCAACCGGAAAGGAACTGAAAACATCCTGATCGTGTGTTGAAGCTAACAAAGAACAATATGCATTAAGTCAGAATTGAACAAGTAAAAGGAGTGTGTTTAACTAATACAACTCTATTTACCATCGCCAAATCCATAGCATGGAATCAAGTTGTCCTCTTCAAAAGCTGATAATGTTTGTCCGATGATAGAAATTGCATGTTCATAGAGATTTGGAATATCACTAATGTGATGCAAGCTGCGATTATGGACAGAAAATTTACCTGCATGCAAAGATGTTGAATGCCCATATAAGCAAAGAAGAGAAAAATCCCAAAGTTCAAAATTATAGAGCACATACCCGTCCGCTCGTTGCCCTCTGTGAAATCAATACCAACAATAAGATTTGCAGACTCAAGACCTGCCCGAGCAAGAGCTTCAGTAACCTGTTCAACAAAATTGTCATAATATTGTTCTAAGATCATAGAGTTAACTAATCAATCAACTTATTGCCTCAAGTGGAAAAAAATGTTTATCAATAACAAAAGTTGATTTCATTAAAAAATTATAAAATTTAGACATTAAAAAGTACCTTGAATGTTTGTCACATGTCCCCAAATGGTTATTGAGGCAGAGATTGGCCAGGAAAGGACATGGTGATGTGGAAAGGACTTTTTGTCTTTTTGTGCACATGGCATCAATTAGGCTAAATCAAAGCTTAAGCTGTTGACCTCTGTTTAAAGAACAAAAAAAAGGGAAGAGGAAGAAATCCGATAGACATACCTCATACCCGTTGGATCCACGATATCTGCCCGAAATCCTGCTGAATCACTGTGCGTTCGGCGCCGTTCGCGTCTCCTCGCGGAATTCCTATTCGGAGCACCTCGATCGCTACTCCTGATGTCGTTAAAAGCAGCCGAACTCCCTGCTTCCTCCCCACTCTTCTTCTTCCACGACACTTCCACCTCCTATTCGCAAAAACTCCCGCAAGAACCTCTCCCCTCCTACTCCTCTTCCTGCCGGCCCTTTCAACCGACGCCAAAGCCCTAAATCCACAACACTTGCGTGTAGCCAAGCCCTCCGGCCCTTCCTCCCTCCATACCGTGAGCTTCCAAGCTCCAGCCCTTCGATTCTCTCGGTCCAGAGAAAGGGAGAAAGAGAAATAGAGAGAGAGAGAGAGAGAGAGAGAAGAAGAAGCTGGCCGAATCTCCCCCTTCGCCTCTGACCTAGCCCCGACGCTCCCTCCCTTCTGCTTGTGGGATCGGAAGTTATAACATTTTGATCGGGAGAAACGAAGGGAGCTCGCCACTGAAGGTAACTTTCTCTATTTCGCATGCTTCTTCGGCCTAGTCCCGTAAATCAACCGAGCCGAAAGGGGGAGGGGGTTTATTTTAATCAATTAATTATATTAATTATAATTAATAAAATAATTATTTTTAATTGTAATTAATTATTAATTATGTTAATTAGAATTAATTATAATTAAATATTATTAAATATTATTAATTATATTTTACTTTTAATTATCATTAATTATTATTGATTATAATTAGGCATAACTAATTATAATTAATTATAATAAATAGATTAATTATAATTGAATAGTTAATTATCATTAATTTTAAATTAATTATTTAATTATTATTAGTTATAATTTATCATAATTAAATAACATTAATTATAATTAACTATAATTAATATATTAATTATAATTAAATAATTAATTATCATCTACATTGGGAAGAGAAATGATCTTCTCTCTCCCTCGCCTCGATCTACGTGCCAACACCATCGTCGTCGTCGCCAAGGTATAACCCCCACAACCATAAAACTCTGAGAACTCGTTCTCGTCATTTGCGGCGCACCAGAAAATTGCCTATGCACGCGCTTTATTGTGCATGGTGGGATGTGACCCCGGTGCGGCGCGCACAACGAGGCGGGTAATCACCTAAAATCCCATCCTCGGCGTTCGTGTCGAGCCGGCAAACCGCCTATACACACGTTTATTCGCGTGGTGAGAAGGGAACCCGGTGCGACACCTACGGCGAGGAGGGTAGGCCCTATACACACTTTTCTTAGCGTGGTGGGGACGATCTTAAGTACCCGTACTCAGCTCTGTACCTGCGGGGAAACAACTGCTCTTCTTTTGAAACAGGTACTATCAAAGACCCCATGCACGCGCTTTATTGCGTGTGGTGGGAATGAAGACTACGGCCGAGGTGTCTAAGGACACCTACCATGCAAGCGCTTTATTGCGTGTGGTGGGAAGGCCCAGACTCATGTAGTTTTCCCCTAAATGGGGGAGATGCCGGGAGGCTGCCGAAATTTCGGGTGGACTTAAGACCGTACTTGGGTTGATCGAACTCAAAAGGAAGGGGAATAAGACTTATGAACTTGAACCCAACATGATTTGAACTCAAGAAGAACACATGAACTCGGATTGAACTTGAACTTAATTCGAACGTCAAATGAATATGAGTTGAACATGTGAACTCAAGCAAGAACTTGAGTTGGACCTCAGAAGACTTTGAACTTGAACTGAACAAGACTTGAATCGAATGATGATGAGCTGAATTAGAACTTGAACTACATACAGGATTTGTGAACTCAAACTTGAACTTGGTTTGGACAATTAACATGGAACTAAATCTTGAATTCGTCGTTTCGACCACAAGCAACAATTGATACAAGTATAATAAATAAAGAAGATGAAATAGACAAGTTCTATATACCAAACTTCTGCAAGCACGTTTATTTCATAAGCAACGAAAATTGAAAGAGGTGTACAGTTCAATGAAAGGATCAAATCATTGCAATACACATAACGATGTGTTCACAAGTAAGGTATGAAGGAGGTGTAACAGATATAACTACATCCCTACAATCAGATATCAACCAATGTGTGGAGGGAAGATTGATAATGAAGGTAGCTCATTTGCAACTAACATTAACTTGCAAATAGACGTAGCAACCTATCTACAAATAACTAAAGTAGAGATGTTCCATGGATCTTAGATCCTTCATAAACAATGAAGATTGATGTACAAGTGGATGCAATAATTTTTCAGTTGAAACAAACAAAGTGACTTAAACTCTTGAATTAAATTGGTATGCATGCAACGATCGAATGGAGAACGTGATAACATGACTACGATTAACAAAGTGAAGTTTCCTACAGATACTCAATCTCCATATCAAATGGGATGTAGATATCAGAGGGATGACGATCATTGGAAGCATTACAGAGTCATCTTAAGGGATGAAAGATCCATCGCATAACAAGCTATATGTGGATAATGGTAGAAGGCATGCAGTGATTTTCTCACAAGTAGAATGTGGGAGATATGCAACAGGCTTTGATGAAAGTATCAACAGTGTCACTAGATGTTATTTCATAAGTGACATCAGATGATCTGCAATGAATACAAGTTCTCTACGAATACAGATGTACGCACCACATACCATCTGTGGGTAGATACAGAAAGACTTCAGTAAATGCAGTATCCTGAAGCCAATTTTAGTCCGTGAACGAATGCATCTACTTGCCTACAGGCAACAATAGCAGATGTACTGTAAGGTCCAAAAACCACAACAAATGCAAGCACCTACGGGTTAAAGCAGGAGATTCGTTAGTGTACTACAATCTACCTACGTAAATCATACAAGTAGTGTACGACAGTCTACCTATACAAGGCAGTAAACAACTCAATCCCCAAGCTGCTACAAAATGCCACCGGATCTATAACATTCGTGCAAGCAGACAGAAGGCGTTTACAAATATTCTAAAATGTCCCCCGCACGTGCACTGTAATATGTATGCACATAGGTACACCGAAATGCATGTGTAACTATACATCCGCATGGGCCCCGACAAGTGTGTTATTAGTACACATGTGACGTCTAGGGATGCTGCGCGGGTCAATAAATGAATGTAGTTTGAATCCGATCCTCCTAAAGAGAGTAAATAGGAGTTGACAAGGTTCAACAAATAATTGTAAAATACCCCCAAATACCCGCATGGGCCCCGACGAGCTTGTTAAGGGTACACACGTGACGTCTAAGGATACTCCACGGGTCCATAAATTTGAACACGATCCTCCTAAAGCAAGTAAATAGGAGTTGATAAGGTTCAACAAATAATTATAAAATGCCCCTAAATACCCGCATGGGCCCCGACGAGCGTGTTAAGGGTACACACGTGACATCTAAGGATGTTGCGCGGGTCCATAAATTTGAACCCGATCCTCCTAAAGTAAGTAAATAGGAGTTGACAAGGTTCAACAAATAATTATAAAGTGCCCCCAAACACCCGCATGGGCCCCGATGAGCGTGTTGTAGGAATACACGTGACGTCTAGGGATGCTGCGCGGGTCCATAAATTTGAACCTGATCCTCATAAAGCAAGTAAATAGGAGTTGACAAGGTTCAACAAATAACTTTAAAATACCTCCAAACACCCGCATGGGCCCCGGTGAGCGTGTTATTGGTACACACGTGACGTCTAGGGATGCTGTGCGGGTCAATAAGTGAATTCAAGTTCGAGCCCAATCCTTTTATCCAGGTAGATAGGAGTCGACACAGCTTGAACTATTAAATAAATATGCGGTCGCGAGGTCGACCGGGATATTTATTTTATACATTCATATTAGGCATTCAAGGCCTATAATTAAGAGAATTCACTTACAAAGGCATAAAGCCTATGAAACCCGATCCTCTATCGACAGCTCGATAGAGTTGACAAGGTTCAATCAACAATAGCAATGACCCCACACCCTGATGATGGCTGTGTTGAATGCAAATCTCAACCAGAGGGGTCTATTCCGAATGATTCAAAATACCACCTAAACTCCCGCAAAATCCAAAACTCAAAACTCCAGAAAAATCCAAAAATCTCAAAATCCAAAAATATTTAAAATTGGAATAATCCATCAAATCACTTAAAGCAAAATCCATCCACCCTCCGCAATGATTTGCCGAGGTGGACAAGTTAAATTTTATTTCAGTTCACATAGAGCTAATGCCTAGTCAAAAATATCACTAAGATCTATTCTCAAACAATCTTCTGCCAGTAAGGGCGTGGTACGTGTCCTCTAACTGACAATTTCGCCGCCAAATGGCACTGCAGGATAAACGGTTATGACCCGGGGCCCTCTGAACCGAGTGATTTTGCCGCCAAATGGCACCACGTGATACCAGTTATGGCCAGAGCTAATACGTTCCTTATTGACATCAAATCCTTGAGATATGAATCAATAGGATATGATCGATAGGGCACAAAGCTCTCTGTTAGCTAAGGTGGATTCAATTTTGTCACCTTAGACAAATACCCACCCCAGGTCTACAAGGTACCCTTGAACGAAGCAACCCATGGCTGCCGACAAGGATCCTTCTATCAGGTTGGGTCGACTACCTCCTCTGACTAAGTAGACCAGGGAATATGATGACCCGGGACGACAGAACCATGGGATCTTAATCGGGTCCATCATCCATTCCCTCACCATCCGCTTTAAGTGCAAGATGGTGAAAATTTTAATTTTAAATATCAAATCTTCAAACTCTCCAATTCTCTAAATCCACGCTGCTACTATATGCCAGACGTACGTATCTTCTACGTATCTGATTGACAACTAGCCTTAATCGAAAGTTCTCTCTCGTGATCGGGAGCGGTAATTAACTATAGGGGCTTGCGCCTATAGGAAACCAAAACTCAGATTATAAAGTCCTCACAAAATGAGGGCGAAATTTCTGGGTAGTGTCTTATCTACAATCTCATCTGCCTTCCAAAATTTAGCCCAAAACTTAATCTGTTAAAACTCCCCTTGAAGAAAGCAATAAGCGGGTGGAGGTTGGGGCCGAATTTTCGGAGCCCACATAAGCATGGATCAAAAAGTAATCAGGAAGCTTCTAGAATTAATTTGAACATGCCACATGAGCTAGAGTGAAGGGATTTTTTTAAATTTGGTCATGTTTGACAAATTTTGACCATTTCTAGTGTTTTTTGCAATTTTGACCATGTTGACTAGTCAAAAAGAGTCAAACCAGCTAGGATGGACTAGGGAGGGTCTTTAGAGGTCAATTGCATGAGGCTTGATGAATTTGACTTAATATATTTGAAATTTGAATTTAGGAAGTGCATATATAGGAGGTTTGACAAAATTAGGTGAGTTGACCAAATCAACTCACCATGGGTTGACTCAATCATGGCTTGGATCCACTTGAGGCATGAAATGGAATGAAGTTGAGTGATTGAAGGGTTTAATTTGATTGCTATCAGAAGTAGACCCAAATCGACCTGATTTGACCATATTTGGGTTGAGTTGACACAGTCAAGTGCTAACTGAAACAGGTTGATCAATCATGTTCAATTCATGAGGAGCTAAGTTCAGATTGATTTGGTGAAATTTAGATGTGAATTGGAGTTTACATTGGAATCAGGTGCTTGATTAATTGAGCTAGATTGAGCTCGCTCAACTGGGTCAAAGGGGTCAATGATTGGCTCAAGGAACCAGTGTTGATGATTTTGATATATGAAGCTCCAAATGATGTTGTTTAAATAATGATTGAAGTCAAAGGAGCAATGCACTGAGTCGATTGATTTTGATCCAGGGCTGTGCTAAATTAGTAGATTGTAGTTTAGGGTCTCTGATGTTCATATGACCTCAACTACAAATGAGGTCAACAGGAAGAAATGGAAACCCATCAAAAGGACATAATATGAGAATTTGTGACATCATCAACTTAAAAGTATCTAATGTGATATAGATGGGTATTTACCATAAAATACAAATTCAATGGCCCACTAGAAAGATATAAAGTAAGACTAGTGGCCAAATGCTACACTCATAAATATAGGATTGATTTTCTTGAAATATTTGCTTATGTTGCTAAAATGAAATCTGTTTAAATTCTTTTATCATTAGCACCTAATAAGAACACGAAGATATAATAATTCGATGTCAAGAATGTCTTCCTACATGGTTATCCTATCCCTAAGAGTAAAGCCACTCATCCACCTAAGCATCATCATTTCTGCAACACTTAACTTAATATTATGTTTCTCTTTTAGTGACCAACATTCTGCGCCATAAAACATTGCAGTCTCACCACCATCTTATAGAATTTTCCCTTAAGTTTGAGGGTACTTTGCTATCACACAACAAGCCCAATGCATTCCTCCACTTCAACCATGCAACTTGAATTCTAATAATAATATCTCCATCTATTTCACTATCACTTTGGACAATAGACCCAAGATATTTAAAATTTGTACTCTTATTAATGATTTGATCGCCCAAAGTCACAATCCCCACTATATCTATTACTATTAATATTACACTCCATGTATTCAGTTTTAGATCTACTCAAACAAAAACCTTTAAACTCTAAGGTTGACCTCCATAATTCAAGTTTACCTTCAACTCCCTCTCTAGTCTCATCAACAAGAAGAATATCATCAGCAAAAAACATACACCCATATCTAAAGAAAAAAGATACGGGCTTAATGATGATCCTTGATGTAATCCAACTGAAATAGGAAAAATACTTGGTCAAACCACCTGGTGTTTGAACACAACTAATAGCTCTCGCATACATTTCCTAAATGACTTGAATATGTAACAACAAAAACAACAAGCCTTTGTCCCACTATGTGGGGTCGGCTACATGAATCCTTTTTCTCCATTGTGTCATGTTAAAAGTCAAATTCTCGTTTAAATTTAATAAAGAAATATCATTTTTAATATTTTTTAACCAAGTCTTTTAAGGTCTACCTCTACCTTTCTTAACATAAGTCAAATCTAATACCTCTACTTTCCTAATTGGACCAGCAGAAGGTCGTCGTTTTATGTGACCAAACCATCTAAGGCGACTCTCTCTAATCTAATGACTTGAATATAAACATTATTAATCCCTTTCTTTTCTAGAACTCTTCATAGCACTTCTCTTGGAACTTTATCATATAATTTCTCTAAATCAATAAATATCATATGTAGATCATCCTTATTCTCTCTATACATCTCCATCAAACCTCTCAATAAATATATAGCTTCCATAGTAGACCTACCTGGCATGAATACAAATTGATTTTGAGAAACATTAATCACATCTATGCTCCATAACTCTCTCCCAAAGTTTTAAAGTATGAAACATTAACTTAATTCCTCTATAATTCGCACGATCTTGTGCATCACCTTTATTCTTAAAAATAAGAATCAACAAATTCATTCTCCACTAATCTAGCATCTTTTTAGTCTTAATATTAAAAAGTTTAGTAAGCCAAGAAATTCCTTCATCTCCTAAGCATTTCCACAACTCTATTGGAATATCATCAGGTCCAACAGCTTTTTCACACTTTATTTTCTTTAAAGCCTCTATGACTACAGTTTTATTAATCGCTGATAAAAACAAAAATCTCTATTTTCATGAGTGCTAAGGTTACTAAAGTCAAACGTATTCTCACAATCTCCATTGAAAAGCTTAGCAAAATATCTCATTCATCTTTGTTGAATATCATATTCCAATAAAAACACTTTTTGATTTTCATCCTTAATGCACTTCACTTGAACTAAATCTTTACTGCTTCTATCTCTTAGTTTGGCTAACTTATACATATATCTTTCGCCGTCCTTAGTATCAAATTTATTATATAAATCATTAAAAACTAAAATCTTTGCATCACATATTGCTTTCTTAGACTCTTTACGGGCCTCTTTATAGTTTTCCTAATTGTCAGAATTTTTACATCTAAATTAATTTTTATAATAAATCTTCTTATTATTTTATCTTTTCTTGCACATATTGATTCTACCACCAACTATTTTTAATCCTTAGCAACATTCTTAATATCCCTAACTATTTTTTCCCACATAACATTAGCTTCCTCATGCACAACTACAATCCTAAGATCTCGAATCTTACTTTAAAAAATATTTATATTTGTGTTCTTTAAATGCCCCTATTTAATCCTATAACAACGTTTTATTTTATTTTTCAAATTTTGCGCCTTCACCTTAAAGTCCAAAACTAATAAGCGATGCTAGGTACATAAACTTTTACTTAGAATAAATTTCAATCTTTATAATTTAAACGATCAATTTTTCTCATAAGAAAATAATCAATCTGAGTTCTAGTATATCCATTCTTACAGGTGATGAGATGTTCATCTCTTTTCTTAAACAAGGTATTAGCAATTACAATATCATAAGCTCAAGCAAAATCTAATATAGTCTTACCACCATTGGTCGCTTTAAACCTATAGCCACCATGTATGCTTTTAAAATCATCGACCTCTCTACCAACATGTTCATTTAAATCTCTAATAAAAACTCTTTCTTCAAAATATATCTTTTATATTAATTCTTCTAAGTCATTCCAAAATTTTAATTTAAAACACATATCTAAACCTATTTGAGGAGCATAAACACTTATAATATTATTAATCTTAACATTAATAATAATCTTCAAAGCTATAATTCTATCTCTAATTATATCATTTTTATAATATTATCCTTCAAACTCAGATCTATAATCACACCTATATCATTTCTAGTACAACTCCTACCAGAATACCAAAGTTTAAATCCTAAACTATCAATCTCCTTAGCTTTCTCTCTAATCCATTTAGTTTCTTGAATGCATATGTTGACCTCCGTGTAATACCCGAAAGAAACGAAAAAAGAGCCATACCTCTGCCGAAATCAGCTCAAATCCCGCTTGCTACAGTCTCGTACCTGATTCGGCGCCGTTCCAGTCGCTTCTCCACGACTCCTGCGCAAAATCCGCTCCGATCGCTGCTCTTTGAGGCCTTTAAAAGCCAAGCGAGAGCCCCACTCTCGGCTACTCCCAGACACGCGAAATCCCCACAACACTTCCTCCTCCTGCAGCTTCTCCTCCCTTCCACAAACTCCTCAAGCCGCGAGAAGCTCCGACCCCCATAGCTAGAGCCGAACTCCTCCATCCTCTGCCTCCTTTCGATCTCCCTTCCTCCCCAAAGCAAAAACAAAAAGCGGGCGGAGGCCGGGGCCGAATTTTCAGAGCCCACAGATTTCTGGCGACTCCGCTGGGGATTGGTTTCTCTTTCCATCTTTGGCTAGTCACCTCAGTGCTATAGTAGCAGCTATTCTCAACCTAGATTCAAAATTCTGAGTCTTTCAAGATGATCATTCAGAGAATTAAAATTTTGAATATTCTAAAAATGATCATTACATTCATCATGCATTCATTGAGATAGCGTATTTAGCAGAGTTTTTAAGTTTGTATGATTTTAATTGCTTGCTAATGGTTATCTGCTTTTGTCTCTTGTTCTGTGCAAGTCTCTGCATTTTGAAAGTATGGGGTGATTATCAGATTCTGATTACTAACCCTTGCCTTTCATTTGCGCAGATGGATCTACAAAACACTGCATTTACTGTTCAACTGGGATGCGGCGCTAGCATCCAACTAGCGAATGCTATGATCACTACCGGAAATACTGGAGCAACCATCCAGTTCGGTAGCATTGACTTCCCTGCAGTCGTTGCAAGGACTGCTGCCATTCCTGCGAACGATGCAAGGAGACTCCAACCTGTCGGAGCCCCTGCCCGTCATGCACTTCTGCCAGTGCAATGACCAACCATTGAAGCTTCTACCCGTCGTGTGCATCTGCCAGCACAACGACCTGCCGCTGAAAATTCTCGCAAGAGGACATCTGTGTTCTAAAGACTTTCACAGCCTGAGGCTCCGACTGCCAAAAGAGTTGTGACTGGTGGAAGGATTTCTGTGGTAGATGCGAATACCACATCTTTGCCGAATGGGTTACCTACACCTAGAAAGAATGAAGCTGATGCCTCCTCATCTGGAGGAAGGCTTACGAGAAGGCAACGAAGGAAAAAGAATGCTGAGCTACGGGCTCAGCAACAACCGCTGCCAGTCCACTCATCTAATCTACCGGCCAGAGAGCTTGAAGCCAATGTTCCTATCCGGAACAAGTTTACTGACCTAAGGTGGGTCAAAAGAAACAGCTCTACGGGGGAGCTGAAGAAGTCTTTTTGGGACAGACAACCTGAAGTCCCAGCCCCTCCAAGGAGATATGAGCCTGAAACCCTATCATCCCGAGTGTACAGGGTACTGAAGACAGTAAAAGATAGGGGACTAAAGAAGAAGAAATTACAGCGGCCATTGACTGTTGAGGCCAGAAGGTCCCCACCATAGGAATCATTGCCTGTGGAGAATCGAAGAAAATTCATGACAGCCCCGTGCGGTGAACATCGGGGTGTGACACCTGAACCGCGCGTTCAGGGATCCACCGCCGAAAGGTCCCGGTGGAAGGGAAAGAAAATTTGGAGGCCAAGACCTCGCAGAGAAGAAAAGAATGAAAGAAAGACTGACTCGGGCGTGACATCTGGTACTGCTTCCCGGAGATCCGCCCCCAGTTACAAACAACGTCAAAAGTGGGTCCAAAAGAAGGCCCACGATGACGCTCCTCCTGACGGTAGACACCTTGGAGAATCCTCCAGGGGATCCCGTCGCTCACCAACTCCTCCCAAGGAAGAGTCCAACTTCGATCGCAGCCCACGGATCGAAGAAATCTTCGTGCCGAATCAAGAACCGGAGATCCAGTGGCGCCGCCGCTCGGAGGTCCGAGTGCTAGAAGAAGAAGAGGAAGAAGACATGATAGAAGAAAATTTAGGAGAATATATAGAAGAAAACTTGGAAGATGTAAATAACACCTTAGATATGGAAGTTGTCTACATGGTGAGACACATCAATGCCGAAGAGGAGGCCTACTACGACGACAGTGAGGAAGACGATCGTTGGCAACCGCCGCCTAGACAAGTATACTGGCGCCGCCGTGAAGATGGGTCCACCACTGGCAGAGGTGGCCATTCCCAAGAAGAACGAGAAGAGGCTGAGGAAAATCCTTTTGCTGACGAGAACATCACGCTCGCAGAAATGCAGAGACAAATGAAACGTCAAGTGAGGGCTAAGGATAGGGAAATCTCTCAATTGCATGAGAAAATGATAGAGATGATGACCCAAATGACGGCAATGATGCAGATTATGCAGAGAAATACTGCAGTTGGTCCTATGCCCAATCCTCCTTCGGATCCACCCAACTTTCAAATGCATCAAGTCTCAGGAGTGCGGGGCATTCCTGAGGGTGGCCACGAGGCTCAAAATACCACTCGTCAGCCCACTCCGCAGAACATCGCAAGTACCTCTGAGCCTGTGACTGCTGCGCAGCTTGAAGGGATCATCACTGAGAGGATCAAGGCTATTATAGCTATTGATCAGGCAGAAAAATTAGTGGGTAAAGGTCGCCCGTACCCGGCAGAGTACGATCAGGTGCCATACCTGAAGGGATACTCTGTGCCAAAGTTCAATACTTTTGATGGCAACAAAAATCCTAGACAGCACCTGGCGCAGTTCAAAGCCACCTGCGGGAACACTGGAGGAAACGATGCCCTACTCTTCCGACAATTCGTTAGCAGTTTGACAGCAGCTGCTTTCGAATGGTACGCCGAATTACCAAATGACTCTGTAAAGACATTTGCAGAGTTAGAAAATATGTCTATGAAGAGGTTTGCCAGTGCGACCGAGAAAATAACGATCGCTGATTTTGCTCTGAATAACAGAAAGAAGGACAATCTAAGCATGAAATGTGAGCAGCAGCTTGAAGAAGAGCATGCCGTATAGTTGTTAATGGGAAACATTGACGATAAAATGCAATCATTCCTGTACATGGCTACGATCACCACATTTCAAGACCTACTGGATAGGGTAGCGAAGTTTGAGAAATTGAACCTGTCAAAATCAGAAAACTATTCTGATAAGCCTAAGAAAGCTAAAGCCTCAGGTGCTAGAAGAGGTGAGGCTGACTCCATATTTTTCTCCAGAGCTGATAAGGAGAAACAGATGGCGTATAATGTAGACAAAGGCAAGCAGCCAGTGCAATATCAAGAAAAACCTAAGCAAGTCTACAATCCTAACCCCCAGCCGAAGCTGATACTTGGGGGGAATGATAAACCACGAATTTATCAGGGCGGTGGAGAACGCCCGCGACAAACAACGGGAACTGGTGATCGAACGTTCCCCTCCCTCAAAGATAAAATGAATAAAAAATATTCATTTAAAAGGGAAAGCGTCGCCAAATTATTTCGACAGGCGTTGAAAGCGGGTTTAGAACTGCCAGAGTGCAAGAGACCCGAGGAGTCAAAACACAGTGGTGATCCAAACTACTGTCCATATCATCGGGTAATGAGTCATCCAATCGAAGATTGCTATGTCTTCAAAGATTGGCTTGAAAGAAAATATCAAAGAGGAGAGCTCACATTGTCCGATAATGTGCTGACTCACCCCAGAAAAGAGTCAACTCGGGTAGTTACGACTTCTTCCGTACCCCCGATTGAAGAAAGGAGAAAAAGAAAGAAGCCAATTCCAGAAGAACAGTGGGAGACTGTGGTCTCTAAGAAAACTGTGAAAATGTTGAAACAGCTTGAAGAAGTTCCATGTGTAAAATGGAAATCTCTCACTGAGCCGGTGATAGACCCCAAGGCTCTGCCCGTGGTGCGAGCTCCTACTTCTAAGCAATTTTTCAACCAAGTTGGAACTTCAAAGTCTGGAAAGAAAAAGTCCTCCAAGAAGAAGACAAAACTGAAAAAGCCCAAGGAGAAGAAGACTGCAACCCAAAGGGTTATAGACAGTCTGGATGAATACTACCAGACCGCAAGGCGTCCTATTAAGCTTGGTGACTTTATGTCAGAGCTCAAGATTGACGAAGCAGAGGAAGCTGATGAGGATCCTCTTCCCACAGAAGTGTGTCGGGTTATTTCGGTGGCGCCAAATGCATTGACAAAAGAAGAATATACTGAAGATATACCCTCTGAATCCTGTATGATGGTGTCACCAATGGACTACAGTTCAGAGGAGGATCTGTATTTTCCAAAGACAGATGAATCTAATCTCGATATAGCGTCGCAGATAGGACATGTAAATTTGGGAGGTGATTCTGAATCAACAGATGAATCTCTAGACGCGACGATGGCAGACTCTGAAGAAAATGCACCGTTAAATGAGTCTGAACAAGAGGAGATCGCTCAGGTACAATTGAGAAGTGGCAAGATACTGCCATCTCCGCCAAAGAAGCAGACCTCCAACAAAGATAAGGGAAAAGAGATAGTTATCAACGAAGACATTATCTCCGAGGACCAAGAAGAAACATACTCTAGTTAAGGGAATAGATTATAATATCTTATCCCATCTGAGGAAGATTCCTGCCCAGCTCAGCATATACGACGCTCTGGTAATGTCTAAAGATCTTCGGGAGACTTTGACTCAGGCTCTCAAAGACCCCGAAAGATACGAGGCATATTTTGCTGAGCGCAACCTGACTGAGGTTCTGCAAGCTCGAAACGAACCGTTCATCACTTTCACCGAGGATGACATGATGCTCGGGACTGCAGACTACAATCGACCTCTGTATGTCACTGCAGAGAGTGATGATCTGGTAATCAGTCGAATTCTGATCGACCCGGGATCCTCCATCAACCTTATGAGCTTAAAAGCACTAAGGTCGTTGTGCCTCAACGTGGAGCACCTTGGGCTAGATAAGCTTATGGTACATGGTTTTAACGAGAAAGGGCAGAAAACTCTTGGATCGTTTATGCTCCCTCTTGTATTTAGAGAATTTCATACAGAAGCTAAGTTCCACATGATTGATGTGGACACGTCATTTAAGGCGCTCCTTGGTCGCCCCTGGCTGCATGAATATGACGTTGTCCCGTCAACATTACACCAGTGCATGAAGTACATTAGGGATGGGGAAGAATTCAGGATCTCTGGTGACATCCAACCCTTTGCAGTCCATGAAGCGACAGTTTATGAAGATGCGCAGTATTTCATGCCTAAAAAGTCGAGGCTGTCAAACTCTCTGAAGGCTCAAGCAGCAAACCCAGAGCGTGCAAAGCGACCTGAACAAAAAGGTGAGAAAAGGCAAGTGGGGAGAAAGAAGGCGACGTCGACTCTTCCCAAAGAAGTTACCACTTCCACTTCTAAAGAAAGAAAGCATGTACCTTACCTTGGGAGCGACACAGATGAGGATGAAGTCACCTCTATAAAATCCCAGAGGGTATGTCATTCGATGGACGAATGGAGTAGGGAGGTCGCATATTCAAATGATGATTATGACTACGACTCTATCTACATGAACACGGTGCAAGATGTATTCTCTAAAAGGATAGATAGCCTGTCAATCTCAGACAGCGTGCTCGTAGTCACTCGTGTTCCCCTACAGTATTTCAAAGAAATAATTCCGCGAGATGTGCATAAGGTTGAAGAACTTGTGACCCGTTATCTACCTCCAATCAGAAAAGGGATTGAGTCAGGGAATATATTCTATTCCGTAGGAAAGGTTGAAGAAGTGAATCGTGATTGGGATCATGTCTTCATTGATTATGAAGAATTACTACCTACGAGGTTACCTAGGTTTAATACCAAGGGTATTCAAAGAATGTTGCGAAAACAGATCAATATTCCCACCTCCAAGCGACAGCTCCGTACATGTCTATGCCTCTGGTACGGAAGGAGACCGCGTCCCTTACGACAGAAGGAGATGAATGCATATAAAGGTATTGGATTCGTCAGGCGAAAATGCATCCGGAAGGAGACTTGCCGAGCCATCACTTGCAGGGAAGTTGAATCCGATGGCGTTTCTGATGAAGAAGTCTATGAAGCTGATGATTACGATGATCAGCCCCTAGAGGCCAAGCCTGCACATGAAGAGCTTGAAGATGGTGGACAGGCAGCCACTATGGATGAGCTAAAAGAAGTTAACTTGGGAACCGAGGAGGATCCTCGCCCAACTTTTATTAGTTCCCTTCTGCCGGAAGACCAAGTAGAAGAAATTAAAGAACTTCTTTGTGAATTCAGGGATTGCTTTGCTTGGACATATGCTGAGATGCCCGGCTTATCCCCTAATGTAGTAGTTCACAGGTTAGCAATCAAACCAGATGCAGTACCAGTCAAACAGGCTCCGAGAAGAATGAGATTGGAGATTGAAGAACATGTGATTGCAGAAACAAAGAAACTCATAGAGGCGGGATTCATCCGAGAAAAAAAATACGCCGACTGGATCGCCAACATTGTCCCTATGAAGAAGAAGAATGGTCAGATACGTATCTGTATTGACTTTTGGGACCTCAACAAGGCGTGTCCAAAAGACAATTTTCCGCTTCATATATCCGAACTTCTGGTAGACAACATGTCAAACTACGACATGTTCTCCTTTATGGACGGGTCATCAGGATATAATCAGATTAAGATGGCGCCTGAAGATGAAAAGCATACATCATTCAGAACGCCCATCGGCATTTTCTGCTACACGGTCATGCCCTTCGGCTTAAAGAACGCTGGTACTACCTACCAACGGGCGATGACCCATATCTTTGATTAATTAATACATCAGAAGGTCGAGTGCTATGTAGACGACTTGGTCGTTAAGAGCATGGACCGAAAGGATCACTTAAATGACCTGAGAATTGTATTTGAAAGAATAAGAAAGTTTGATTTGAAAATGAATCCTCTCAAATGTGCTTTCGGGGTCTCCTCAGGCAAATTTCTTGGGTATGTCGTTCGTCACCGAGGCATAGAAGTTGATCCCAATAAAATCAAGGCAATCACAGAGATGCCACCGCTAAGAAGCCTCCGTCAACTCCGCTCCTTGCAAGGGCAATTGGCTTTCATTCGACGATTCATATCGAATCTGTCGGGTAGGTGCCAACCATTTTCCAAGCTAATGAAGAAAGATGTCCGCTTTAAATGGGATGTAGAATGCCAAGAAGCTTTTGATAGCATCAAAAGATACTTGTTGAATCCACCCATTCTCGCAGCGCCAATTCCAGGGAAGCCTCTTATATTGTATACGGCAGCACTAGAAGAGTCCCTCGGAGCATTGTTGGCCCAGCATAATGAAGAGGGCAAAGAAAATGCACTTTATTATATCAGTCGGAGATTAATCGGAGCAGAGATACGTTATTCTCCCATTGAAAAGCATTGTCTGGCGCTGATTTTCGCAGTTCAAAAACTTCGCCACTACATGCTTTCCCACAAAATCACCTTGATATCAAAGATCGATCCGCTGAAGTTCTTGATGACAAGACCAGCGTTGACAGGTCGTTTGGCAAGGTGGGCAGTACTATTATTGCAGTTTGACATAGTATACATGCCACAAAAAGCGGTAAAGGGATAAGCTTTGGCAGATTTCCTCGCCGCACATCCAATCCCAGCAGACTCTCCACTCAACGATGATTTGCCAGATGAACAAATCATGCAGGTTGATAAAGAAGAAAAGCTACCATTTTGGGAGATGTACTTTGATGGGGCATCGTCTATCAAGTCTCCCAAACCTCCAAATCTTGCAAAGGCCCAAGCTGGCATCGGTCTAGTCTTTATAAAACCCGAGGGAGGTATCATGAGATTCTCGTTCAGTTTAACTGAACCTCGGACGAATAATGAAGCCGAATACGAAACTCTAATAGCAGGACTAGAGATTACAATTGATGTCCAAATCACAGATCTCCAAATTTTCGGCGATTCTCAACTTGTGATAAATTAAGTTATGGGCATTTACAAGATTTGTAAACTTGAATTGGCCCACTATCACCGACGAGCTCTTGAGCTTCTAAAACAAATACCGAATGTCAAGATAACTCAAGTTCCTCGAGGACAGAATGCAAAAGCAGATTGTCTAGCCAAACTGGCCAAGGAGCTTGCAAATGAAGACAAAAGTCCACCTATATTCATTACGGTTGAAAATCGCCAGGTCTTAGAGCCAGCAACCCTACAATTCCCACAGGCAGAGGGACTGCCAGGTTCAAGCCAGCAGGATGCAACCCCGGTCGATCCTCAACCTCCCCAACAAATCACTATTAAAAATCAACCAGGGGAACGTCCAGCAGTAAAAAGACGAAGAACTGGTAGATTCTCAGAGTCGTGGTTGGATTGCCTAGATGTTGAAGTTGAAGATGATTGGAGGCAACCATTCGTCGACTACTTCAAAAAAAGCAAACTTCCAATAGATAAATCTCTGGCCGCACAAATTAGAAAAAGAGCATTGCGATACGCATTTGTCAATGATATGCTATATCGACGAGCTTTTGACCAGATGTGGCTACGATGCCTAGGGACTAAGGAAGCTGATAAAGTGGTAGCAGAAGTTCATGAAGGACTCTGCGGAGCACATCAGTCAGGTC
Organism: Dendrobium chrysotoxum; assembly: GCA_019925795.1. NCBI lineage: Eukaryota > Viridiplantae > Streptophyta > Magnoliopsida > Asparagales > Orchidaceae > Dendrobium > Dendrobium chrysotoxum. Next base: position 1,934,313 of record CM034313.1, read on the forward strand.
CCAAGATGGCTGCTAAAATCAAAAGAATGGGTTATTACTGGCCTACGATGGTGAGAGATTGTATTAACCACGCTAAGAGGTGCCACGAGTGTCAGATCCACGGTGATGTTATTCATCAACCGCCAAATCCACTGCACCCAACGATAGCGTCCTGACCATTTGAATGTTGGGGCACAAACATAATCGGACCGATAGATCCACCGTCATCGGCAGGGCACCGCTTTATTCTGGTAGCAACAGACTATTTTTCAAAATGGGCAGAAGCAGCTCCATTCAGGGAAGTCACGTCCGAGCACGTGATCAACTTCTTCACCCACAATGTCGTTTACAGATTCGGTGTACCACGCCGTGTGATCTCAGACAACGGCACAGCATTCAAGAGTACAAAAATCTACAAGTTTGTAGATCGTCACAAGATTGACTGGCTGTACTCATCTATATACAATCCAAGAGCCAATGGCTTGGCTGAGGCCTTCAACAAGACGTTGGTGAAGTTGTTGAAGAAGATCCTCACCAAGAACAAAAGAGAATGACATACAAAGATGGCAGAAGCATTGTGGGCGTATCGTATGACCTACAAAACACCAACCAAAGCCACTCCCTACTCACTAGTATTCGGGGCTGAAGCCGTCTTGCCACTAGAAGTTGAACTACCGTCTCTTCGGGTCGCTATCCAGAATGAGCTTACTCAAGAGCAGAATGCTCGTCTAAGAATGGAGGAGCTTGATGCACTCGATGAGGTCAGATTGCAAGCCAAGCAAAACCTAGAAATCTACCGGGGAAGGATGGCGAAATCATTTGATCGGATGGTGCGCCCTCGATCATTTCAAGAAGGGGAATTGGTCCTGGTGCTGAGAAGGCCAATCATTCCTCACCGAAAAATTGGTGGTAAATTCGTATCCAATTGGGAGGGTCCCTTTGTTATCGAGAAGGTGTATCAAGGAGGAGCTTATCAGCTTATTGACCTGCACGGTCAGAGGCCCATGCCGCCGATCAATGGTCGACACCTGAAGAAGTATCATGCATAAAATTGCTCAAGAAAATGTTATATTTAATGTATTGTGTATTTCATGCATATTTATATACACTTTATATTTTACATTTTTGAAATTCTCTTGTGTTGCAAGAATGCATTTCAAAATCACCCTGCAGGACAGGGGGCATTTTAAATATTTATTTGGGTCGACATCATGCTACGCGCCGAGATCCCCAAATAAATATTTAAAATCACAAAATCTCAAAATTATTCTATTCTGAAATGTCCCTACGAGACAGGGGGCATTTTAAATATTTATTCGGGTCGACATCGTGCTGCATGCCGAGATCCCCGAATAAATATTTAAAATCACCAACGCAAATATTCTTTTATACTGAAGAATACAATAAATTCTTTTTAAAGTATATGCAGGTGAGCTTCAAAAGATCGAGATGCCACCTCCTCCAACAAACTAAGATTTCAAAGGTCAGAAAGAGACTTTTGCAACTACACATTCTAACAAATTGAGCCAGAACAACCTGAAGTCTTTCAGCAGCCTGAAGCTTAAGGTTCGAGTGAGTGTAAGAGGTCGGATCCAACACGCCCAAACATGGCCGGATCGCTGGCAGCTCCGTCTACTCAACACGCCATAAGAAAGGCCGTAGTAGCGAAACCCCCACTTCGTCAACCCGTCAGTAGGGACTGTAGGAAGTACGAAGGCAAATTTGACTCGACAAGTTCAAGTAATCGTAGTCTATCAAATTCTCCTAATTGGCCGGAGAATCAAAGTTCCAGTAGGAAGAAGGAATCTCGAGCAACTACCAAACTCGTGTAGGCTCTAAATCTTCAACCACAAAAGAAGACTCCAAATCATCAACTTCAGCAAAATCAGCATTGGGAAGCACATTTCCCCTAGCTCAAGTCTGAAACCTGAATAGGTGTAAGAGGTCGGATCCAACAAGCTCAAATATGGCCGGATCGCTGGCAGCTCCATCTACTCAACACGCCATAAGAAAGGCCGTAGTAGAGGAACCCCCATCTCAGCAACCAGAGGACGAAGAGCTGTCAAACCCCAGCTCTCCTGATCTGATGAACTCAAGTGACTCAGACTAAAGTATTCTCAAGTGGTTAAGGATCAAGATACTACCCAAGTTTGGTACTATCAACCGAATCCAAAACCTGCAAATCCTTCAACAAATCCACAAAGCACAAAGCTAGGATCGAAGGAATTTTTCTTCAACAAGTCCACCAAAGCACAACGCAAAGGACCGAAGAAATTATCCCAAAGTTCATGAAAAGCTTAAGGCTGAACTATGAGGATTCCGTCATCAACAAGTCCGCTATGCACAAAGCTCTGGACCGATGACTTTTCGCCTACGACTTATTACAAACTTAAGGGTTTTGGTCACCGGCATATACTCCTTCATCAAGCCCGCCATGTGCTAGAAGCATAGAGCCGAAGATACAAAAATCACCTGACAAGTCAGTAAAGACAAATCAGGTAATTCTCCATCAATGTCCGCAGCACAAAGCACAGGGCAGGAGAAATCAAGATTTCATAGCTCAAGCCAAAGCTGCGAAAAGAAGTATTCTGAATGACATCTACAAGTGTCCCTAAGGACTAGGGAACAGAAAACTAAGGAAACAGTGGTGCTAAAAGGAGGACATAAAGTGACAGTGATATATGCTATTATTATCTATGAATAATTAAGATTACAAATGCATCTGAAGATCCACGAAGGCACAGAAATGGATTCTTGGAGATCTATAGAATGAAAATCTTAGTGTGACATCCAAGCAATCTTTTGGAGATCCACTAAATGAAGACCTTTATGTGACATCTAGAGCAAATATCTAGAGATCCATAGGGTCAATCAGCATTCAACAAACGCGATTCGCTCCATACGCGAACCACATTTGTTGGGGGGCATTTGTTGACCTCCGTGTAATACCTGAAAGAAACAAAAAAAGAGCCATACCTCTGCCGAAATCAGCTCAAATCCCGCTTGCTACAGTCTCGTACCTGATTCGGCGCCGTTCCAGTCGCTTCTCCACGACTCCTGCGCAAAATCCGCTTCGATCGCTGCTCTTTGAGGCCTTTAAAAGCCAAGCGAGAGCCCTGCTCTCGGCTACTCCCAGACACGCGAAATCCCCACGAGACTTCCTCCTCCTGCAGCTTCTCCTCCCTTCCACGAACTCCTCAAGCCGCGAGAAGCTCCGACCCCCATAGCTAGAGCCGAACTCCTCCATCCTCTGCCTCCTTTCGATCTCCCTTCCTCCCCAAAGCAAAAAAAAAAAAAGCGGGCGGAGGCCAGGGCCGAATTTTCGGAGCCCACAGCATAAAATATTTATATGCCTATGAGCCATAATATCTACTCATTCTATTAATTTTCCTGTAAAATCAAATCCTAATTCTAGTTTCATGGACTAGCTTCTTTGCCCACATCAGTCCATGATGTGGGAATGCTTGCCTATTTAACACTGCACTCGGTCACTGATACAGCGGCCCTTGCACACTTCTCGATGTATTCAGGCCAAACAACGCGTCATTTCCAGGAAACGCCCTAGCATTAACACAATATATTAAAAGATTCGTGTCATGATTATTCGACAAGTTTTACGCCGACTATCGACTACCTAACGCAACCCTCCACTTTTAACTTGGGACCTAGCAACGACATTGTAAAAAAATAAGTTCCGAAGTGTGTTACTTGAATTTTAATTGCTTCCATTCAATCAATGCTTTACATGACTAGATTACAACACAGGCCATAGTAAAAAAAAACTAAGTTACGAAGAGAATGTAAAAAAAATGGAAATGCTGCTGCAATTAAACGTGGAAATACAATGAAGAAGATATAAGCACAATTAAATACTAGAAAGAAAAATATTGTATCTTCATTACCTGTTCCCATGAAGCACTTGAGGCAGATGGAGCATAGTTAGTTGGTGAATCGTATGCAGTGTAAGGCGTTGAACTCTTCTGGAAACAGGTAGATTGAAACGATTTGGAGCCAAAGGCTGCTGCTGCACGGCTTCCATCGGGTGGGGGTAGGACGACTCTTTGAGGAGACCTCGCTGATTTACTGATGAATGAGATATACAGACGAAATCAGGAGGTTAAGTTCAAAAAGAAGGGAGGTTAATGCGTTGGCAACACTAACAAAACAATAGTCTTAAAATGCCATACCCCAAGATTCCAAGCTCAATTGTAGCTTTATATTGAGAATGTAATTCCATTATTGCTGCAAGACCAAAATCCGTATCCTTTCTTTTTTGATGCGTATTCTTAGACATGATCTCAGTAAAATTTACAAACTGCAAAAGTATACATAGGTTACTTGCTTGAATATTTTAAAAGATGGTATGAGGAAAAACAAAATTTCACCTGGAAATTGTCAAAAGGACGATCAGGAATGTTGTCATCAAATTCCTTCATCATATCCCAAGGGCCATCCCCAACTCCAACCAACACAATGGATAGTGGAAATTCACTGCAACGACAAAAGAAATCAGTGAAGGGATAATTTGACTGACAATTATTTGCAAAAATATGAGCTAAACATGTTAAAAATTTCCAAGTAAAGCAGTCACTGCAAGTACAAATGCCAAGCCATGACTACTTTAGAAACTTGATCTCTTTTCTCAAAAAAAAAAAAAAAAAAAAAGGTTTGACTCAGGAGTGAAACAGTCAGATTTAAGAAACCACACACACTTAACACGTGCAAAGAAAAAAGAATTGATATGTAAACAAGATTTCATAAAATTAACAATATGCATGCAAGCTTGCAAAATCAGAACCTTATAAGAAAATCATAAAATAGAACAATATTTTTTCTAAATTGTGAAGTAATGATAATAATCTGAAGTAGAATTTCACCAAGGAAAAAGATAATTTAAGCTTGGCAACTACCGTTACTCCCTAGCCCCAAGCCTCACTTCACCCCTCACCCCCTCCATCCTTGTGAGAGTGCAAAGAAACAGAAAGAGGGAGAACAACTTCTTGACTCTCCCCCACATAAAACAGAGAGAGAGATGGAAACTTCCTTTACTCTCTCCAACCCCAATTTCTGTTCCCACTAGATATCCTAGTCATTCAAAGTAAAGTTACAGTACTATTGAATTTACAACAGAATCAGGATAAAGTAATCCAATGAAGCCAACAACCTCATAAGGAACATATTGAAACTAAATTCACAATAGAGACACTTTCAATAAAATATCGTCAAGGGTACTTATAAGATATAAAATTAGCAAGGTGCTCTAAAGTTACCTGGCCTTAACAATAGCATCAACAGTTTTCTGCTCCTGTGAGGTCATGTATGCAGCCTGCCAAAGTAAAAAGTTCTTGTGAGATAGTAATTCAGCAATGGAAAACACGAGGTAAAGTTATTAATAAACATATAAACCCTTAAAAAGAAACCTTTGACTGGTTGTCACATTTTAGTCCCCTATCATCTATAGAGACTAAACTTCACGAATCTTCTTTGCTACTAGTTCTCCTCCCTACAGACATTATTGCTCTTAATTCCTTTATATTTGTATTTTTGAAGTTCCTCTAAATAAGCTTTGGTCTACTTGCTCCTTACTGCCCAATTGCAAACGTACCACACACATCGTTTACATATGCTACCTCTTTCGTCCATTGTACATGCTTAATCTAAGTCAATCATTTTTTACTACCTTATAATCTAGAAAAGTTATGCACACTTGTGCATACCGCCTAACCACCCTAATAAGTTTTAAAACTCTCTCTTCAAATACAATCTATATTAAAATTTTCAAATGCTACACTCAATCTCATGGATATAACTGATTACTGTTTGATCCTGATTGAAAAAGGTTATGGTCCTGATTGAAAAAGGTTATGGTCTACTAGTGGCCTCGTTCCATTACATTTGATTTTGAAGGCTTGACATTTGGAAAGTAAGAAGAGGTTCTATAGGAAACTAATAAGCCGATTGATAGCACAACTACAATTGCCTTGCAATTAAATATGATAAGGTTAAAAAAATTCCAATGGCATTAGTTTTGGCTTATTATGATGTTACCACTACCAACAGTTGCAGTTCCGATCAGTAATATAGTGAATGTCTTGGGATATCAACACCACAAAGGAATTGTTATCAATTCAAAGGTCTTTCGTTCATTAATATCTGCAATGAGATGTTATGTTATTGGAAGATGCCAAATTTAAAAATAACCTAATATCCTAATTCAATCACATCAAAACGTCAACTGAATTGGGTAACGTCTAGATGTCAATGACATTTGAAAGTTGCCCAACTCCTACAATTTCGTTTCTTCACCCGTCCATGCATTCTCTCACTCACAACTCTTCCTTAAAGTTCATGAGAAAACTTTTTTCCGTACGGAAGGTTCATGTAAGTGCTATTCCTGCATCAATTGATGCATTGTCTTTTTCCACTGTAAGTGTCCCTCCTTTTGAATCCGCTGAAATATTGTTGGACTTTGGAAACAAAATTTTCAACTATTTATTTTGATATCTAAATAATATAATTTATTTGGTACTGCTAATGACACTGTTTCCTTTTCAGTTTAGGGTCGAATAAGAATTTTTGATAATCATATCCTGAATATATTGGATTTTAAAGATAACACTAAATCAAATAATTAAAATCTTCTAATCACATCTTATATAATCACACTGAATCAAATACATAATATTTGAGAGATATCAGTAATATCTAACTAGCACTTATCTCTAAAAAATCATGAATCAAAGAACTCATTAGTTTCTTTAGCTTTTATAATTACTGAGATGTGCCAATATGGATTCAACTTAGTCAATCTCTATACATCCATCAATAACTAGATCCACTTACATAAGCAAACAACAATTTCCAAATCTAAGAAATACACAAAAAAATACTCCACAGACCAGTCACAATCACTTCAAAGAAGGATGGAAAAGCCGCAATCAATTTTTACTAACGTTCAAGTATTGCTTGATCATGCCAAAGCATTTATATGTTATACATAAACAGATTTAGAAAATTATAACTCCAGTAATTATATGTATCAATAATGACAATACCTGCCCATCAGCAATGATCAATAAAACATGGAACTGCCCGCCACTTTGTTCAACAATAGTCATGGCCTTTTCGATGATTGGTGCAAAAGATTTCGGACCTGTAAACATAAGCATCTGAAGTAAAATCTGCTGGTTATCAGAATTAATAAATTAAACAATCTGCATAAAAGTAGACAATGATTAAGTAAATACCTGCCAATCGCAAATGCGGAACAATTTCTCTGTATCGTGACAAAGCCTCTGAAAGCCCAGTGCATGGCCTCTCATCCGGAAAGAAACTGAAAACATCCTGATCGTGTGTTGAAGCTAACAAAGAACAATATGCATTATGTTAGAATTGAACAAGTAAAAGGAGTGTGTTTAACTAATACAACTCTATTTACCATCGCCAAATCCATAGCATGGAATCAAGTTGTCCTCATCAAAAGTTGATAATGTTTGTCCGATGATAGAAATTGCATGTTCATAGGGATTTTGAGTATCACTAATGTGATGCAAGCTGCGATTATGGAAAGAAAATTTACCTGTATAAAAAAGATGTTAAATGCCCGTATAAGCAAAGAAGAGAAAAATCCCTAAGTTCAAAATTATAGAGCACATACCAGTCCACTCGTTGCTCTTTGTGAAATCAATACCAACAATAAGATTTAAATACTCAAGACCCGCATGCACAAGAGCTTCAGTAACCTGTTCAACAAAATTGTCATAATGTTATTCTAAGAGCATAGAGTTAACTAATCAATCAACTTATTGCCTCAAGTGGAAAAAAATGTTTATCAATAACAAAAGTTGATTTCATTAAAAATTATAAAATTTAGACATTAAAAAGTACCTTGTATCTTGTCATACAAGTTAATTACTGTGGAGTTCTTGAAATTGGATCAAAATATCAAAAAGTTTGCTCACCATAAATGATGTGGGGTCTACTTTAATTTGATGAGTAATTGAATTGTAAAATTATATGAATGTAAAAGGCGAATCCTATGTGCAATAAGCCCTTGCCAGTGTGGAGTTTAGGATACAAATTGAGATGTTGTTTTCATGATTTGAAATTGTCACCTCCAATTAACAATGAAGCAGCCTAACCATAAAAGAATTGACATATTGGATGGTAATATAGGTCACTCTCTCTCTAATTCAACACCTCAGTGCCAAATTCCCAATTCGAGTGCCGCAGAGCTCAAATTTTGAAGTGCTGCGGCGGAGCAGTTGCCGAAGACAAAGAGCCACGCCGACTCAGTGAAAAGACGAGTCGTTTCAATCAGTAACCGTGCCATGTCAACCAGCGCCGCAGCGGAGCCAACATTACAGCGCCGAGGCGGCGCCACCTTATTGAGCATCGCGGCACCTGAATCAATCCATATACTTTAAATAGTTTTTCAGCTCTGTTGTTTGGCGAGTTCTGTCACTTGAGTGGAATCCTGTAATTTTAAGTGTGTTTCTTTAGTGACCCCTTAGAGTAAAGTCTATAGGAGGCTAGGAAAGTACAAAATACTTTTCCTGGTTGAGATCTTACCTTGTTTGTGTAAGCAACTTTGTGGTTGGTGGAATGAGTGAGGAGAAAATTATTTGATTTTTCTGGATGATAATTTTATTATTACTTCTTTTGTATCTTTTCTTTCCATGAATGAAATGAAGATGTTGCTTGTTATATCTTCCATGTCTAACTAATTCTCTAGTTTTGGACTAATGATGTAGAAAGCATATGTACTAATATAGACTCTTGTGCTTTAATGAATGTATTTATGTTTTCAATATCTCTCATTCTTTATTTAATGCATATAATGGTCTTGTAACTTCAACAGAGGAATGCTAGAATAATTAGGAATATTTAAATGGATTGGCATGCCTAAATATAAGAAGTTTGAATATTTTAGGTTCTATGGAGATAAAAAAACTATAGAAAGGTCATGGATCTTTTTTTCACCCCTACAAGCTCGGTAGAGATCTTATGATGCATATGCTCTAATCCACATCTAAAATCAAAGAGTCTCATTAGAAAACTATGTTATTTGCATTCATTAGTCCAAAATATTTTATTTTCATAAGAATCAAAATCTCCTTGTATGTTTTCTTTTAGTGACAAAAACTTCAAAACCTCATTTTTTTTATTTTCAGTAGGATAAGTTGTGCATTTGAAGTGGCAGTAGTAGTTAAGTTGCAATTAAGCAGAACATTTCCTCGTGGGTTTGACACTCTACTTTATCATTTTATTACTTGATTTGACACATATGCTTACATATTTAAATGGGTTTTTATTAATTTTATATCAAAGAAAATCTAAGTATATTTCAAACTTAGCAAGTCGCATACTAGCTTATACTGCTATTGTTTGCGCCCCCATCAGTATACATAACAAAAATATGGAGTGGTTGAATGAAAGAATGACCATTAAGGCTTTCATTCTTTTAGAACAATATTCTAAAATAATATTGAGAGAAGCAATTTTAATAACCACCCACATTATAAACCGGTTACCTATGAAGATCCTTGGGTTCAAATGTCCCACACAGGTTCTAAACAAAAATTTTCCTGATTTCAATACCTTGTTTCCAAAATATTTGGAAGTATTGCCTTTATTCATACACATTCCATAAACAAAGAAAAACTTGATTCTCAAGCAATTAAAAGCATTTTCATTGATTATTGTCTCACATAAAATGGTGCAAATGCTATTATCCTCCCGTGAGAAGGGTATATGTGTCCGTTGATGTTATTTTTGATAACAAAGATCACTACTTTGTTCCTACTTGCCCTAAAAAAATTATTATTCACAAATGAATTTTTTCTCCTATATTGCCCTTCTTCTTTACACATAATCCATGCAAATAACTCTATTCAAAAACCGACCACTTCCACCTAAATCGAGTCTATACCAGAACCAGTTACTACTCGACCATTACAAGCTCACTAAAGAAGAGAGACATTTTAACCTATACAAGTACAAATGTACAATCAACCAAATCAATCCTCATCATTGAATCCATTGAGAGAATAAGCCTATAAAAAAAGCAAAAAGACTTCGACTAAACATATCTTTCAATTATTTTTATAATACAAAAATTCTTCTTAGTCACCAATCTTTCCTTGCTAGCCTCCACACTATTTCCATCACTAAAAGCATCTTAGATGCATTAAATGATATGCATTCGCATAATACTATGAGGGAAGTGTGGACAAATTAATGTATGACCACTAATTCGCTTTAGTGTTACTTTAACTAAATCCGCATGGTTAACATTATACTACCTCAAAAGACAGACTAATGCTTTACTATTAATTTGAAAAGAGAAAAAGATTTATTTTCATAATCAAACTTAGCATGGAGAATGTGAAGTTCATCCCGAAAGATAAAATTTGCATTCACCTATGATTTTGAAAATAAAATTAACTAAGGATTAGCTTTAGTCTGCGTCTAAAGAATTTTTCCGGTCTTAGCCCCTCTCTTCGAGGACTAAGACAGAGTTTATTTTAATTTGGGTTCTTAGGTTCTCGTAGAGGCAAGCCCCTATAGTTAATTATATCTTCGAAGAGAAAACTTTCGATTAAAGTAGAAACTAGACTTATTTTAGACTTAAAATTTAATATATTTGATTTAAAGATTTCAATCAATCACCTTAGAATAATTTGAGAGTTTATAAAATTCATTTTTGGAGATCGGGATAATCTTCCCGGAAGGAAGTTTGAGGGGGTGCAAATGCATCTAGACTTATGCTCGCGTGAACTGCGCTGCTGGCTAACCACCTAAGCACACAATTTTAAAACCATGATTTCCAGGTCTAATGCATGCATGTAAGATAGTTATTTTAATATTGAAATCAAGGATTCTGGTTCAGATTTATAATGAAAGTTTAGTAATATGAATCAGATCAAATGCACCTAACTAATACAATTTTGATACAAATACACCCTAAACTCTAAGTTTTATTTTTAACATATTTTTGTTATTAAATTAATTTATAAATTAAGAGAGTTAATTTAGAAAATATTTTGTGAAAGAAAGATTAATTTTCTTAGAAATTTTAAGTTCAATTTATAGAGATAATTGCTATTTTTTTCAAGACTTTATTAGGATTAATTATTTAGGTTATTAGATTGTATAATTTAAAATTTCATAATAATGAGTAAAATTATAAAATATAAATTATAAGATATAGAGAGAATATTTAGATTTAGTTGGAAACTTAATAATTGACTAATTCAATGATAATATCATATAATTAATTAAAATATATTAAATTAATTTTTGTGATGCTATGCTCACATAAATTGAAATTAAATTTAAAGTGATATCAGCTAATTGGAAATAAGTATAATAAGATTTTAGACTAAATATTTAAATATTTAATGATATAGATATGTATGTATAAGTGCAAATTCATTATATATATATATATATATATATATATATATATATATAAGCGAAGAATATATATTTTAGAAAATGGTAATAATTAGATTATGATTTTTTAATCCCTTTTAAATGATACAAAGGAGAATAAATTTATTAATAATTAAATTCTTTTAAAATAAATTAAATATAAGAGCTATTTAAGTATATTAAATAGCTAGTAAGAGAAAGATATTTATAAAATTTTAAATTTTTTATACATTTAAATTATGTGAGGAAATTTAAAATATTAAAAGGAAAGAATGTTTGAGCTAGAGAAATTAAGAGTAATTTATTATTTTAATTTTAACGATAAGATCTTTATATAGGTGTTAATTCGGTATCAACGAAATAATAATTAAGGTGGATTGTTAAGGCATCTAACTTCGATGCGAGTACTCATATCTTTTAATTATAAATTTTTTTTTGTTCTATCTTAAATTAAATGCATCGAAAAATAGTGATATCTACTTATTTAGTTTTACTGCAAGTTAGATTATGATTCATCTTTCGATTATCCAATAAATGATCATGTTGAATCAAATGAAAATATTTATGATTTATATTTTTATAGAAAGTAAACAAATGATATAAGAATGATATGATTAAGATAAATATGCTTCTATGTGCATGTTGACTGGTAGATCACACCCCCTTATAATACTGGCTGAGGATGTAATGTACCCGAACACGTAAATGGAAAAGGTTATGAAAATGGAAAAGAAGTACCTTCACTGATACTATTTTAGACGGTATCTCCGATGACGGTTGCATTATTTATGAGAAAAAATAAAGATATGGATAAAAATATGATATATGCATAACATTGAAAGTCTTCAAATGAAATAATTAAATAGAATTATTCTATGTTTTGAAATGATCATGTATATTGTTCTTAATGCCTTGGGTTATTGTAATTTAGAAGCATGAATTACTCAGTAAGTTCTTGATGACTCACTCCTAAATTTATAAATAAATAGGTATTATTCAAAGCTTAAAATAAGTAGAAGGGAAGATAATGTATATCGTAGATACGCTGCACTAAAAGAAAGGTATTTATAATATATAACTTTGTTTCAAATTTTGAGATTTTAGTGGCTCTATCAATTTATTTGAGATAGATTTAAATTGATTGAAAATTTAAATCACCGTCCGACCATCTGTTTCCGCCTCGTTAATTCAAGTCTTTGGGTCAGTCGTGACAGTTGTTGACCTCATTTTCGTGCAATTTCCCCTCGAGCGTGCTCGAATGAGTCGATCGAGCCCCGTCGATCCTAATTTGAGTCAAATCGTCGCCGATTTGGGTTTAATTTTGGCAAATTAACATAATCGAATCCAATTGAATCCAAATTGATGCGAATTGGTTAAAATCTGGCTCAACCGGGATTCAATTTAAGCCCAATTGATCTAATCTGGTTCTAATTAAAATCCAATCGGTTTTTCTAACCAATTTAAATTCAATCCCAAATCAACAAATTGCATCGATGCCTTGAGATTCAAAGTTGCCGTTGTCTCTAGGTCTTCGCGCGTGTTATGCTCAGAGGATTTCACGACAGGGATAATGTCGAGCAGAGCACGCAAGGATATGGCTCGGCATTAGAGAAATTCGCGCTTCAGCACTGTCTCGAGAGCTTCCTCGTTCAGTCCGCCCCATAACAAAAGACCGAAGGCCTCCTCCCTAGCTCACTCGATCATTCGCACACAGCCGCTCCCTCTCGCCCGTCTCTGTTGTTCGCACACTCAAGAGGCGGAAATCCCCCTGCTGTCTCGCCTCTCTTGCCCGACCGAACCCTGGAGGAGCTGGACCCTCTCCGTCTCCCCTTGTTCGAAGCCGCCCGCCCCTGCCCTAGCCATCGGCCTCTCTCCGTTTGCAAGGTGAACTCCTACCCTTCTTCTTCTTCTTCTTCTTTTCTCAGATTTTTTTTCTCTTCTCCTCCTCCTCCTCCTCCTTCTTCTTCTTCTTTCCTATCTTCTTCTTCATCTTTCCCTTCACCTCCATTTCCTTATTCCCCTTACTTATTCCCTTCCTCAAGAAAATTTGCATTTGCCATTACTTTAAGTATTTGAGCATGACGATTTGTAGAAACAAAGTTTCGTTCTTACCATTGAATATTCAAGTTCTCAATTTTTTTTTAATGGCATTGTGTAACTCCAAGTGAAAGCTTTTCATCTCAAGTTTCCTTTGCATGCATTTAGCCATGGAAATTTTGTTCAAATGTGATGAGTACTATTTTAATGTTGGATGTGTTGATATTGTTGGAAACTTGATGATATTTTGCCCATGATATACATTATGTAATTTAAAGTCTCATGTATAGATTATGAAATGTTATGAAGAACTACGTCATTTGTTATAAAAAAAAAAAAAATGCATGCAAGGTGTTTGTGTTTATGCTTGTTAAGAGGCGGTATAAATTATATATATATATATATATATATATATATATATATATATAAAGAGATGTCGAGTGAACATAACCTTGTTACATTTCGTCATTACAAGAGTCATAATTGATTGAGTATGATTACGGATATTTGGCAACCCAAGGATTATTCTTAATTCTTTCATTCTCTCATCATGTATGGAATTAACTATCCATTACCAATGGTAGAAAAGATATTTATATCTTTGCAAAGCATATTTGAAGATGTATTTGTTGTTGGAATTCTCATTGATCATGATCAAGTTGGAATGTTTGATTATGAATATCCATGCTTTATCCTCACCATAGTTTCAGTCATTTAAATAGCTATATTTGAAGACTTTGATCAAGCACTTGCAAATGTATTTTATATGAGGGTTTCATGTTGCCTTTCCTTCTTGTAATTGTGATGTTGTCAAGCACAATTCATTTGCTAAATCTCATCATGATTCAAGCATCTAAATGCATACTTGAGAGTATGATTTCTATACATTTTAGAATAAAATCTCAAACATGATTTGCTCGCCGATTTTCGTAGTCCTTCTTCCGATAAATTATTTACCATTATATGGATCAATGTGGCGATGAAAGTTTCTTGGTTTTTTTAGTTGATGACTAACTCAAATTTTGAGAAATATGTTGAATGCCAAGTGTTAGGTAGAGGTGTTTTTATTCATGATTACATTTCACTATCATATATTCATTTGGCTCCAAATGAGATTTGTTAGTTTTGTTGGAAGGTACATCTTGCAAATTTGAATGAGTTTCATATAGCTTATATCTTGTATCTTGTTGTTGGAAGTTAAATTTAATATAAAGCACAACATGAAGGATAGTGTATGTAATTTCATGCCCAATGCGAAGAAATGTAACATATGTTAGTTGAAACCTCTTTCATAAATCTCTTATGATATTGATAAAACTTATGTAGAATGTATTGTTCATAGCCATAAATGTGTAGAAATGCCTGTATCTCAAGAATCATGAATATGTAAAAGACTTGTATGTGTAGTTGTGCTCCAACGCATATATCTATAGAAGGAAACTTTGACTAAGTTAGGGAATTTCATATACACTCTTATGTTTGGATGTTAAATATGAATGCGATCATCTCACCCATTCAATGCAAAGATTTGTAGCCTTGTCAAAACCTGCATATGTACATTACTCTGCTCTTTTTCATATTATGTCCGTTAATTCAATAGAGAATTTATATGTTAGTTAAGATTAGAAAACTCCCCATGTGAATATTTTACGAGTGATAATTATGTTGTATTTAATCAAATCATGCAGTTGCCAGTCATTCATTGTGTTAATTTTGAATCTCACTATACATGCTATGTCGATTTTCATTTATAAGATTGAGCTTTAAGGTTATGTGAGTATTTCATATCAAATGAAACTTGTAAGTAGATGAAAGAATTTTTTTTTTGGAGAAGCTTCTTGTATATGTTCAAAATTACATTGTATGAAAATTGATACATAGGTTTGTAAATCCTTAAGTGTTCTATGTATGGGTGTATGTTTTATGTTTGGAAATTATCATATGTTTCACATATAATTTTTCCTACTCATGTTAGCAAGCTTTTACATACATTAATCAAAACAGACATGTAGCTTTACATACTTTAATTACTCATTTGCATCACTCACTTATACATGCTCTCTTTTCTACATGTTGGAGGTAAATTGCAAAAAAAAAAAAAAAACAAATCTTAATTGTCTTAAATTAATTCATGTTTATTTGCTTTCTCTTTTGAATAACATCTACTCTCATTTCTATTTCTTTCCTTATTTACTTTTGCTTGCAAGGTGCATTGGGTCTTGCATGGTCGAGGGTTAGTGGGTTTACGGGAATGCCCCGACACGCCATGGTTAGGTATAACTTCTGCTACTTGTAAAGACTTTCATTGTATGTTGAAATAGTTACACTCACACACTTTGTAGATTGTTATTTGCTTTCCCGCCTAATATATATGGTAGAATGTTTAGTCAATTGATCTTATGTTAGTACACTTACGAAACCTTGGTCTTGTACGTGGGCCAAGGCTTGCCCCCTTCTGTGAGCTCTAGAGACCTTCATGGTTACCTTAGGCCTTTAGTATAGACTCACCTATTTGTGCCGTGTGCATCGCTGTTTTCCCACACGAAATGGGCATTGTTATGATGATTTTTTTTAGGATTTTAAAATATTTAAATAATTCAAAAAATTGTCTCTTTAATGATTTTGAGCCTTTAATATTATTTCCATAAACATGTCAAGAAAAAAGAATACAAAAATAAAGTAAAATATAAGCTCTAGCATGTTTAGGTAGATTTGTAAATTAGCATTGCACATTGGATTTCCTTGCAAATGATATGTTTAGTTTTTGTCATCTTTAACTTAGTTTAACACTTTCCTCTTGAAGTTCGTTTGCTCCAAAAACAATCACATAAAGAACCTTCAAAAGTCATGAAACCAATTGATAAAACACATGACTAATAAGCTTTTAACTTCTCTTAAAATTTGTAAGGAATCAATCCTAATGATAATCATACACTAAAATTCACTAAAAATATAAAACTTAACAACAAGATGATTACCTGGTAATCCGGGCCTACAAAACTATTAAGTTAACTTTAAGGAGGGTAAAATAAAGCTCATGATCCTAGTTTAACAAAGGTAATCATCATATAGCCTAAATAATCAGTAATAAATCACCAATAAACTAAATCTTATAACTTATATCATATTCAATTTAAAAAAATAAAAATAAAAATGCATGTCAAACTTCAAACCTTAATGATTAAAAATGATTAATAAGATGTAAAAAGTATATAAACCTCCAAATTAATTCATATAAATCCATTAAGTCACTAAAACTCTTTAATCAACCTACAGCTCTAAAAATCTTAATCAATTAAATGAAATCATAAAATGCACAAAGTACATCTTCACAAATTTCTAACTTAATCATAAACAATAATCTACATTAGTTAAGGTGAAATTAAATCAAAACTATAAAAATTCTCTCACAAACTCTCTAATGCTTAATAAAATACTAAGATTCTAAAACTTAAACTTAAACTAAAATTTCCTAACTTTAAACAAACAAATGAATTTGTTGAATGAGCAAATGAACTTCAAACTATACCTTAGTGTTATTGGCCACATTGGGTTTATGTTCATATTTGTATTTCTTCCCCTTAACACATGAAAGGTATATAGGCTGGACTACCTTGAGCTATGGGGCTAAGTGTCCTAAGAAAGTCTTGTCCTCGTGTCCACTGTGACAATGCCACGTACCTCATAAGTTAAGGAGAAAGAGTGTAAAGATTTACATAAATCATCTCCATTTTAAAAACTTAAAGCAACCATTAGGAACCTCAAACCACATTCTTAACCACCCCAAATGTTAAACCTTAGGTCAGATAAAACCTATACATATCTATAGGTAATGAGTCTTTCTATTATTATACCAGCCTCTAAAGAAATAAATCTACCTTAGACATAGAAAGCCTAAATTTTTCTTTATGGTGGATGATAGATCCACTTAGCATGTCACCCATCAGCCTTACCTCGAGTCTTAGATTACCAAGGAAGGATTAACCGACCCTTGCCACCTCATAAATATTTCAGCCTTGATTAGGTGTAGGATTGAGGATGGGTCACTTGCCTCTCAATTTTTTATAACTTTATCATATGTTAGGGCCCATATTTTTGGATTCTTCATAACTTAATAATTGGAATTATAATCTTAAAACTAAATGTTAACTAATCCACCATAAATCATTAATCACTTAAAGAGGAATTTGTGGACTATTAAATTAAATAATAAAAACTTAACCTTATAACTTGAACCTTTCACCTAATTTGGGGTAGTTATATACGCTAATTTTTGCATACACTTAGGTACTGAATATGACATTTTTTATAGGCATCTTAAGGCAGGGTGTAGCTAGCTAGGATAACATTTTACAATTTCTTTCTTTTACATTTTGTATGTGTGATGATTATTTTTGGCTTGGTTTGTTTTCTTTTTTTTTTCTTTCTTTTTTCTGTTTTGTGGATGATAAGTGAGCACTTGCCCTTAAGTGGTTAGAATGTTTATAAAAATATTTTTTGCAGGTGGTCATATTCCCAAAGGGCAAATAAAAATGCTCAAATAATTATCATAAATGCACTTTATAATTGGTACTGCAAGGAATGCTAAGCCCTTGAGAATATGGCCCTAAGGATTATGTTTTAGATGATGTGTTTTCATTATAATTATGTTGACATTATTTTTTGTAGAGAATTTATGTAATTTTTATTTTTCAAATGTAATTTTTAGTTAGAAAAGTTTTGTAGGTGTGTAGGTATTTCAGAAGGTAGGAAGTCAAATGCGTGAAGACCGATCAAGAAGCCACACACCAATTCATTTGTGTATAGATTTAGACTGAGTTGTATATATGGTAGAGCTCAGCTATCTCTTTTTATTTTTCTAGGGTGTATTGCATAACTCAGCTACATTCATGGCCATTACATATTATTTGTTGGGATGATTGGTGTGTTTACTTTAATTGTGCATTAGAACTACATGCTTTTTTATATTTTTCTTACTTTGCTTTGCTTCAGGTTGGCTTAGACGGAGTCCTTGTTAGACTTTGTTGGATGTTAAATTTTCTACAAAAGTTAAATTTTTTTAAACAAGATAAAAAGAAACATAGGATTTAAAATCAACCAATTTTCCAAAACCAATGAATGATCTCTTGTGGGTCACTTTTTAAAATGATGATTAATATTTCAAGCCTTGTTCACTTTACAGTGACTATTGTCCATTCTGATTGGCCCTACCCATGCATGCATAACCTTGAGTCAAAGCATATAGATTTTCTTTTATAATATAAAGGGATAGTTCACTTTGCATGGCATAATATCATTCATGGTCGGGTTTGATATCCATTTCCTCTTCTGTGCCTCCCACCACTCTTGCATTTGCATAAGACCAGACTGCATGAATTTAATATGCTATGTGGAGTTTAACTGGTACCCCTTTCCGAGCAGGGTGGTAAATTCAAGACGTGGCTGCTTAGATCTCTAGTGGGGTTTAAGTTATAAGTCCCCTCATGCTGTCTTGCATTAGTTAGGTCGTGGACGTTAGTACTGAATATACAGTACATCTTTTATAGATATAGGGTCAAAGGCTGGCGGTATAGATATACTATTGCATGCCTTAACATTGGGTAAGTTCTCCACTCTTCGGAGACTGTAAATCTCATATATCTGCATCACATTGATGGTGTCGCTTCCATCTTTCTTTCACGCATGTGTTATATGAAGCGACTCCTCTTCTGACTTATCTTTGGACCAATTGAGTGCTTGCGTGATCTGTTCATGTTGAATAGCCTGATTGAACCTATCCTTCTTTGAATTAAAAGAGCATAGATATTCCCTTATGCACCAAATCCCGAAGAGAATAATGTAGCATCCATAATCGAGAGTATTCTTAAGTCAAGGCCTAAGATGTAATTAACCACGGGGGCTTGTGCCCGTGGAAAACTGACAGCCACATCAAATAAATCATATTTGAGCTGATGTATCGAATGGGGGAAATCTCGTGATATTATTGGGTCATATATATTATTACCCATCGAGGTGTGTAAGTGAAAGTCTCTGTCCTCCATGGTTAATCATATGTATGATCCTATCTGCTCTCCCATTGGTCTGCTTGTGTAGAGTATAAAGGCCTACGACCGTTTTGTCCTACGGGATAGTGCGATCGTACCTTTTACTTTCTAATCCCGCCAGCAGCATCCTTTCGGAGACCCACAATAGTATTTACCATAAAATACAAATCCAATGGCCCACTAAAAAGATATAAATAAGACTACTGGCCAAATGCTCCACTCATTAAGATAGGATTGATTTTCTTAAAATATTTGCTTATATTGCTAAAATGAAATATGTTCAAGTTCTTTTATCATTAGCACCTAATAAGAATAGGAAGATATAATAATTCGATGTCAAGAATATCTTCCTACATGGTTATCTTAAAGTGGAAGTATATATGACTTAAACACAGAACAAAAAATATGCAAGCTAAAAAAGACATCATATGATTTGAAGCAACTTCATGGGAATGATTCAAAAGGTTTGTCAAGATATTGTTCAACATGGGATACAAACAAAATCACTATATATTATTTGTGAAGCACTAAACTTCAATGACTACACTACTAATTTATATTGATAACATTCTCATAATAGGTAGCGACTTCAAATGAATGAAAATTTAAAGAAATGAGAGTACCAATAATTTGAATCAAAGAATTTGGCAAGCTAAATTTTTCCTCGGCATTAAAGTTAGACACTCAATATGAAATTTTCATATTAAAAAAAAAATAAAAGGCATGCTGAAAGAAATGGATAAGTTTGAGTGCAAATATGTCGAGAGTATCATGGAATTTAGTCATAAACTTGGAGATGCTTCAAAATACAACAACAGAAAAAAATCTCCACAAGAGATTGGTGATAAGACTTATTTACTAATCCCATGCAAAGCTAACATTGCCTAAATTATGAGTGTAGTAAGTCAATTAAAACACAATCCTAAAAAATCATACCATAGGGTAGTATATCAAATTCAAAAATATTTGAAAGGAATCTTGGGCAAAGAAATTCTATTAAAAAAATGGTAGATTTGACTCTTGAAGCATGCACAACTGGGGGTTATGTGGATTCTATGATTGATAAGAGGTCAATTCATGATATTGCATATTTTTAATAGGCGATCATGTGACTTCGAGAGATAACAAATAAAATATAATAACAATATCAAGCGCAAAAGAAGAATTTATAACTATGGCATAGGAATTTATAAATTGCTATGACTAACATTATCTTAGAAAATTTAAAAGTAGAATGAAAATGTCCTTTGAGATTCTATTGTGATAACAATAGAATCATTAATATTGTATATAATCTTGCGCAACATGACCATAGAAAGCACATTGAGTTGATAGACACTTGATAAAGGAGAATCTTGACATTGGTCTAATTTGTACTTCATTGATAACACAAGTGAAAAATATGTTGACATTATCACCAAAGAATTATTAGGGGTGCTTTAAAAAATTATTATGCAAGCTTGAAATGGATGGTGTACATTCATTTGCTTGGGGGCCAATGCCAATAATTGCATAATCTTTACCAATACAACCTACACTTACCAAGATTTGTGTCATTTTTCCTTATGATGTTACCACCTCAATAATAAGTGAAATCCATACTGCATACTTATTAATCCATAGATCATTGTAATTATTCTATCAACTAATCAATCCATGGATTTTTGTAATTATTTTGTAATTATTATTCTTTGATTTTATTTGTTTTTTATTATAAGCTCTCCTAGGATTGTATAAATATCACACAAATACAACAACAACAAATCTTTATCCCACTATGTGGGGTCGGCCACATGAATCTTTTTTCTCCATTGTATCATATTAAGAGTCAAATTCTCATCTAAATCTAATAAAGAAAGGTCATTTCTAATATTTTCTAACCAAGTCTTTTTAGGTCTACCTCTACTTTTCTTAAAATAAGTCAAATATAATACATCTACTTTCCTAACCGGCTCATCGCAAGGCTGTCATTTTTATGTGACTGTTGACCTCATTTTTGTATGAGGTCATCAAGACCTCTCTAGATTCCTGCTTGGTGATCCTATGGTTGACAGTTGTCTACTTATCAATCATAGAGACCCCAACCAAATTTCAATCCAGCCTTCAATCCAATTCCCACCCCAGACTCATATCCTGCATACAACCATAGTTCAATCTGATCTTCAATCAAACCTTGGTCTTATCCAATCAATCCCAATCATTCATCTGACTGTGATTAATTTGGATATTCCAAAAACTTAACAAATCAAACCCAAAATTTAGCTCAAACTCAGATTTTTATTTCAAAACCTAGGGCCAAAAGCTTAAGTCCTAAAACCCTTTCTGGGTAATTTTCAATCACCTGGAAACCCAGTCAAATGACCTCTGATTCATGATATATCAGTTGCATATCGATAAGATAGATCTCTAAAGTCAACCCTCCAAATTTGAGCTTATTCTGATATCTTTAGTCCCAGAAACTAAATTTATTTCCAAAGGCTGCAAAACCTTCAAATATTTAATGGTTTATACCACTGGGTTTGTCACCTTATGTAATTTGACCTTATGACCCTCCCCAAAACCTCCAATCATGTCCATCACCCCTATTATGACTTGTCGATCAGTAATCTACACTTTGTTGGACTCAGTTTGACCCAGAATTGACTATAGGTCAAATTGACCAAAATGCCCTTTAAGGGGATTTTTGGACTTTTGGCCAAAACTCAACATGGTTCAATCTCTCCAACCCTTGAAACCTCTTTCAATAAATCCCAAATATCATTTGAGATCCATTGGACCCAGACTCAGGCTTTGGTCTAACCTGATTGACCATGTCAACTATGGTTGGGCCAAAAGACCCCTTAAGGGTTCAAATACCCATTTTGGATCAAATTATCTCACCGGTCCATGAAACCACACCCAACAGATCCCTTTGATCATTTCAAATCTGTTGAGCCCAAATCCAGCCCATGGGTCAACCTAGTTGACCAAGTCAACCCAAGTTGACCAAGTTGACCTAATAGCCTTAACCTAATAGCCCCTTAAGGGTCAAAATGATCAAATTGACCAAAATGACCAATCCTTCTCTTGGAATCACCTCTACCAAACTCTAAATATCAGTCCAAATCTATTGAGCCCAACCCCTGCCCCTAGGTCAACCTAGGTTGACAAGATTAACCATAAGCCTTATATATACTAAATCAAACACTAGATCAATCTCAAACCCACCCAAACCCCATTTGAACCTCAAATCCCTTTCACCTCATGCCTTGGGCACACCCCAATCATAGGTGAGTCAAAATAAGTTGATTTTGACCAAGTCAACATTTAAGTATTTGGTCAAAATCACCATGTTGACCCCCACAACTCAAACCACACATAAAAGGACAAAATTGATGAATCAAGTAGTGCGCAGGTTGATCTGACACCTTACTTGAAGGGTCAAATGATCTTCGAATGCCAGACGGACTGCGCAGTTGTAATCAGAACATCAAATTATGCTAGGTCGAGGCCCCTTGCAATCGAATCGGATGAGATAGGTCAAAAGGGATGACCGACACCCGATATTAAAGCGTGACGCTAATCAAACAACGTTGAATCGACGAACAGACTTCGTCGTTGCGTCCGAAATGTTGCCAACCTCTAAAAATTACATTTTTTTATTCAATTTGGGTTATCCGAATTGGGAGTACGAATCCCGAGGCAGCATGCTTATCGAGGAAAAGAGGCATCGGCACTGCCCAAATGAGGTCCAAGTGCAAAACGGAATTTGTCATTGCATTCAGAACATTGCAAATACTGAGGAACTATATTTTGGATCATCCAGATTGGTGGCACGAATTTCGAGGCAAAATATGAATGTTGCTCGGCGCTACCCAAATGACGTCGGATCGACAAATGGACTTCATCGTTGTATTCGGAACATCGTTAATACCCTAAATGCACTACCAATTTGTTCAATTAATGTGATGCACGCAAATCGAGGTAATCCCCATATAAAAATATACAAATTTGTACCCAAATAAAGTCCGATCGCGAAACGGACTACGTCGTTGTGACCGAAACGTCGGCAATACCCTAAATGCACTACCAATTTGTTCAATTAAGGTGGTGCAGGCAAATCGAGGTGACCCCCATGTAAAAATACACAAAGTTGTGCCCAAACAAAATCCGATCGCGAAACGGACTGCGTCGTTGCGACCAGAACATCGGCAATACCCTAAATGCACTACCAATTTGTTTGATTTTGATATTCGACGAATTCAACACGTTGAACGAGGCAGTTAGCACGTAAATCGAGAGAACACGCAAACCGGGATGATTTTGACTTGACTAATTAAGCCTTGTCATTTTTGAATTAATACATTGATGACACATCACCAATATAACATTTGATTTAATAGAATCTTAGCAAAACCGAATTGCCAAACAGAGAAACAAAATCAGAGCATTAAAAGAGCATTAAATGAGTTACCCGTTTCTTCAGTTTCTGTTTCTCTGCCATGGTTAGCCTCGGATACAAAAAATTGCCGTTAAAATGAATCCCTCCAGCGGCTTCCTCCCTTAATCTCACGACAACAACTCCCTCACTTTTATTCTTCCTCTCCCAAACATCCAACCAACGTCCCATACAAAGCTCCGACTTCAGCAAAAACTGCCTCTGACCTTAGCTAAAAGGACTCCTCTTCACAACCTCCTGTTCGTAACACCTCTCGTCTGCCCTTTGCAAGATCAAACTGCCGACCCTCCAAGCCTTCATGCTCGCATGAATAAGTCCAGCTTTCTCTTATATATAAGAACCGACCCTCACAGCTATATCTAACTCAGCTGCAGCCACGAGCGAAGCTCTCCACCCGTCTGATTTCCACAATCCAGCCAACAGAGTAGATCTTCTTGCCGCCAGCCTCATGAGAGGATCACCAATCAGACCTTGCACGCCTTCCCCCACTTGGAAGCTGGAGGAAGACGAAAGTGAGTTGGAAGCCAACGCCAACGTCAAGGAGAAGCGACAATCGGCTGCGAGACACAAGAAATCTGTTTCGACGAGGAAGCTTGGCATGAATCTCTAGGAGGTGCAGGATTTGTTGCCTATGGTCGGTATGAGTCTAAAGAGCGGGCGATCTCACCGCCGAGGAGATGTAGGAAGGGATCCGGATGATTTCTTGCCTCTTTGTTCTGCTGATTTTTCCACAGAGTGCTGGTAGTTTAAGGAGGCATGTTATTGCTTCATTAATCCAACATCGCAAGTCAAACGAAGGGAAGAATCATGCGCTACAGCCTGTTTCTCCTATCAGTGCACCATTTGTTCTTGGTGTCGGGGCATCTCTTCACTTCCCAGATTTTCCTGGAGATGGAAATGGCTCTTTGTATTTCAAAACGGCCAAAAGGCCGCAGTCCCTAATTGGCTCAGAGAGGAATTAATTAAGAAGAAATCTGCTATTGCAAATACCAATTTATTACATGTTGGGGTAGTTCAAATGGAAGACGCTGATGTGTCCTTTAAAAAGATGGATCAAGCTGACGATCAGAGTTTAGATTCAAGGAGGTCTATCGAAGAAAATGACATGATGAGGAAGAAGTAGAAGCAGCAAGAACAACAGCCATCAACCAAGAAATAAAGCGTGTTCTGACTGATGTTCTTTTGAAGGTTTCCTGTTCCAGGTCACAAATGAACTTTTTGATGAAATTGCAACCAAAGTTCTTTATAAAGATGAACCTGCTACGGATGCCATTCCGACCCCCAAGGCATCCTCTAAAATCCTAATTCCCCTAAGAGCTGACAGTAGGAATGTTAGTGATGCTGTTGACCTCATCTTTATATGAGGTCATTAGAAGCCTAATCCAGACTTCAAATTAATCTTGAACTTAAGTCAATCCAAACCTCGGTTCAGTTCAAACCTCAATCAAAATCTAGACTCCAACCTAGTTCAAGATTCAAACTCTAGTTCAAATCTTGATCCTGCCTTTGATCTAGCTCAAATCACTTTCAAACACTTATGATCACTCCAAATGATCATAAATGATTAAGATGATTCAAATCCAGATATTCAAACCCAAAATCTATATCAAATCCAGATTTCCAAATCCAGAATTCAAGGCCAAAGATCTGAGTCCTAAAAGCCTTTTCCAGGGAATTTTCAAACATTTCAAACCCCAGTCAAATGACCTCCGATTCATGATTTGTCAGTTGCATACTGATGTGATATATTTCTAGATGCAACCCTTCAAATTTGAGCCCATTTTGAGGTCTCTAACCCCAGAAATTAAATTTAAATTCGAAGGCTGTAAAACCTTCAAATATTTACGGCCCGTGTCACTGGACCCGTTATCTAGGGAAATTTGACCTTGGAGTTTCCCCCAAACCCTCTAATCACCTCCAGACCCTTGATATTGATGTGTTTAACATTAATCTACATCTTTTTAGACCCACCTCGACCCAGGGTTCATCAGAGGTCAAAATGACCAAAATGCCCTTTAAAGGGGTTTTTGGACTTTAGATCAAAATTTAACATCGTTCAACAGTTTTAAACTTTGAAACCCCTCTCAATGAATTCCTATGATATTTGAGACCCATTAAAATCAAACCCACTCCTTGGTTTGACTTGTTTGACCAAGTCAACTATGTTTGACCCAATCCATCTTTAACCCAATCATTGATATTTTCAACATTTGAATCCATCTCAAACCAATCTAATACTTCAAAATCATTTGTTTGGACACTCATGACATGTCCAAAGACTTCCAAGTCAATCCTCCATAGGTTTGACTTGGTCAACCCATTTGGAGAGGTCAAAACCCTCTCCAATTTCATGTTTTCACTCAAAGCTTCAATACCATGACCTCATGTCCCTTAATATTGACTCCTACAGCACATTTGACTCTTCCCATGCACATCCTAGTCACCATTGACTAGTCAACAAGTCAATGGGTCAAGTTTTGTTGAAATGAGGCCAAGTCATGGGCATTTGACCATGCCACATGGACAACCCTTTTCCCTCTCCCAAAACCTGCCCCAACCTGCTCAAAAGGGATCAATTTCCCTTCCTAAGAGACCACAAATCAGCCCCCTAAACCTTGCTTAGGCTTGGTTTAGCCAAATGAGGGAAAAGGGG
Organism: Dendrobium chrysotoxum; assembly: GCA_019925795.1. NCBI lineage: Eukaryota > Viridiplantae > Streptophyta > Magnoliopsida > Asparagales > Orchidaceae > Dendrobium > Dendrobium chrysotoxum. The sequence goes on from CM034313.1 coordinate 1,960,900, forward strand.
TATGGTCCCCCCTCTTGGCTCAAGGCAATCCCCCTCAATCCACCAGCCTTTTTCTAGTCTTGGGCTGCTCATGGGACACTTGGCAAGCATCCAAGGCACCCATGATGAGATCCAAGCCATCAATTTCAAATCATGAGGGTTAAGTGGGCAAAATTTGCCCTAACCCTCATATTGCTCTTGTTCTTGCCTAAGTCCCAAACCCCAGCAGTCTCAAGACTCTCTAAGAGCTCCCCATACTCTCCAATACTCCCCAAGGCCATCCCAAGCCTTCCCCCACCATTTCCACCACTAAAATCGCCATTTTAGTGGAAAAGGAGAGGAAAAAGAGAGAAATACCTTCTCTCTTCGATATCTTCAAATCCAGCCGTCAAAATCTGTTGGGGTCTTCTGCAAACTTGAGCGTGGACAAACTACAAGTTCAGAGAGCCCAAGAACACAAAAATCCACCGGGTAGATTGTAAGATATCTCAACTTTTAGGTAGAATTTCAATTTGAAACTGTAGGAAATCTACAATGCATGGAGCCTCCAAACTCCAGGCATTGCAAGATTATGTTGCCCTCTAGCTACAGTTCAAATTTCGTCGAATTTCATCGAGTATTTTGGGAGATATGAGCATTTAAAGTTTCCTATTCAAAATGAACTGCACAGAATCGACAGATCTGGACCGTCCGATCGAAAATCGGACGGTCCAGATCAAGGCAGACCGCGCGGTCTGCCCTTGGCTTCGAACACGGGATCTCCCGCGATCCAAGATGGCCACGTGGCGCAATCCTGGCCGCCGATCTCGCTGTTTCGTGTTCGGACCGTTGGATCATCGGATCCGACATGTTTAAGTGGGCTCTCCGGCGTCGACACGTGTCAGCTGGCAGCGGCGGCGGCGCAATCATTGCCGCCGCCATTTATTATTATTATTTTGAATAAAAAATAATTTAAATGCTCAAAATCTTCCAAAATTCACAGAAAATTGAATTTTCCACCAAATTGGACGTTCTTGGGCTCGTTGGAAAGGTAATTGAACGTAGTATTTATTAAAATTAAAATTAAGTTGTTTTGAGCTCTGGATTGGGAGAAAATCATATTTGTTTGATTTTTATTTTTCTCAATTTTCTTGCAATCCAGGGATCAAATGGATCCCAAATTTTGGTGGAATGTTCCTGAGCATCTTAGGCATGTTCTGTGATTTTTTTAGGGTTAGATGCTCTCTCGTTTTTTGTGATGTGAATTTTTAAGGTAATGGGTCCATTTAGAACCCAAAACTTTAAAAATTCATAACTCAAGTTTTCTGTAGAATTAGGCTACATAATTTGTGTGGTATGATTGCATATGTATCAGGGTTAAACACACCAAATTTCAAGCCCATTTGAACAGTAGAGACACATAGGGAAAATAATTAAGGAAAAGTCTAGAAAACTTTGAAAATTTCTAGGGGATTGTACACATACCCAATAGGGGTGAAACTTGAACATAGTGACACCATGTACCTTAGGTTTAAATTTCATTGAATTTGGAGGTCATTAGGTTAGAAAATTAGCCATCTAAAGTTTCAGCCCTTTTAAGGACCCATAAAATTCAAAAAATGCAATAAATCCAAATTAAGTCCAAAAAATACAAATAATATCTCAAATTGACCAGAACTTAGTCCTCTACTTAGTAAAAATAAAAGCCCAATGACTGGACTCTTAATTTAATTTTAATTTGACTTTTAATGAAAATCAACAATTAATTAAATTAATTAATTAAAAATCATTAAAAATCCAAAATAATTTCCAAACACTTGGAAACACTCCCATGGGTCATTCATGACCTTTGGGATTGATTCCATGCAGTTTGGGATGAGTTTGGATCAAAATGATCAAAATCTTCCTAATTAGGCAATTTTAAAAATTCAATAATTAGTGAAACTTTGAAAATTCATAACTAATTACAGAAAAATTCAAATTGAGCAAACTTAGTGTCAATCAACTCCAATTAAGGTCTAGTATTTTCTAAAAATTTCAAACCCCCAAAATCTGGTCAAAGTCAAAAAGTCAACTTTTCGGTCAACCGTAGTTCAAATCTAGGCCCGAACTTCGAAAAATCGTAACTTTTCATATGAAACTCCAAATTGAGCATGCTAACAGTCTAACAACTCATCATAAGGTCTAATATTTATTAAAAATCTTAAACTTGTAAAACTAACTTTAATTTAAAAAGTCAACTTTTGACCCCTTAATTAATTGATTAAAATAATCCAGAAAATTCTAAAATCCAATAATTCATTAAAGTTCCAGAAAACTTTAATTTGATTAATAAAACATTCAACCAACACTCAAATGCATAACAATCACCCCAAAGATGAAGTTTATTGGATGGACTACTCCGGGCTGCGGGGCTAAGTGTCCTAAGGAGGCCTGGTTCCTCGAGCCTGATGGCACAACGCCACGAATGAATTCAATGGGGTGTTAAACATCAAAATTAAGCTACTTTTAATTACTTAACCAAGTTAAAACTCTTAATTCAACTACATCAGCAAGGTTTTTAGGATGGACTACTCCGGGCTGCGGGGCTAAGTGTCCTAAGAAGGCCTGGTTCCTCGAGCCTGGTGGCACAACGCCACGAACCTGTTGATGAAAAATATAAAATAATTTAACTTTTAAAAAATAAGTAATTAACTAACTTAATTAATATTAATCGATCCTCAATTTTCAACAAACTAAATCAACTTAATCAACCCTGATTACTACTGGGTAACCCAGGCCTACGAGGCTATTAGCTTAGCCCCAAGGAAGGTGAAATAAACTTCACGGCCTCGGTGAGCAACAAAGGTAGCAATCATTTAACAATTAAAATACATTTAAATCAAACTTTAACTCATTAACACTTAAACCCGAACATAAAGTTCCCTTTTAGCCTTAACAAACTCGGACATTAAACAACTTCAACAGATTACCCAGCTTAGGATCTACCCCAGCCACACGACCTACTACACACACTTTAGATGGTTTGATAGGACAACCAACTCTAGAACTATGCTAGGCCGTTGTTTACTTTCCTGCTGTGTGCCGGATTTTCTGAGTTTTCATTGCATGTTGTAATTGAAATTGATTGATGTGTTTGTTTACTTTTACTGCACTCTGTGGATTGATGTGATGGGCGATTAGATTACCCTTAGGTTAGGAACGATCTGGATGCTCACTGAATTTTCTGCAGGTGGCCACACTCGTGCAGGGCAATAAAGGAGGATAAATAAATCATAAATATAAATGTTATAGGTGCTTCAGCTGCTTAGCCCCCAAATAAAAAAGAGCGTGGCCAAGTGTGTTTACTTTTTTGCACGTATATACATATAACTGTTTGGGATATATATAGATCCAAAGGTTGGATTCCAAAGAGGAAAGGATACCCCTTTGGGGGATAGTCTTTATCCATTTGGAACTCCAAATTTGGATCATTTTACTACCCAAAGTGGAAAGAGTAACCTTCCCCTCAAGGGAAGAGTTCTCTTTTCCATTTGGGTGTCCGATCACGAAGAACCCAAGGAGCTCGAGGAGGAGAAGACCGAGGAGTTGAAGACAGAGAGTATCCCACTCAAAGTCACTTGCGTCTGTATTAGGATTAGAATCTGGATTGTTGTTAGTGGTGCCCGACCACTTTTAATTTATATAAATCTGAGTTGTAATAAGCAAAGCAATTTGCCTATGGACATTTACTTAATTAATTTGGTTATTTAATGTGTTGTAATTTAATTTGATTGCGTATAGGATTGCCTGTTTTTTCTAGTTCTTTGGCGCTTGAATGTCTTTTTTGTTTTAGCCTGGACTTCGTTAGACTCTTTAAGGACTAAAAATATTTTTACTCGTAACTAATATTTAAAATTTTAAGATTTAAATAACATAGAAACTTAACGACTTAGGGAATAGCCGGAATCGTCCGGGGTCGCATGCATATTACTGCATCTCTCTCCCTCCTTGCTATAAGACACTTCCCCGCCTGCGGGTAGAGTCCAGATAATCCGACCTATGAGGATGAGGTGCTGGATCTGGGGAAGTCTAGTCTTTTAAAAAAAAATTATTTTATAAGCCTTTTTTAAAATTTCATGCATACCAGATTTGGATACTTTAACCAGCATGCATCGTATTAGAAACTTATTAAATTAAAATTTTAATTGCATTTTAGTCTAAGCATTCCACCCGACATAAGTCAAGGGGTCAATTATGAATCTGCTCTAGACGTCGACCCCAACTTCTTAAACCTATCTTAAACGTCCCTGATCACTCTGCATCAAAAGACCGGACTCATGGTTTTGAAGCGCTTAGGTGGTTTAGCTGGCTCCCCAATCCAGGCCGGGGTAAGTCCAGGTTTTGCACTGCATTAGCTAGGTTCGGACTACTGTGTTCCAGTGTCCAAATTTAGAGTTAGGATCCGGGGCTGATCTCTTTTTGAGTCATAAGACCCCAACCTCCGGGAATATAATCCCAAATTTCTAATAAAATGCTAAACTCAAATTAAAGCATCTCTCAATCTAAAATTTAAAGCTCAACACCTAGCTTAGGTCGGGACACTTCTGAATTGTTTCAGAATCTCAAAGTGTCTCCTACCCCTCTTCCCTTGACTCAAAAATAATTGTTCAAAATTTGATCCAACCCCTCTTCAAAATCTAAAATTTCATCTCTTTGGTATCATTCATAGAAAATCTCTAAACAAAATTTCTGTCATTATTTTAATCGAAAGTTTTCGTAGGGGACTCCGGTCTCCCATGATGTAATTAACTACGAGGGCTTGCGCTCGTAGAAGATTTAGAACCCACAACTGATTTTCAAAATTGATTTTCAAAATTCAATTAGGCTTCATTGGGAAAATTAAATTATTAATCATCATTATCGTTATGTTCGAATGATTATTAACAAATGATATCTTCTCCCTTTGGGGAGATATATCTTTTGTTAAAATGATTTCGAATATGAAATTAATGATCACTTCCCTTGATTATCGTAGCATGATATTTGACTGAACTTTATTTTGACCCTTCGGGGCCATACAAAGTTCTCTCTTAAATCTGGTTATGATATTTAAGATAGAATTTATAATTCTAAATCTGAACCCCATCTTGAAATTTTATTTCCACCTCCCAAGGTGGTAAACTTCTTTCTAATGAGATGTTTGATTTTAGAATTAAAAATTTTAACATCAATTTAAATTTCTCAAAGGAAACTAAATTTTTCAAAACCCGCTTTCAAACACAACAGATGCTAATGAAAAATCCAATCCAAGCTCCGTTGGAGGTGATTTGTTGGATCTAGCTAACTATGGTTCAAACACTTCAGATGGTGATGATGATGATAATGAAAGTCAAGGAGCTCAGTCTAGGAAACTAGATAGTGCTTCTGATAATCTAGGCACAGTTGTTAGATCTTACGAGCATGCCCTTAAGGATGGAAAGACTGTGAAGGAAGCTCATTTGAAATTAAAAGCTAGGAGCACAGATGTTTTGCATTGTTATTATGCTCATGATGAAGACAATGAGAACTTTCAAAGGAGAAGTTGCTGGATGTGGAAAGAAGAATTAATGTGCATTATTCTTGTTCACTACCGTGAAGTTAAGGGTGACAAATCAAGTTATCTTCAGCAAAGAGAGGATGGGGAATCTATTAGGAACTCAAATCCTGGTAGCCCTGCATTATATAATTCTTCTGTTAATCTAATCAAAGTCCCTTCACAGGTTTCAGATTATATATATATATATATATATATATATATATATATATATATATATATATATATATATATATATATATATATATATATATATATATATATATAGAGAGAGAGAGAGAGAGAGAGAAAAGAGAGGGGAAGCATAAAAAAAAAAGGAGAGCGAAATGAAATAAAGAAAAGAAGAGTGAGGGATCATTCAAAAAAAAAAAGAGAGCATATGTGTAGTTCAAAAATAAAAAAAGGGGGGAGAAGAAAATTTCAAAAAAAAAAAAAAGAAGAGAGGGATTTCTTATATTTTTGTACATTTTTGTAATATTTATTCTGTGCACTTCTTTTGCCTCCGTCGTCACATCCGACCCTCGCAAAGGTATAAATCTATAAAACTCAGATTTCCCGTTCTCGTCGTTTGCAGCGAACCGGCAAACCCCCTACGGGCTCACGTAGTGTAGTAGGGAGGAAACCCGGTGCGACGCTTACAACGAGGCGGGTAATCATCTAAAAAAAATCTCGTTCTCGATGCTAGCAACGAGCTGGCAAACCCCATACGCGCTCACGTAGCGTAGTAGGGAGGGAAACCGGTTCGATGCTTGCGACGAGACGGGTAAGCCTCGAAGTGCTCAAGTAGCATAACAGAGACAAAATAAATAAATAAATAAATAAGTACCTCCAAATGCTCATGTAGTGCAGAGGGGAGAAAGAAAACTGTGCTGTCTTTTGAACAGGTATTTGAAGACCCTTAAACGCTCAAGTGGCGGGCGGGGATTGAAGAAATTACATCCATGGTGTCATCCGACACCTACCTGAAGCGCGCACGTAGCGTTGATGGGAAGGTTAGTCTCTCGTAGTTTCCCCTAAACGGGGGAGACGCCGGGAGGCTGCCAAAATTCAGACTGAACCAAGGACCTGATTTGAACTCAATTGAACGTAGGGGATTTATAAGCTTGATTGGACCAAAACGACTTAAGTGAACTTAAACTTAAAAGAATTTCTTGAACTTGAAGCAAATGACAGCAAATGGGGCTTGAACTTAAACTTGCAAAATAAATGACAGGGGACTTAGACTTGCATTTGATTTGAACATCAAATGAGATGAACAAGGAATTTGGCGCTGAACAAATGACATGAAATTAGATCCAAATAATCCGAACCTTAAATTGATAAGTGTAAGGCCAAAGTGAAAACATTAAAATCAAATGATAACTTTAATCTCATAAATGCATTCAAATAAACATTGAGATGCAAGCACAGATTCGTGGTGGACAAAGAAGTTTCTATATCCCACCCCTGGCCACGAATGACGATCCAAAGCTTTCTTCAATGGAAATCATTATTAGCAGTAATGCAGAACATCTTGATTTGAATGACAATTAGAAAACTCAAATGAGCCCTAAAGAACTTAGACTTGATCAAAGCACATGGAACTGAAATTTGGCATAATGAATAAGCAATTAAAATCTAGATGCCTAAGAGCAAATTCTTCTCAATGACTCATGATGAATTAGGGAAATCTCTCATACCCTTATCCAACAATAATCTAAATTCCAAGAAGATACATCAGGGAAAGAGATCAAATGCGAATGAACAAGCAAGAATTCATGGTTTACATCCTCCTACAAGCATGAAATCAATGTGCAGTAAATATCGCATCTTACATCCGATGTCAATATACAAGCAAATACACTTGAACTTACAAACGACAATGTGAGCTCTCAACAAGCACGATGCTTGCATGAGTACAATAGTTTATTTGCATAAAGAGACTGGTGAAGAATATAACTTCACCGACGACACGCTAATGCATTGTATGCATAAACTTTACAAATCTTGGCAAAAGTGATGATGTCAAATGAACTATAAACACAGCAAGTCCCTCTACAAACCATTGACAGTTATTTTAGGGATGCAGACGATAGTCCCCATAAGCACTGGAAGACATGCTCAGTGAATTTAGCAACATCTCTACCACTCACAATCATGCAATAACAGATAAATAAAAGACCACAGTCTCTTTCAAGTTTTGAGGATTGATGTGATATATGCAAGCAAACGATGGATAAGATGCATAGCAAATGCAAATAACTATGGATCTTCGTAGAAGACCCATCGTACACACTAGATTCGACCTAGAAGTGAAGCGCCAAAAGACCATAGCAAAATGCACAAGGAATATAGCAAGTGCAAACACGCCTACAGGCTGTCATAGCAGTTGTAGGAGGCCCATTACACATCAAACTTGTTATTTGCAAGCATATGTCAGGCGATGTGCATCAGAGGAAAGCACCTACAAGCCATTGCAGAAGGCTTATCGTGGACTTAACATGCCATCTATGAGCAAATACTGTAGGACTATAACAAATATGAAATCTTACAAGTCGTTATAGAAGACCCATTGAACATCCAATATATTGTTCGCAAGCAAATGCATAGAGAACTGCAGCAAACCCAAGCATCTATAAATGAATAGGCAGGAGATTCGTTAGTGTACTACAATCCACTGGCAGAAAGCGACAAGTAGTGCACGAAAGTCTACCTGTACAAAACAGCAAACCCAATCTAGAAACTGCTACAACATGCCACCGGATCCGCAACACATATACAAGCGGACAGAAGGCATGCACAAGTTCCCAAATTGAACGCTACAATCAACTGGCAGTTATCCGCATAATTAGGCCGTGTCAAAATTTCCAAAACGCCCCCGCACATGCACCTTAATTTGTAAACACATAGGTACACAAAAGCGGCAAGAGCAATAAAAAAACTCGCATGGGCCCCGATGAGCGTGTTATTGGTACACACGTGACGTCTAGGGATGCTGCGCAGGTCCATAAATTTGAACCCGATCCCCCTAAAGCAAGTAAATAGGAGTTGACAATGTTCAACAAATAATTATGGAATGCCCCCCAAACACCCGCATTGGCCCCGACAAACGTGTTATTGGTACACACGTGACGTCTAGGGATGCTGCGCGGGTCAATAAGTGAATTCCAGTTCGAGCTCGATCCTTCTATACGGGTAGATGGGAGTTGACACGGCTCGAACCATTAAATAAATATACAGTCGCGAGATTGACCGGGATATTTATTTTATAGTTCATATTAGGCCTTCAAGGCCCATAATCAAGAGAATTCACTTACAAAGGCATAAAGCCTACGAAACCCGATCCTCTGTCGACAGCCCGACAGAGTCGACAAGGTTCAACCCATAAACATAAATGACCCCTTTCTACCTCGATGATTGTCGTGTTGAATGCAAATCTCAACCGGAGGGATTCACAAACCATTTCAAAATGCCATCCCAAACTCCCACAAACTCCACTCCAAAATCCAAAACTCCAAACTCCAGATAATCCCAAAATTCCAAAATATTTAAAACTGAAATCTAACCCTCAAATACTTAAAGCAAAAATCCATCCACCCCCCGCAACAGTTTACCGAGGTGGACAAGTTTGAAAATAACTGCAGCTTATAAAAAGCTAATGCCTGGTCGAAAATATCACTAGGATCTATTCTCAAACAATCTCCTGCCAGCAAGGACGTGGTACGAGTCCTCTAACCGACAGTTTCGCCGCCAAATGGCATTGCAGGATAAACGGTTTTGACTCGGGGCCTTTTGAACCAGGTGGTCGCCGCCAAATTGCACTATTATATTATGGTGATGGCTAGAGCCCGTATGCTCCCCAACGGCATCAAATTCTTGAGACATGAATCAATAGGATATGATTGATAGAGCACAAAGCTCTCTGTTAGCTAAGGTGGATTCGATTTTGTCCCCTTAGGCAAATACCCATCTCAGGTCTATAAGGTACCCTTAGACGAAGTAACACATGGCTGCCGACAAGGATTCTTCTGTCAGGTTGGGTCGACTGCCTCCTCTGACTAAGTAGACCAGGGACCACGATGGCCCGGGATGACGGAACCATGGGATCTTGATCGGGTCCATCATCCATTCCCCCACCATCCGCTTTAAGTCTGAGATGGTGAAATTTCTATTTCAAATTTCAAACCCTTCCAATCCTTCTAATTTCCAATATCTAACCCATGCTGCTACTATATGCCAGATACTACGTACACGTATTTCTTACGTATCTGATTGACGACTAGCCTTAATCGAAAGTTCTCTCTCGTTATCGGGAGGGATAATTAACTATAGGGGATTGCGCCTATAGGAAACCAGAACTCAGATCATAAAGTCCTCGCAAAATGAGGGTGAAATCTCTGGGTAGTGTCATATCTACAAACTCATCTGCCTTTCAAAATTTACCCCAGAACTTAATTCCGTTAAAACTCCCCCGAAGAAAGCAAAAGAGGGCGAAGGCCGGGGCCGAATTTTTGGAGCCCACACTCCATATGTCCACTCATATCCTTGCTTTAACACCTTGATTTCCCCTCAACTCCACTCAACCAGCTGATTGCACATCCCAAGTCCACATCATCAGTCAACCCAACCAGTTGACTGGTCAAATTGGTCAACATAAGCTTTTAAAACCTCCAAATAGTCAAACACTCTTTTAAACTCCAAACAACATGGCTTTAGAGCCTTGGAATTCAATCAACTAGTCAAAAAACTTCCCTCAGCTGCCACCTCATTAGACCTTTGACCTTTGATTGGTCAAATCATTCAAACCAAGCCCAAACCCTTCCCATTAGTCAAACCTTATGGCATGTGACTTCTCCTTTCGGCTTAACTTGATTGGAGGGTTCTATTTAAGTCCCAAAGCTCACTAGAATCTCTTTAAACCAAGTTAAGCTCTTGGTTTAACCTAGAATGGCAAGTGGTACCCTCCACAAGCCTAAACCACCCAATGGGAGAATGGCTTGGTCCAGCCTTTCACCTGCCATTGCAACCACCTGGGACACTTGTCCCTCTTCAGAGCAAGGACTCTAATCGATCCCAATTTTTAAGTCCAAACCCTAGGGATTAAGTTACAAAAAAGCTCTCTTTTTCAAATGATCTACCACACTCTATCTCCCAAAGCTCTTCCAATCGAAACCCCATTTCATTTCAACTCTCCAAACCTCCCTCTACCTTCTCACTACAAAATCCAAGTGGTTGCACGTTGCCGGTGGCGAGTTCTCCATCCAACCACTTACAAAGTTCGTCTAGTCGTCGATCCATGCGATTTCAGCGGTGGACTTCTTCTAGAAGATTATACGAGGATAGTCCACAAGCTCAGAAAACCAAAAAAACTCCTAATCCATCGGTTGGATCTTAGTAAACCCTCAACCCTAGCTATACACACTTAGGCTTAAATAGCTTTATGTAAAGTTGTTTTTAGCTCAAACCAATGGTACCCCATTAATGCTCTTAATTTATAGTTACTATGTTTAAAATTTCGTGTTAAACGATTGGATATTTTGTGAGAACGAAGCAGATTTTCCCAATCCTAGGGTTTACGGATAACCTATGTAGGCGTACGAGATCTAGACCGTTCCAATTTTATTGCAGCTCATCCGAACCGCAGAAGGGTCTCCGTTGTTTTAATTTTGATCCGGCCACATCTCGACCGTCATTCCAAACAGCATAAGATCCGGCCACATCTCGAATTAGTGACATGACGGCGCGTCGCCGCTTCTCGGCAATGATTGCCAATGATTTTTGTTGCGCAATCATTGACAATTAATGCCCGCGAATTCAAGCCAGCGGTCTGGATTTCACCGCGTGCCCACCCTGCTTCCGCCGTTTCGATCTAACGACCCTGATGCAACCACATAGCTCCCACCGCTGCCTTTTTATATAAGTAGATTTTATTTAATTTAAATCCTTTTTTAATTCAGAAAACTTAATTAATTCATTAAAAATTAAAATATTGAACCAAAATTTGAGTATAATATATCAAAATGCTCAGAAAATTAAAACCTTTAATTTAATATTAATATTAATTTAAAATACTTTTACATATTTTAAATTGTTTAAGATATCAGATATTTAATATTTTTAATTAATACAACAACAACAACATCAAGCCTTTGTCCCACTACGTGGGGTCGGCTGCATGAATTCTTTTTCTCCATTGTGTCTTGTTAAAAATAAAATTCTCATTTAAATCTAATAAAGAAAGATCATTTCTAATATTTTATAACCAAGTCTTTTTAGGTCTACCTCTACCTTTCTTAACATGAGTCAAATCTAATATATCTACTTTCCTAACCGGGTCATTGGAAGACCGCCGTTTTATGTGACCAAACCATCTAAGGCGACTCTCTCTAGTCTTATATTCCACTGGAGCTACTCCAACCTTTTCACGTATATGCTCATTTCGTATCCTATCTCTAAAGGTAAAGCCACTCATCAACCTGAGCATCCTCATCTCTGCAACATTTAACTTAGTATTATGCTTCTCTTTTAATGGCCAACATTCAGCACCATAAATCATTGCAGGTCTCACCACCATCTTATAGAATTTTCCCTTAAGTTTGAGGGGGACTTTTCTATCACACAACAACCCCGCTGCATTCCTACACTTCAACCATCCAACTTGAATTCTACTGATAATATCCCCATCTATTTCTCCATCACTCTGAACAATAGATCCAAGATATCTAAAACATGTACTCTTATTAATGACTTAATCACCCAAAGTCACAATCCCCTCACTAGGTCTATTACTATTAAAATTACACTCCATATATTCTGTTTTAGATCTACTCAAGCGAAAACCTTTAGACTCTAAGGTTGACCTTCATAATTCAAGTATACCTTCAACTCCCTCTCTAGTCTTATCAATAAGAAGAATATCATCAGCAAAAAGCATCCACCAAGGTACATCCTCTTGCAAATGGCTAGTGAAAACATCCTTGACTAGAGCAAAAAGATATGGGCTTAAGGCTGATCCTTGATGTAATCCAACTGAAATAGGAAAATACTTAGTCAAACCACCTTGTGTTTAAACACAAGTAATAGCTCCTGCATACACATCTTTAATGATTTGAATATAATCGTTATTAACTCCTTTCTTTTCAAGAACTCTCCATAGCACTTCTCTTGGAACTTTATCATATGCTTTCTCTAAATCAATAAATATCATATATAGATCCTCCTTATTCTCTCTATATTTCTCCATCAAACCTCTCAATAAATGAATGGCTTCCATGGTAGACCTACCTGGCATGAATCCAAATTGATTTTGAGAAACATTAGTATCACGTCGCAACCTACGCTCCATAACTCACTCCCATAATTTTAAAGTATGAAACATTAACTTAATTCCTCTATAATTCGCAAAATCTTATGCATCACCTTTATTCTTAAAAATAGGAATTAACACACTCATTCTCCACTCATCTAGCATCTTTTTAGTCTTCAAAACGGTATTAAAAAATTTAGTAAGCCAAGAAATTCCCTCATCTCCTAAGCATTTTCATATCTCTATTGGAATATCATCAGGTCCAACAGCCTTTCCACCCTTCATTATCTTTAAAATCTCTCTGACTTCGATTTTACTGATACGCCGATAAAAATAAAATTCTTTATTTTCATTTAGGGTGCTAAGGTCACTAAAGTCAATCGTATTTTCACATTCTTCATTAAAAAGATTAGCAAAATATCTCATCCACCTTTGTTGAATATCATTTTCTAAAAAAAGTACTTTTTAATCTTCATTCTTAATACACTTCACTTGAACTAAATTCTTACTACTCCTATCTCTTTCTTTGACTAACTTATACATATATCTTTCCCCCTCCTTAGTATCTAATCTATTATATAAATCATTAAAAGCTAAAATCTTTGTATCACAAATTGCTTTCTTAGATTCCTTACATGCCTCTTTATATCTTTTCCAATTATCAGAATTTTTACATTTAAATCAATTTTTATAGCAAATCTTCTTATTTTTTATCTTTTCTTGCACATTTGGATTCCACCACCAACTATTTTTATTATTATGAGCTTTTCTCTTTGATACTCCAAGCACATCTTTTGCAATAATCTTAATATTACTAGTCACTTTTTTTCACATAACATTAGCATTCTCGTGCACAGATAAAATCTTAATTCTCAAAAATATTTTTGTTAATATTCTTTAAATGCCCCCAATCTAATCCTAGAATAACGTTTTACTTTATTTTTTATTTTCTGTCCCTTTATCTTAAAGTCCAAAATTAATAATTGATGTTGGTACATAAATTTTCACTCGAAATAACTTTATAATCTTTGCAATCTAAACGATCTGATTTTCTTATAAGAAAATAATCAATATGAGTTTTACTATATCCATTTTTATAAGTGATGAGATGCTCATCTCTTTTTTTAAATAAGGTATTAGTAATTAAAAAATTATAAGCTAAAAAAAATCTAATATGATCTTACCACCTTCATTCATCGTTCCAAACTCATGGCCATCATGAATGCTTTTAAAATCATCTACCTCTCTACCAAAATGTCCATTTAAATCTCCTCCAATAAAAACTCTTTCTTCAAGAGATATCTTTTGTATTAATTCTTCTAAGTCATTCCAAAATTTTAATTTTGAACCCACATCAAACCTACTTGAGGAGCATAAGCACTTATAATATTAACAATCTTAGTATCAATAATAATCTTTAAAGTATAATTTTATCTCCAATTCTATTAATTTTTATAACATTATCCTTCAAACTCTTATCTATAATCACACCTACACAATTTCTAATACGACTCATTCCCGTATACCGTAGTTTAAATCTTAAACTATCAATATCCTTAGCCTTTTCTCTAACTCATTTAATTTTCTCAATGTATAGAATATCTATCTTCTTATGAATCATAATATATATTAATATTTTTAATAAATATTTGATTAAAATAAATAAAATATTTTTCAATTTTTATATTAAAACACTTTAAAGTTATAGATAAAATAATTTATTTTAAAACTTAGTTTAATTTAAAGTATTTTCCATAAATATCTTAAATAGGTTTAAAATTTCAATATTTAATTAATATTAACTTAAATATTTTTCAAAAATCTAAAATTTTAATTTAATATCTTAATTAATTAGAAAACATATTTTAAATATTTCAAAATAAAATTAATTAAAAAATTCAATATATTTTAAGTAATTTAAATTATTTAATTACTTAAATATTTAGTTAACATTTAATTAATTAAATATTTTCAAAATTCTGAAATTTATTTTAAATATTTTAAATAATCAAAGAATTATTTAAATTTTTTTAATTTGAAATTAAAATTAATTTAAGATATATTATATACTTTAAGTAATTTTAAATATTTAATTAATATTTAATTAAAATAAATTCAAATAATTTTGAAAATTTCAGAGAACATTTAAAATTTATTCTAATCTAATTTAAAAAATTATTTTGAATATTAATTATTTTAAATAATTTCAAATACATATAATTACTAGAAAAATTCCAAAATTAAAAAAAAATCAAATTATATCAGAAAAATTAATATAATACCTTAAAATTTTTAGAATTTAAAACACTTTAATTTAAAATTAAATACCTAATATATTTTAAATATTTTTTTAAATACTTTTAAGTATTCAATATTCAACTAATATTTAATTAAATATTAATCAAAATCATTTAAAAATTTGAGAAAATTTACTTTGAATTGCCTCTGATTTTACTTTTTTCAATGAATTATTTTGAATTATATTCCAATATTATTTTAAAGTTGATATATTTCAAACATTATATGTTACTTTATGTATGTGTGTATGTGTGTGTGTGTGTATATATATATATATATATATAAATTTTATTTTAAAATTATATATATTAAATTTCTTATTGCTTTGAGTGGGGCTTTAAAATTTTGAACATAAACTAATTTGAATAAAGAGATTCAATGGGGATGATTAGTGAACAATTATATCCTAATTATTCATTAATAAAGTTATTAATTATTCATGTCATTCTTGTTCTTTGCATGTGTAGGGCGCACACACTTGCACTTAGGCTCTCCTAGATCTAGAATTTGATTGGTGTGATTGCATGTTATTCATGTTTGTCTAAGGACTAGAAAACATTGATTCAAACCTAGACAACTTAATGTAATATTGAGGACAAAAATTAAAGTCACGTTTAGAAAATTTAGATTGATTTTAGAAAATAAAATACACATCCATTAGGAATAAAAATTTAAACACTTGAACTTAATGACATCTCCAGCCTTAGAAAAATTTCCCACTTATTTTAGAAATCGTTAAGCCACTTAATTAATTAACTTAAGTTTAATACATTAATTAAGCTTCAAAACTTCAAAAGATTCCAATAAATCATATTTAAATTCAAAAAATATAAATAATACCTCAACCCAACTAGAATTAAACCCCCAACCTAAGAAAATTAAAAGCCCTTTGATTTGATTTCAATTTAAAGATTAATTTAATTTTAAGTGAAAATAAATATTTAATTAATTTAATTAATTAAAATAGTTAAAAATTTCAAAATGTTTCTCAAAAACTCGAGAACATCTCCTTAGGTCATTTCTGACCTTTATAGGTAATTTCAAAAAGTTTGGAATTCATTCGGATTCAAATCATTAAAATCCCTTAATTAAATCAATTAAATAATTCAATTAATTACATAAACTTCTAAAAATCATAACTAATTACAGAAAATCTCAAATTGAGCAAACTTAAAGGCATTAAACTCTATTTTGGGTCTAATATTTATTAAAAATAGCAAACCATCAGAAATAATTCAAAACAAAAAAAGTCAACTTTTCGGTCAACCGTAGATCAAAACTTCAAAAAATTATAACTTAATGTAGAAAACTCCAAATCCAACAAACTTATAATCTAATTACTCATCTTAAGGTCTAGTATTTAAGAAAAATGCCCAAAATCTAAAAATCACTTTAATTCTAAAAGTCAATTTTTGACCCCTCATTTAATGCATTATAATAATTCCAAAATTCCTAAAAATTCAATAACTCATTTAAAATTTCAAAAAACTTTAATTTAATTATTCAAACCAGCAAAACTCACATCTACTTTTCAAAATTTGATTTTCAAAGCTCAATCAATCTTCTTTGGGAAAATCAAAATCAACGACGGTCATTATCGTCATATTCGAACAATTAATAATGAATGATATTTTTTTGTTCCTTTGGGGAGATATGTCATTTGTTGATAAAACATCAAATATTAAATTAATGATAATTCATCTAAATTATCACAGCCAGATATTTAATCGAACTTCACTTTGATCCTTCGGGGTCATATGCAGTTCTTTCTTAAATTTAGCTACGATATTCAAGGTGAAATTTGCAATTTAAATTTAAACCCCATTTTGAAATCTTATCTCTACCTCTTAAGATGGTATACCTTTTCTGATGGGATGTTCGATTTCAGAATTAAAATTCAAAATCAATTTTAAATTCTCCAAAGAAGATTAAACTTTTCAAAATATCTTTTCAAATTCAACATAAACAGTGAACAAACCATCTAAGGCAACTCTCTCTAATCTTATGTTCCACAGGAGCTACTCCAACCTTTTCACGTATATGCTCATTTCGTATCATATCTTTAAGAATAAATACACTCATCCACCTGAGCATCCTCATTGAAATAAAATACTCAACTAATTTTCTCTAATTATTGTTAAAAATAAATGGGACATACATCTAAAACACATCATAAATTACTATGCATGTTGTATAAAGGAAAAAATAACACAAATCATGCATTAATTGAGAAAATTAACACACAATTTTTAAGTTATTCTGTTTGAGATGAGGAAAAAATTTAAAAGGGATTTGTACATAATTTCACACCTCTCCCTCTAAAAAATATCCAACATGTAAAAAAATTATTAGAAAGAGAAGTTATAAAAAATATTCCAATGTAAACACTCAACATAACCATCATAGACAAAATATGTAAAGATGTTTAAAAAAGAAGCAACCTTAATTAAATCTCAAAAAGAACCAAATAATTTTAGAGGACAGCCCTAGAACAACACTTCTTGAGAACTATGTTCGGAACAGCGGCTTCTTAACATCAAATTAGTCCTAGGTATCACAAGGCAAAATAATATACTAGGAAGATATTTTCTTGTCGCTGAAATAGAGAAGCTCCTCAGAGCATCAAAGTCCATCTTCTAAATGAACTTGAAGCATCTCAAAGCATAAGAGTTCATCTTTTAAATGACCCTTTTTATTTGCAGCTTTGATGTAGGCAAAAAGGGGTCAGAAAAAATTTAGTTCTTGGTGCTTGGGCTGATTTGGTTTGAGCTTGAATGTCTCGGGTTGCTGCCTTTGGTGAGCTGCTGGGTTCTTCTACTTGGTGAGCTGCTGAGTTCTTCTACTTAGTTTGGCTCATTATGTTGATTTATCTTTTTAGCTCATAAATGTAATTGTCCTGGTTCTTTCCCCCTCTCTGTGGCCTTTTGGTTTCTCCGCCTGGCTCCTGTCTCCTGTCCTATGGCTGGCTTTTCCTGTCCCCCGTGTGGCCCCTTCGGGTGCTGCTCCTGGAACCGCCTGTTGGCCTTCTATTTCCTCTTTCCTGAGTGGTTCGGCTAGAGGTTTTTGGGGCTTTTTGGCTGCCTCTTTTCACCTATATATATGGCTATTTTGTGGCATTAAAAGGAGGAGATAATGGATAATTTTTTGAGCTAAAACCTGAGGGTTTTTTTATAGCTTGTGAGCTATGTACCCCCTTCCTCTTATCCTCTCTATAGCTTGTGAGCTATATTTTGTCTCGGCTTCTTATCTATTTCTTCTCTCCGCAAGTGTCCACCTCATATGTATCTTTCTTCTAAAACTATTATAATATTGAAGATGTGTCATATTATGTTTTATTAAGTATTGTGTTTGTTTCTATAGAAGTTATCATTAAATTGTTGTTTTTAGTAGTTTTTATTATATTTGGAAGACTGACAAATTTTGTAAGTGTGGGCAATTCCTTGCCTGTATCAATTTGGTATCAGAGCTTGTGGTTGTCGAGTGTGTCTTGGTGTCATGTTAGTTTTGGTTTACGTGTAAGTTTTAGTTGTTGTAAGTCTTCATTTTGTTTGATTCTATAAAAATAAAAAGAATGGATAGTCCATGCGATCATTCTTCAGAAACCTCATGTCAAGATTTGAAAGAGTCCCGAGGAGAATTTGACCCTGCCAAATTTAAAAATCAGCCAGGTGTTCTTGAAGTCCAAAGTCCAACAAGCAAATGGGTCCCGTCACAGAGAAACTCCCCCAATCCCATCCAGAACGAGTTCTATAAAATTCAGGAAAGAATGGTTTTGTGTGCAAAAAGGTATGAAAAGCGAAAGCAACTTCTTCAGGCCAAATTCAAATAAGAACGAGATCAAATCAAACAAAAGTACGCAATGTTAATTTCAGAATTGGATAAAAATCATTCTGCGAGAAATGAGAATTCAAAATCGAACTCATCAGGAGATGAGGTTCTTCTACCAGGGGAGAATTTGATGTAGGCAAAAGGGGGGTCAGAAAAAATTTAGTTCTTGATGCTTGGGCTGATTTGGTTTGGGCTTGAATGTCTCGGGTTGCTGCCTTGGTGAGCTGCTGGGTTCTTCTACTTGGTGAGCTGCTGAGTTCTTCTACTTAGTTTGGCTCATCACGTCGATTTACCTTTTTAGCTTATAAATGTAATTGTCCTAGTTCTTTCCCCCTCTCAATGGCCTTTCAGTTTCTCCGCTGGCTCCTGTCCCGTGGCTGGCTTTTCCTGTCCCCCGTGTGGCCCCTTCGGGTGCTGCTCCTAGAACCGCCTGTGGCCTTCTGTTTCCCCTTTCCTGAGTGGTTCGACTGGAGGTTTTTGGGGCTGTTTAGCTGCCTCTTTTCACCTATATATATGGTTGTTTTGTGGCATTTAAAGGAGGAGATAATGGATAATTTTTGGAGCTAAAACCTGAGGGTTTTTTGATAGCTTGCAAGCTATATACCTCCTTTCTCTTCTCCTCTCTATAGCTTGCGAGCTATATTTCGTCTCGGCTTCTTATCTATTTTTTCTCTCCGCAAGTGTTCACCTCATATGTATCTTTTTTCTAAAACTATTATAATATTGAAGATGTGTCATGTTATGTTTTATTAAGTGTTGTGTTTGTTTCTATAGAAGTTATCGTTAAATTGTTGTTTTTAGTAGTTTTTATTATATTTGAAAGACTAACAAATTTTGTAAGTGTGGGCAATTCCTTGCCTGCATCAAGCTTTCTGCTATAACATAACTGTAATCCAAAACTAGTTTATTAGCCAAAACATGAATTCTATGCTGAGACATAAATTCAACAGCATCAGGCCAAAATATGTAAATTGGCTCAGAAATGGGAGGGTCAGTCAAGAGGGAAAGAATGATAGCTATTAGAAATAAGAAACTACTCAAAAAGTCTACTCACGCATTTCCCGATTGCCAAACTTTTGAATCCTATTTAGTATTTGCTTTAAGGTTTACAAATTCCTGAAGTGCTTAATTATACATTCCCAGCCATTGCCAAAGCAAGTTTGCTGTTGGTTTATGCTTTCCAATAATATATATGTAAAGAATAAGGTGACGAGGTTTTTATTTTCTAATTCCTGGAATCTAGGTGGTGAAGAGGTTTGTACTACCATGAAGCTTTTTTTTTTCTTTATGACATTCTTAGCTTTTCCAAGAGCACTCAATAACCCCACGCTCTAAGAGACATTCTTAGCTTCTCCATATCCGTACCTTAATTCAGTTACCTTGGGCTTCCGGTGTCTTCTCACAGACCTTGTTTAGCTAACTTTCAACCTCTTATTGATAAAGTTCGCCTCACTCTTGATGTTCTCACAGACCTTGTTTAGATAATTTTATCATATTCACAGGTTCTTCTTATGTTCAAACTCCTTTGATATAGAATTTTGTACTTTCTTCATCAATATATGCAGAGCGAAGGCTTTCAATCCCCCACAAAAAAGAAAAAGAATACACAGGTGGCATGTGACAACTCAAACAAACATATTGTTCGAAAGTTCCCTCATTTTCACCAAAAATGCAAAAAACAGCAAGAAAAATGAAGAAACGGTCTAAAAAGAACAGAATATGGCATACCTGTTCCAATGAATTGTAGTTGTCACTTTTCTGTGAATACCTCAGATCCAACTTCCGAGTTTTCCGGGTGGCAGGTGGTTGAGGAACGGAATATGGCTTTGCTCCCATCAAATCAAATTAAAAACCTCCAACAAACAAATATTCTCGGATATCTTCAGAATCCTAAATAAAACACCGAATGCTCGATATCCTCCGATTCGGAATCACAGAACAGAAACAAAAGCGTCAGATATAAGAATATCGCTTTTAAGGGGCTGTTTGGTATCGGATTTACAGCGGGATTTACGCTAAATCCAGCCAAACGGTTTTTGTGCGCACGTTAAATCCCGGCAACGGATAAATCCCGGATTTAAGGACGGCATAAATCCGGGATTTGGCCGAAGAAGAGCGCGAAAGAGAGAAAGCTACCTTCACAGCCAGCGAGCTCCCGTCGTTGCTTCCGATCAAAATGTTGTAACTTCCGATCCGACAGGAAGGGAAAGTCGTCGAAGGAGCGAAGTCAAACAGCAACGAAGGAGCCGAAGAAGCGACTCGTACAAATGTGCAATCTCTACACCTCCTGCGTAGCAAAGAAGCTGAACAGCAACGACTAAAAAGAAGATGAAAGGCAAATCCTAGACGCCTCTAAGTTATTATTAATTAACTTAATTAATATAATTTTAAATATTAATAATTAAGTAAATTACTTAAATAATTAATTGTATATTAGTGCATAAATTAATTATCTAATTTATAGTATAATTGTCATTTGATTAGTTTAATATTTAATTAATTAATTAAATCATTAGTATGATTATTAGTGAAAAAATTTATATTTTTTAAAAATAATTAACTAATCAATATTAATTTGTCATTTGCCCTTTATTGAATTTTCGGTAATATTGTATAACTCAAGTTTATTTTATTATGTTTTATGTAATGATTTTGATTTCATAATTATCTTCTTTAAATTTAAATCTCTAACTGTCATAAATCTTGAAATATGCTTGTTACGGGCTTGAATATACGCGGCGGTAGAGTATTAATCCTACGTCTTAGCGTTGCACGAATATCCAGCTCACACACAGAGAACACAAGATTTTTACGTGGAAAACCCTAAAAAGGGGAAAAACCACGGGGCCTGGCCCAGTTGAAATGATTCCACTAGAACTTGAGCAAATTACAGGGGACTGACTTGCCTCCAAGGGCGATCAGATTACAAGTATCACCCTACGGGTGAAAGTTAAAGGCTTTTGAAGGCCTAAGGTCGCGCTGGCAGAACTTCGGGGTCTCCCGGTGGTCTGGCAGAATTTTGGTCCCTAGTTAGTCGTCGGGCAGAAGTGAGGATGTTAGATGGTGGTCTGGCGAAGAACAGGGCCTCAGGTGGTGGTCCGACAGAGTGCAGGGCCTCAGGTGGTGGTCCGGCGAAGAGCAGGGCCTCAGGTGGTGGTCCGGCGAAGAGCAGGGCCTCAGGTGGTGGTCCGGCGAAGTGCAGGGCCTCAGGTGGTGGTCCGGCCAAGTGCAGGGCCTCAGGTGGTGGTCCGGCGAAGAGCAGGGCCTCAGGTGGTGGTCCGACGAAGTGCAGGGCCTCAGGTGGTGGTCCGGCGAAGAGCTGGGCCTCAGGTGGTGGTCCGGCAAAGTGCAGGGCCTCAGGTGGTGGTCCGGCCAAGTGCAGGGCCTCAGGTGGTGGTCCGGCGAAGAGCAGGGCCTCAGGTGGTGGTCCGGCGAAGAGCAGGGCCTCAGGTGGTGGTCCGATGAAGTGCAGGGCCTCAGGTGGTGGTCCGGCGAAGAGCTGGGCCTTAGGTGGTGGTCCGGCAAAGTGCAGGGCCTCAGGTGGTGGTCCGGCCATGTGCAGGGCCTCAGGTGGTGGTCCGGCGAAGAGCAGGGCCTCAGGTGGTGGTCCGGCGAAGAGTAGGGCCTCAGGTGGTGGTCCGGCGAAGTGCAGGGCATCCGATGGTGGTCCGGCGAAGAGCAGGGCCTCAGGTGGTGGTCCGGCGAAGAGCAGGGCCTCAGGTGGTAGTCCGGCGAAGGTCCGGCGGAGCAACGGCGTCAAGGCAGTGGTCCAGCGGTGGTCCGACGATGGTCGAGGAGGAGCAAGGGGGCAAGAGCTCTCTCTTTTTCTCCTTCGGATTAGGTCCCTTTTTCAAGAGGAGAGGGGGCTCTATTTATAGATTTTTGTGAGTGACATGGCTTGTAAATAGGTGGAAGATCAGGGGTAGTTAGGGAGTGGTTTGAATGGACGACCGATCTTGAATCCTTTGATCATAGACCGTTCGCTGGACATTTGAAGGTCTTAATGATGTCAGAATTTGACGATCTTGGGCTCGTTGGATTCGTCTCGTCGAGACGCTCGATTCGACTATAAGCATGTCACATTTGGAGACCGTTTGGTAATCCAAATTATGGTTTGAACTTTCCAACAGCTCTTCAGACCCTTGATTTGGACCCATCTGGGCTCGGATTGGGTTGAATTTGGTGTCCTTGGGTTCGTATTTCCGAGACGCTCAGTTCGCCTGTAAGTTTGCTGGAATCGGAGTTCGGATGGTCCCAAAATTAATTTTGGAAGCTTCCAACTTGTTTTTGCCTCGAGATTCGTGCTTGATTAAGATAAATTTTTGAGGATGTATCAATGCTAACAAACAATTTTTCAGGATTTAATAGGATTTATCATTTCACTGCATTGGCTAATGTCAATAAGGATTATAAAGCTATTAAATCTTTTCACCTTAACTCCTACATCCCCAGGACAGTCAAGGCCACAGCTGTTGCACTGATTCCTAAAAATAGTCATGCTGTCAATTTATCTGATTTCAGGCCTATTTCTTTTTGTAACACCATTTACAAAATTATTGCTAAACTTTTGGCAACTCACCTCAAACATATTATGCCCCATATTATCAAAGGGAATCAAATTGGATTCATTTACCAAAAGATCTCCACGGATAATGTGATTCTGGGGGCCAAGGAATTGATGCACCACTCTAGAACTACTGCTAGGCAAAAGCTCATGTGTGTTAAGCTGGATATTAAGAAGGCTTTTGATAATGTTTCTAGGGATTTTCTAATTATTTATTATTTATCTTTTAATTCCTCATATTTTATATAATTTTATTATAAATATTAATTGAATCATAATTAGTTTATAACTTTCGTTGTAAATGATTTGACCTGCGAGCCAACTTGAACTCGTAGAATTAAGATTGATCTCGAGTTCGAACTCGATTAATTAAACAAGCTTTAGCTCAAGCTCAAGCTAGGAGTGACTCGAACTTGACTCGACTCATTTACACCCCTCGTGCCTTCAACGCATGATACAATGAGTTTAACCATAATATTGCTTCAAATCTAATATAAAATTCTCATACAGTTTTTATTCCATTTTATCATGTCACTGGATGAGCTAATACTAATGCTTTAGCCTCAGCACAAGTAACAATCAAAGCCCTTAAAGGAATAATAAATCCCATATATGTTATATGAACAATATTATGGCTGAACTAGAAAGAAAAAAAACATTAGTGCTGAATCTTAAAACTGGACTGAAGTGGCATATGAGTCACCAAATTTCCAGTTGGAAGGAGCTACATTATTGAAAGTTTTGGTTCTGCCATCATCAGTTTGAACTCTGAAGGAGAGGCTCTGTCCATTGAGGTAGGAATTGCTTTGCCAGTTCATTCCCCAGTTTCGGCTCATTATCATCCAGTCTGTGTTGGAGCCTTTGATCCACATGCTAGTCACTATACCACTCCCTCCTACGTTGCTTACCAGAACAAGATCAAAGTAGTCCCTTCCATTGATGGTGAATCTCACCCCTCCACTCCTTTTGCACCGAACCCTGCAATCACAAAAGTTGAGCTGAAGAACAACTTCATTTAGGCTGTGCGGACGCCGAACGATGTCCGGAGACCAATAAAAATGCACCACGTCACCTTTTTACTATACCGCGGCTCGGTACTGCGGCATCTGGACGTAGAGCTACATCTGGTGTCCGCACAGAATAATTTCTCTTAGACTAGAAAGCCGTTTTAGAAAGCAACAAAGAAGTTGTCCCAAACAAAACCTTAATGTCTTTTCTTCTCATGAAGAAATGGTGAATGTGCGCTTTGCAGCCTATTTTTGTGGCTTTCAAGCTCCAAGTCACCTAATGATCATAAAAGAAGTTTGCTAGGTAGACTCGAATCTATTATGACCTTTATTATAAAATTAAAGAGTAGCATTTCGCTTGAGCTAGAGCTCAGCTAATTAGAACCTAATTATAATTAATTAGCGGTTAAATATGATTAACTTTAGTATAATTAGTCTAAGTAGTTCATGTTTGTGTATAAATATTCCAATTGGAGAGCATGAGGGCATAATGAATAATGAATGTTCCCTTCTTCTAACTTTCTCTTTTTTTTTTTCTTTCTTTAGGAGGAATGAGCAAGCTTGAATTGCTCATTTTGGATCTAAGATTCTATCATCTACAAACTAATTTTGTGGATTTAAATCCACTTGAGAACACTAAAAAAATCTTAAAATAGGGTTGTTGAGTGGAATGAGCAGCAACAACAACAACATCAAGCCTTTGTCCCACTACATGGGGTCGGCTACATGAATCCTTTTTCTCCATTGTTTCCTGTTAAGAATCAAATTCTTGTTTAAATCTAATAAAGAAAGATCATTTCTAATATGGAATGAGCCCTATCCTAAAATCGTATAGTATCATAAAACTTGAGCTAGAGCTTTGTGACCAATTTTTGTGTTTTTCAGGCCACTCCAAGTTACTTAATGATCTTGAAAGGCAGTTGATTGGACTCAAATCTATGAACCCGATGGAGCTTCGAACAATGCCATGTTAATATTTGACTTAAAGCAATCGAGCTTGTAAAAATAAGCTGAATTCTAACTAGTTATCAATCCAAAAAAAAAATCAAGCACAAATAGAGCCCTGCTTGTCAGGTGGATAGCTAACCATGCATCTGACTTAAATTTAGTGTCCAATAGTCACCTTCTGTAGAATACAGGGACAATCCCAGCTCTATAGATGGCAATAGTCTCCCAAGCAGGCTGAGACATATCAAAGTGTTGCCTTGGTGGGTTGCACCATCCACCATCGTCGCTGGGTAGATTGTCATTTGGTGGGCAAAAATTGGTGGCTGTTATAGTGATATATGTGCCTCTCTTACACCACTTCGCTGCCTTTGTGGTGTCACAGACAATTTGAAAGCATTCTCCACAAGAGCCTCCATCGTTGAAGAGGGCAGTGCTGAGTGCTGAATTCTTAATTCCGTATCCATCTTGGTAGAGGTCTCCATAGCCACAAGCTCCTCCTACAATTACAGAACAGATCAATGCTCATTACAGTTCATTTCATATAAAAATCTTTAATATTTTTTTTTATTTTGTTTTTGGATCTTCGATTTTTTTCTTTGCCAAAGTCAGAAAATTACATTAATCAGCTACCAGATTTCAGTGCCTACTGATTGTGTTTGAGTGTAGGACATAAAATTTTCTCTTTTTGATGCAATGGAAGACTTCTTCATTGTTAGGAAGGATAGCTATGAAAGCATTTAGCGACATCTATGAAGGAGTGGCAAAATATAAAAGATCCAAAGGTTATTTTTTCTTTTAGGAAAAGCAAGCACAAATTTAATGTAGACCATAAGATCTTCATAATAAATTTCAATTTTTTTATCAACTAAGCATCAATGATTAGTTATCATACTTACCCATAGTGCCAGAGGCATCACTTCCACCATAGAAGGTTGCAGTGGCTGGCATCCAGCCATCAGCCAAAGCTGAGATTGTAGAGTAGAGAAATATGAGCAGAAGCAGCAGAGCTCCTCCATGTTTACAAGTAGCCTTCTCCATCCTCCCAACTCTGTCAAATTCTAGAAAGAATCTGAGCTTACTAAATGCTTCTTCCATTTACCTATAAATAAGATGTCAACATTTGAACTGAAATCCCATAAAGGAATCCCTGAAAGAGATCTCTATCAGTAAAGCCTCATCATTATTCATTTTATATTAGAATAAATCTATTTTTTATTCTAAGTTTCAGCTAATGATAAATATTTATGAACATAACAAATCTTAATGCCTTTCTTACAGAAATTTTAACAAGGAATTCTTTATTAGGCTTCTGTAGCTTACATTATTTCTGATGACTATCATACTAATACTCTCTTATTATCATTTGTTGGTTGACTACAAACTAAGATAAGTAAATGATTGTTTAATGAATTGTTGACTTCTTAAGCAGTTAACTATTCTTGCAAGATTCATTCTTCCTTCAGATGCGGATTCAGAATTAACTAAGCATAGCTTGGTCAGTAGGCTTTCCAACTTGCAGATTTCTGCAATAACACTTCTTTTATGTGTTATTTTTGAAGGCCAGAGAATCTGTTTCACTTGGAGCTCATTTGATCATTTGAAGCTAAAACAATTTGCATTGAAATTTAATATTTTATTTAACACTTTTAATAAATTTTAAGTATAATGATTTTAATTGCATGAAAGATATATAAGAAGTTATTATTATTATTTTTAATCATTTTTTTTATATGAGCTTTTAATGAATATGAGAGCTTCCCTTTTTAAATGTTCTTAGGTATATCTAAGAATGGCATGAATTGTATTGGTTAATTCAATTAATACTATAAATGATAAAAAACAGTTCATCAATAAAAAGTGTTTAACATTGGAATATTCACGATAGTAAAGAGATAAATTCTCATGAACATAAATAGATAAATAATTTATAAGCGATGAGATTTTTTATAGAAAAAAATTGAAAAGAGAAGTCATCGATACTAATAGACATGAACTGTAAAAGATAAATTATTTTATAGAAATAAAAGGGTCTTGAAGAGAAGTTATAATCAAGAGATCAATGGTTATATTCTCGATCATTTTCTTTATACGAGACGAGACCAATGACTAAAAAGATGAGTATCAAACTTGGTTGAGATGATGAGTGTTTGTGATGGTGGGGACAAGGAAGTTGACATTAGTGTCAATGATGGGTGTCGACGTTGTTAGTGATGTAATTCGTTCGCATTGTTGGTGTAGTGGGCATCATTCTGCATTGGCATTGTTGTCGTTTATGACAATCTTTAACCTTGTTGGTGTCTAGGAGATGATGAAAATCAACATTTTTTGTGATGACCAACATCGTTATTGTTATTGACAGACAACGGTATTTTTATCAAGGGTAGACACTAACTTTGTCGGCGATGACAACGAGTGTTCGAGTTGATGTAGACGAATGGCGCACTGGTCTTGTTGGGGAAGGCATACATCACCATTTTTAACGATGACAGACGCCAACGTTGGTGTCTACTTAAGGTATCGACTTTATTGAGGACAAAGAGAATCTACCCTGTTGTGGATGGAGAACGGTAGCTTTGCTGACGACAATGAGCTTTAATATTTGTGTCAATGGGGCATCAAAGATGTTAGCGATGATACATGTTGTTGTTGTTATAGTCGGTAGAGCATCCGCCTTTTGGGTAACGAAGAATGTCGATTGCTAATTATTATTTATCCATATATGTGCAAAGTTTTTTATCAACATGAAGACAATCAATTCACTTTCCATGGCAGTGACCAACAAAGAGTTTATAAAAAAAAATCCATATTAAATAATTGCCTAAGAAAGCTTGCTTAAGAATTAAGATTGGATCAACAAAATAATTAATATAAAAATAAATATTTATTAATAATAAGAAGAAAATTATTAATAATAATAAAAGAATTTAAACATGACAAGAAAGACTTTGTGGTTTTACTTGGCGTAAACTTAAGGATTAAGCTCACATGGAAGATGGAAGAGTGATTATTATGCTTCTAACTAACCCACGTTATGGATCTCATATTGCTTGACTCTATAATTAAAATGTGATTAAATTGATATAATAACATTTCTTGATAAGTTTAATAAATATAGTTAAAGTTATGAAGAAAAAATAATTAAATATATATTCGCTTAGACTTTTGGCTTCCAAAACAACATTAACGTGAAATTGCAATTAACCCAGCCTGTACATCTGTGGTGGATCACAGGCCACCGATTCACAGACTACAAAAAAAAAAATCAGATAATTCTGATAAAAATTATATTAGTTAAATAAATGTGGGTGATTATTTTTTTATTTGATTTGAAGTAAAATAAATATAGTATAAAGTCTAATGATGATGGCGGACGGCAGTAGTGGCAATGGCATTGGTTGACTGCCAGTTGTAGGTGGCTGACGGTGGTTTTTGACAACTGCAGCCTGCAAGTGATAGTCGGAGGCTGGAGATAGCGACGGCGACAATTATAGAGGATTTACGGTGTATTTAAAAGTCGGTCAAATCTAACGATTCAGCCAAAATTAAAATACTTCAAAATTTTACTTTTAACATTTCTTTTACTTCAAACCAAAGAGTAATATATTCAAAATCATTGCACTAGAATACTTTATATACCCCCCTTTTCCTATACCCTTATGCTTCAAACCAAACAGGCCCTTAATATATAACTTATGTTTTGTAAATAAAAAAAAGGAAAAAAATATTTTGATGAAAAATTAGAAAAATAAAATTATATTTTATCTTTTAATTTCCTTAAACTCAAATATTTAGTTTAGTTTTTAATAAATTTAAAGACGAATATCGTAATTTAAAGCTTATTCTGCTAGATTTCTTTATATGAATCTGAATTTTATTTTATAACTGAAAATGAAATCACAATTAAACATAACTAAATGCCTCCTCTATTACTCAACTTAAACACCTAAAAACTAAAGGTTATTATTATTGGTCTAATGAAAAGGTTGGAATAGCTCCAATGGAAGATAAGATTAGAGAGAGTCACCTTAAATGGTTTCGTCACATAAAATGACGGCCTTCTGATGACCTGATTAGGAAAGTAGATGTATTAAATTTGACTTATGTTAAAAAAGGTAGATATGAACCTAAGAAGATTTGGTTAGAAAATATTAGAAATGATCTTTCTTTATTAGATTTATGATGAGAATTTAACTTTTAATAGGACAAAATGAAGAAAAAAAGATTCTTGTAGCAGACTCCACATAATGGGATAAAGACTCGATGTTATTGCTGTGATCAAATGATGATACTATTCTTTATATTGATAGCTTTTATTCTCTCAGTAGAAAATAAAATTCAGTTCATAAAATAAAAATTATAAGAAAAAAACTAACCCTTTCAAAGTTCAAATTTAATTATATCTATCACCTAAAAACTCAAATATTTAGTTTTATTTTTTTTTAAACAGTGATATATAAATTAATATTATTATTAATTAGGGGGGAACAAATTAAATATTTACTATTACAAACATAAAAAATAGCAACTTATATATGGTTAAATTTCAAAATAGCATCCCGACTATTTGTATATGATCATTTTAATCCTAGAGTATAACGCTGCTCCAATTTAGGCTTCGTTTGGAATGGCTTTCTTGATGCTTCTTACAAACAAAGCCTTAATCTATCAACTATACAAAATTAATCCAAAATGATCTCTTTGAGACTAAATTGAGACCAATTTTATAAAATCAAGGACTTAGATTGAGATCAATTTTATATCACAATTATAACATTAGAAACTATTTTTTATCAATTTTGTATAACCGACCGACTAAATTAGGGCAACGTGATATTGTGGGACTAAATTGGCCATACATAAATAGTCCGTGGACTATTTTGAAAATTCTCTTTATATATATTACATAAAGAGATATTCAGGTATAAGCATGTCAAATGATCATCCATAAAAAAACATAAACTGGCGCCAAATATGTAACAAGAATAAAAAAAATAACAGCTGAAATGCCTTACACGATAAAGTGTCAATTGTCATACCAGCCAAACTTTTTAAGTGCTGAAGCAGCAATAAAAATGAGTAGCAGCAGCTACTGATTCAACAAAAATAGCCCAATCGAAAATGAAACCAGGTGATTACAGAGAACGATAGTAGGAATCTGGATTGAACGATCTGGGCAGCAGCAAAGAATGGGTTTGGACTAAGGGCTCAAGTTTTCATTGGAGATTTTATCATTGGCCTCACCAGAATTCTAATCATGAAAAAGATCATTCCAAAGTGGTACAGTGATCATTGGCCTCTTTTTCTCGCATCAATCTAATAGCGAGGGCAATCTTCAAGAAATTTCTTAACTGGTTGAATGAGGTAGAGAATAAACATGGTAGAATCGCCATTCAAAAACAAAAAAAAAAGGGGTCAAAGCACTATTGCATCAATCAAACAGAGCTTAGAATTTGACATAAGGAGATAATAAATTCAAATTTTCAATACAAACAGCGAAGTGATGCAATTTTGATCAACAATGAAGACATGTTGCTGCATGGTGAATTAGCAAATTTAACGAGTAGGCAAGTCAAACATTTCTCATTAAAACTACACATTTGCTGCTGGATATGGATGTATCATAGTCCTAAGGCCAGGAACTACTTCAAATATTTAAGACAAGAAGGCAATAATCTGCCTAGATTTCATATGGCAGGGGAATGTAGATTATTTACTTCGTAGTAAAGCAAAACACATTTACCCATAAGCGGAACCTTAGCAAACTATGACTACTGACTGGGACATAATTGCTATAACTAAAAGGCCCAAATTTCTGTGTGGCTTTGTTACTGTTCAAACAAAACAAAGTAAAACTGCAGAACCAGGGGACAGCATCTTGCAATATTTGAAATTTTATAATGTCATCTACTGAATCTTTCAAGCCGCCGCCTCCTTACCTCTTCCAAGCTGAGTGCACCAATATTATTGGATGGTGTCGGTGAAGCGAACCCATGACCCGACCTCTCAGTGCTGCACATCTCACATACATCTGCCAAAGCAGAGTTATCATATGTGCAAGCAGTGCATCTCCACACATCATATACCCTTTGAACTGGCCGCCTGCTTCCAACAGTACCTCTTCCTGTTATTCGCCGAGTTTGCCACCCAATCAAGCTTCTCAAAAACTTCACAGGCCAGCTTATAACACCAGCCACCTTCCTGATCAAAGCAGCAAGTGGATCTGGACCGCTGTATGATCGTCTCAGCTTGAGATAGACTAGCCCAGCAAGAATTCCACCAAGATGACCAAGGAAGGACACACCAGGAACAAATAACTGGATGAGAATCAATTCTACCCAAGCAGCGTGACGTGCTGGAACCAGGACACCGTTCAGAGAGGTCAAGTCATCTGATTCTGAATTCAGCACAACCTTCATGGCAAATAAAACGCCAGAAAACCCCACAGCATACTGGTTATAATATGCTGTTTCATAATCGAAGAAGAGTAGTAAGCTTTTAGCAAGAATTAGAGTGATTCCTTGGGAGAGACCAAGTAATGCTGCTACCATTGAAGCGAATTCCACACTGCCCATTGACGTTTCCAGCTGAATCCCCTTCCACAAGAGGGACATCATGTTGTAAACTAGATGGGATTCACCCATGTGGTAGAAAGCTGACAAGAAAAAGCGCCTTAGGTCCCCGTACTGCACAAACAAAAATGAAGAGTTGAAGTTCATGATTTACTGTATTAAATAGGTCTTCAAATTTTGCACTATGTTGTAGGTATGAAAGTAAACAGTTGGGGAGAAACCTATTCTTGCAAAGCTGCTGTGAAGTATAACAACAACAGCATCAAGCATCCCACAATGTGGAGTTGGCTACATGAATCCTTTTTCTCCATTGTGTCTTATTAACAGTCGCCTTAGATGGTTTGGCCACATAAAATGTCGGCCTTCTGATGACCTAGTTAGGAGAGTAGATGTATTAGATTTGGCCTATTTTAAGAGAGGTAGAGTTAGACCTAAAAAGACTGAGTTAGAAAATATTAGAAATGACTGTTTTTTATTAAATTTAAATGAGAATTTGACTCTTAAAATGATACAATGGAGAAAAAAGATTCATGTATCCAACCCCACGTAGAGGATAAAGGCTTGATGTTATTGTTGTCCTGTTAAGAGTCAAATTATCATCTAAATCTAATAAAAGAAGGTTATTTCTAATATTTTCTAACCAAGTCTTTTTTTTAGGTCTACTTCTACCTTTCTTAACATAGGCTAAATCTAATACGTCTACTCTCCTAGTCGGGTCATCAAAATACCGACGTTTTATGTAACCAAACCATCTAAGTCGACTCTTTCTAATCTTATCTGCCACTGGAACAACTCTAACATTTTCACGTATATACTGGTTTCACATTTTGTCTATAAGAGTGAAGCCACTCATCCACCTGAGCATCTGATAGGAAATACTTGAGTTCGCAAGTAACCCGAAGGGAATACTTGAGTTCGCAAGCAAACCTAGCCCAAATCGGAGTTCCAACAGCAGCGATATTGCTGTCTACAGCAGGAAAACAGCCACAACAGTAGGAAAACAGTGGAAATATGGAAGAAATCTTGTAGGAAAATCAAGCAAAGACTTGTATTCCACTAGATGATGGATAAAAGCAACAAACGATACAATAATCTTCAATTCGAGAGGAAGATAATCTCTCCAAAACTCTCTAGCAAAGCCTAGAGCCCAAGCACAAGACAAGATCTCAAAATTTGGTCAATCTCAAGATAGAAACCCTAATTCCTTCCTAAGCTCCTAATTAACATCAAAGGACAATTACAAATTACCTAAACAGCCCTTACATTCAAAAATTCCCTCTCAAACTAGTGTTTAAAACCCCTTGGGCCCCACAGGGGCTTCCTCCCCCTCCCCTGGCTGCTTGTGGTTCCGCCTGGAATAAACCAGGACCAATCCAGGCTGGACTGGTCCAGCCGGCCCCTCCTGGGCCGGCAAAGGCATAACATTACTCCCCTCCCAAAGATTCACCTTGTCCTCAAGGTGAAAGGAGGGAAACTGATCTTTAATTCTTGCAAATGGCTCCCACGTTGCATCGAACTCGGGGAGACCCTTCCATCCAATCAGCACTTCCCTGTCTCCCTTGTTATCTGATCTAACTCCTCGGAGCTCCAGTGGTTCTAATATCACTTCCAAATCCTCAGTCAATGTCTCCGATAACTCCATACTAACTGGATGCTCCCCAATAGCTTTTCTCAACTAATACACGTGGAAAACTGGGTGTATGATAGCTGATGGGGGAAGCTTCAGTCGGTACGCCACTGCTCCAATTCTGTCCAACACTTCATAAGGCCCGAAGTACCTTGGAGCCAATTTCTCATTCCTCCTTCTCGCTACTGTCCTCTGCCGGTAGGGTCGTAATTTTAGGAAAACCCTCTCCCCCACTTCAAACTGCATGTCCCTCCTATGTGAATCCGCCTGTTTCTTCATGATTTGTTGTGCTCTCAGCAGATGTTTCTTCAATTCTTCTAACACTCGATCTCTCTCTCCTAAGTACTCCTCCACTGATGAGACTGGAGTACTGCTACTCCCAAAGTGCACCAAGTGAGGAGGGTCCTTTCCATACAATTCTTTGAATGGCGCATCTGTGAAGCCGAGTGAAACGAGGTGTTGTACCAGTTTTTCTCCCAGGATAGCCATTTGGCCCACAGCTTGGGTGTCTCTGACACGAAGCATCTCAGGTAGGTCTCCAAGCTCCTATTGACCACCTCCGTTTGGCCGTCTGTCTGTGGGTGATATGCGGTACTCCTCTTCAACACTGTCCCCTGTAACCTTAACAACTCTCTCCAAAAATGACTGAGGAATACCTTATCTCTATCTGACACTATTGCCTCTGGTACCCCATGTAATCTGACCATCTCCCTGATGAAAGCGGATGCCACTGTCACCGCGGTGTAAGGATATCGGAGGGGAATAAAATGAGCATACTTGCTCAATCTATCCACCACCACCAAAATCACCGTGAAGCCTTCTGAACGGGGCAGCCCATCTATGAAGTCCATGGATATCTCCTCCCATACATGTCCCGGTAATGCCAACGGCTGTAGTAGTCCCCCTGGTGACATAGCCATGTACTTGTTCCTCTGACAAATCTCACACCTAGCCACAATCTCCTCTACATCTCTATGTATTCCCTTCCAGTAAAGCTCAGCAGCAATCCTCCTGTAGGTCTTCTGCACCCCTGAATGACCCCCAACCGCGCTTCCATGAAATTCCTGGAGTATATTTGGGATGTGGATCGAGGTCCTGGGCATCAC
Source organism: Dendrobium chrysotoxum (assembly GCA_019925795.1). Taxonomy (NCBI): domain Eukaryota; kingdom Viridiplantae; phylum Streptophyta; class Magnoliopsida; order Asparagales; family Orchidaceae; genus Dendrobium; species Dendrobium chrysotoxum. Next base: position 1,995,665 of record CM034313.1, read on the forward strand.
GAACCTCCCTTGATACAGCAGTCTACCTCCCTCTACTGAATACCCTGAGTGGCTATCACCTTCCCTCAATAGATCTGCCCTGATCTTTCCCAACTCCTCATCCTTCGAGCTTTCCTCCTTAATGGCCTCCTAATCTAACATCAAAGGAACAGACACAGCCACAGTCTGTAGTTCTCCTATGCATTTGGACAAGGCATCAGCCGTCTTGTTCTCCCCTCCTGGTCTGTACTGAATTTCAAAATCATACCCCAGCAATTTCGACAGCCATCGCTGATGCTCTTTAGTCACCATCCGCTGTTCCAACAAGTATTTCAGACTCCTCTGATCTGTTCTGACGATGAAATGCCTACCTAACAGATAGGGTCGCCATTTCTGGATGGCTAAGACAATGGCCATCAACTCCCTTTCGTAGACTGACTTCAGCCTGGCACTGGCTGCCAATACCTGACTGAAGTAGGCAATGGGTCGCCGGTTCTGCATGAGAATTGCCCCCAATCCATACCCTGAAGCACCTGTCTCAACTATGAAGGTCTGAGTGAAGTCTGGTAGAGCTAAAACTGGTACCGTGGTCATAACCGTCTTTAGTTTCTCAAATGCTGCTGTGGTTGCCTCTCCCCATAGGAATCCATCTTTCTTCAACTGCTCTGTTAGCGGCCATGCTATAGTACTGTACCCTTTAACAAATCTCCTATAGTATCCTGTCAACCCTAAGAATCCTCTCAATTCCTTCAGATTCTTAGGTAAGGGCCATCTCAACATCGCCTCCACCTTTGACTGATCGGCTGCCACCCCTTCTTTGGATACTACGTGACCCAAGTACTCCACCCTGGTCTGGCCAAAGCAACACTTCTTCAGGTTGGCTCTCAGCTGATGCTCCTGTAGAACTCCCAAGACCAGCTTCAAATGCTCCTCCTCAGTTCTGCTGTATACCAAGATGTCATCGAAAAACACCAGCACAAACTTCTGGAGATACTGTCTGAACACCCTATTCATCAGTGACTGGAACGTAGCAGGGGCGTTGGTAAGCCCAAATGGCATAACCAGGAACTCATAATGCCCCTCATGTGTCCGGAACGCTGTCTTAGAGATGTCTTCCTCTCTCATCCGGATCTGATGGTACCCTGACTTCAAGTCCAATTTGGAGAATATCACTGCTCCATACAGCTCATCCAAAAGCTCATCAATCACTAGAATGGGAAATTTATCCGGTACTGTCTCCTTATTCAACGCTCTATAGTCCACACAAAACCTCTAGCTACCATCCTTCTTTTTGACCAGTAATACAGGGCTAGAGAACGAGCTCACACTTAGTCTGATGATTCCCGCCTCCAACATTTCTCTAATCAGCTTCTCAATTTCATCTTTCTGAATCTGGGGGTAGCAGTAGGGTCGTACACTAATCGGTGACACCCCCTCTTTTAGTAGAATTGCATGCTCCTGCTCTCTGGAAGGTGGTAACCCTTGAGGTGGCTGGAATACCTCCTTGAACTGTTGTATGATCGGTTGCACCACAAGGGGAATGTCTCCCTCCTCCCCCACACTGACTCTCTCCAATCGTTGCAGTTCCACCAAATATCCACCTCCAACCTCCTGGATGGTTCGTATCATGGACTTGAGAGATACCCCCGATCTAGACAGGCCGGCATCTCCCTGTATCACCATCCTCCTTCCCCCCACTACCAGTTCACCTTGGTCTCCCCCAAGGTTTGTAGCCATTTCATTCCCAAAATCACACCCGTACTCCCCAATTTTAAGGGAAGAAAATCCTCCCTCACCTGTATTCCTTGAATGGTCAGCACCACTCCTCTACAAACTCCTCTACCCATTTCTACCTTCCCGGTGCCCATCATTACTCCGTACCCCCCTGTATCCACCAGTTTCATCCCCAAAAGATCAACAATCTGGGTGGAAATGAAATTGTGGGTTGCACCACTATCTATCAGCACTACCACCTCTCTATCAGCTATCTCTCCCTTCACCTTCATAGTGTGATTCGGGGTGAATCCCACTACTGAGTTCAAGGAGACTTCCGCCACATCCAAATGCAACTTCTCCTCCTCTTCCGTTTCTATCCCGCTTCCACCTCCCTCTTCAGCTTCCTCGTCATCACAGACGGTGAGAACCTGAAGAGTTCGATCATTACACCTATGCCCTGGCATGTACTTCTCATCGCACCGAAAATACAACCCCTTGGCCCTCTTCTCCTGTATCTCCCTTTCAGTCAGCTTCTTAAAATTTCCCCCAGGCCCTCCTCCTCCAGACTTCTCTCTTGGTACTTCTCGTGAAGCTCCCGGTATGGCTCCTTTGGAAGCTAGAAAGGTCGTCGTCATCCTGTAGGATCCCCCAGAACTACTGCCTCGAGCCCCCCTCTCCAGATGCTTCTGATCCTCAACCAGCTGTGCCAACTCCATGGCCTCCCCTAGGTCATGCGGTCTCATCACCCTAATAGCTGCTCTGATCTCTGGTTTGAGCCCCTTCATGAAGTTCCCCTCAAGCACGGTCTCCGAAAGGCGATATAGCCTACTAGCTAGGTACTCGAACCGGTCACGAAACTCTGCCACTCTCCCCTCCTGCGTCAGCGCAAAGAATTGCTCGTAGAAGTCTCCTCCCCTACTAGTTCGGAAACGCTCTAGCAAACAATCCTTGAACTCCCTCCAGCTCCGAATGGGTCGCCTCATGTCTCGCCACTGGTACCACACCAGTGCCTTCCCTTCCAAGCACAATCCCGCCGCTGTCAGTTTCTCCTCCTCCGTCAACCCGTTGACGGCAAAATACCGCTCCACCTTGTAGATCCAACCATGGCCATCCTCACCTTTAAAGATGGGCATCTTCAGTTTCCTCACCTTGGGATCTACCCCGTACCTCCGGTATCCTCCGTAACCTCCCGCTCCTCGAAAAGGAGGTGCTCCCCATGTGTCCCGATCGTCCCTCCGACGATTGTACCCAAACCCTTCCTCGTATTCCCCTCTTCTCCCTTCAAAATCAGCACCCCTGCGATGCATTTCTTCCCTCCTTCCTACAAAATCCGCACCCCTTCGTTCGTACCCCTGGTTCATCTCCTCTCTAGAAAACGGTTCCAGAGGCGGCATGTCGTCCTCCCCTTCCAGGATCTCCACCTCCGGATGTTTCCTCCCCCGAGACAGGTTCGGATTTCCTCCTATGACATGGCCGTCGGTGGTCTCTCTTACTTCCGATGTCGTCGGGTTTGTCTTCATCTCCATTAATTTCTTCAACATCTCCTCCACAACGTTGAACTTTCCTTCCAACCTTTCATTGTTGGATGTGATTTGATTTTTAAAATCAAAAAATTTTCACTCCAAATCTGATTTCAATTGTCCGATTTCACCCTCCAAGACTTTCACCTTCTTCCCGACTATCTTTCCTTCACGAATCACAAGGATTTCTCTTCCGGATGCCCAAAATTTTGCTGAAATTTCTGGATTTCAACCGCCGATGGTCCCAAAAACGATGCTCTAATACCAATTTGATAGGAAATACTTGAGTTCGCAAGTAACCCGAAGGGAATACTTGAGTTCGCAAGCAACCCGAAGGGAATACTTGAGTTCGCAAGCAAACCTAGCCCAAATTGGAGTTCCAATAGCAGCGATATTGCTATCTACAGCAGGAAAACAACCAAAACAGTAGGAAAACAGTGGAAATATGGAAGAAATCTTGTAGGAAAATCAAGCAAAGACTTGTATTCCACTAGATGATGGATAAAAGCAACAAACGATACAATAATCTTCAATTCGAGAGGAAGATAATCTCTCCAAAACTCTCTAGCAAAGCCTAGAGCCCAAGCACAAGACAAGATCTCAAAATTTGGCCAATCTCAAGATAGAAACCCTAATTCCTTCCTAAGCTCCTAATTAACATCAAAGGACAATTACAAATTACCTAAACAGCCCTTACATTCAAAAATTCTCTCTCAAACTAGTGTTTAAAACCCCTTGGGCCCCACAGGGGCTTCCGCCCCCTCCCTTGGCTGCTTGCGGTTCCGCCTGGAATAAACCAGGATCGGTCCAGGCTAGACCGGTCCAGCCGGCCCCTCCTGGGCCGGCAAAGGCATAACAGCATCCTCATCTCTATAACACTTAATTTTATGCTTCTCTTTAATGCCAACACTTTGCACCATAAAGCATTGTAGATCTCACCACCATCTTACATAAACTTCTCTTAAGTTTGAGGAGTACTTTTCTATCACACAACAAGCCCAATGCATTGCTCCACTTCAACCATCCAAGTTGAATTCTATTAATAATATCTCCATCTATCTCCCCATCACTTTGAACAATAGACCCAATATATCTAAAACGTATAATCCTATTAATAACTTGATCACCCAAATTCACAATGCTCCACTAGATCTATTACAACTAAAATTATACTCCATATATTCAGTTTTAGATCTAATCAAATGAAAACTTTTTTACTCTAAGGTTGACCTCTATAATTTAAGTTTACCTTCAACTCACTTTCTAGTCTTATCAACAAGAATACTATAATCAGCAAAAAGGATACACCAGAGTACATTCTTTTGCAAATGCCTAATAAGAACATCCATAACTAAAGCAATAAGATATGACCTTAAAGCTGATCCATGATGTAATCCAACTGAAATAGGAAAAATACTTGGTCAAACCACCTTGCGTTTGAACTTTGAACATAAGTAATAGCTCTTGCATACATATCTTAAAGACTTGAATATAAGTATAATTAAAATTCCATTAACATATATATGACAAATTTTAGGACAATATGAGTCAAATGAATAGAACTGATCATGGAAGAAATGCACAAAAAAATTCTTCAGAACATATAATAGAGAGCACTGGTTGCAAAAAAAAATACTGCTTCGAAAATCATGCAGCATGATACTGAATAATATTGGACAATATACGGGAAGTAAAATATATTTACATCTCTATAGCGATAAGAGTTTTTCTGCATTCTTCTACACCATATAGTGTTTTGGTAAATTGCTAAATAAGCCTTATTGAATTTAAGAGAGCAAAGTGAAATCTCTACCCATGGTCTCCCTCTTCCACTCAAAGGCACTAGCATCACTATCAATCCACCAACCACCATTTCCAATAGGATTCTCTAACTCCACGTCCTCCCTCCAGCTTTCTAAATCCACCTCAAAAACCCAATTTTATTCAAGACCCAAAAAGGTGGGTTGGGACTTGGGATGGGCAAGGGGATGATGACGTAGGGCAAAAAGGAGAAGAGAATGTAAGGGGTAGGTTTTCCTTAATCACTCCAAGTAAGGTCGTCTCAAAACCATACCTAAGCCTCGTAGAATTGCCATAGAAGAAAGCCCCATTATTTAGAGATTTTCCAAACCTTTCTTATACACGAAAAACATAAACTCTATTATGCTCCATGAAATAGAACAGGCGATTTATGTAAGCATAAATAAACTTCTTATTCTAAGAAAGCTAACTACCAAGAAAGAAAAAAACATTATATGGTTAAACAAAAGAAATGCTACTCATCCTAATAAGGCATGAATCATTAGAATTTTCCATATCTCCAAACCAACAAGCCCCTAGCTCCTCCCTCTATCACTATTCCATAAATATTTATCCAACAAGCCATTATTGAATTAGTGCAACAGGGACTGAGAAACGTTTGGTGATATTTTGTTTCTTCAGTTGTATGAGAATTTGCACATTCTCAAATCACTTGATGACAATTAAATTGGAGTCACCTTTCAATGACCATATGAAAAATGGTGATGACAGATCATGGCAAAATTTCAATTAATACAGGCGCCCTATATGAAAGGTTTCCAAGAAGTAAATAGGAAAGAATAGATAATAAGAGTTCATAAAAACAACCTCAAATAATTGGGATAAAGTTAATGATAATTATAATGATGACCTATAAGAGATAGTCGCCCACCTGTAGAAGCTGAATGCAATTTACGCAATATAGTGCTATGATCACAAACAAAGAAAATCCTACTTACAAAGTAGCAGTATATATAACTGCCCGCTTCTTACTTCATGCAATTAACTACCAAAAGGAACCGTGAAATTAAAAAAAATACAAGAAGAAAACTAAACTATCCATGCAAATCATAGGCTCAGATGAGAAAGGATGAGTTTGAGTTTTGATATTAGGTTGTCAATCAATCATAAAACCATTGAAAAATGGATGAATTTTTCAATATTTATAGTGTTGGCGCTTTCTCCAAAGTGGTGCTGGAAGTAAACAGGTTATATAGAGAATTGGGCAAAGATCGGCTATGAAGTCACCCATTGGTGACGTGTCCCAATGTTAATTAATTGCGGTGGCAATAGACAAGGCCGGTGAGATGTCCATGAAGGATTTGTCATAGTTTAATATAATTGAGATGAAATGTGATGGATAGTTTGACCAAGTCTCACATCACTTGTAAATTTATTACAAAAAATTTATGAAATTTCAATGAAATGCTAGAAAAGTAGCTGGCACAAAAAATTAAAAAATAAAATAAAAATAATACTTCTGCAATAAACTATATGAAAAGATGGAAAACTTTAAATACATAGGGGAGGGTTAAATACATTGAAGGTTAAAAAAGATTTGGATTAATTAAGTATTGAAAAGAGAGTTGAAAGAGACATGTGTTTAATTATACGATGACTAGAGTTAATAATATAATTAACTATGCTTAGTTTAACTACATATGAAGCATTTTATGGATAGTGTTTATGCTCTTAGAATAAAATTAGATTAAAAATTAATGAACTACTACAAAAATAGTTTGTAAATATCAATAATCTCAAAATGACATGAAGGTTTTAGTAGAATAGTTGAGAAACTTAATAGATATGTGTGGGTGGAAGCTATATTTGACTTCATAGCACCATTAGCATATGACGTTGATATGAGCTATGAGAGTGCCTCATGAACTTGAGGAAATATGTTCCTTTGGTTAGCGATTTCCTCTAGATAAATTTTATCATTTTGGGTTTATAATAGACCCACGAGTATAGGGATTTCCCATGAATATAAGCCTCAATTATTAATTATACTTCATGTAGGAACCTAAGAACACTCTCATGAAACGACATCACTATGCTTTGATTGGTGGGAAGAATTTGGGTTTATGTATGGATGATAGGGATAGGAGTAAACAGTAAATCTAGTCAAGATCCCCAAACTTAATTATCTTAAGATAATATGATGGATCAATCCTACTAATGATAAAGGGCCGGGAGGTCATATTATCCAGTGAGTTTGATTAAAAATCATAGATTTCCCCTTCTCATATATCCCAAAGTAGACCAAGGTGATAGTATGACATTCATACTCCCAAGATAAATACTTAAGAATTTAGATTTGAATCAAATTATTCAAGACATCAATTTGACTATAAATAGTTCAGAGGTGTTTTATATTTTTTATATTTTTATTTTTATTTTTTTTTCAGAGGTGTTTTATATGGTTGTTAGCTTTGTAATGCACTAGGATTAACCAATTCATATTGATATTGACGGTGAGGCACAAACCATGACCAAAAATAATTTAGAGGTATTTTTACATGACTATCTTTGGCTCAACGACATGGTGCTACTAATTCAATGATTCAACTTACGATCCCCAATATGTCTTAGTACAATAAGTACTCTATGGCATGTGGAAGATTATTCTTTGAAATAGTCTCTTTTTGATTGGGATGGCTAAGAGAGAAAGAGAGAGAGATAGAGTTTAAGAAGTTAGTTGTGGAGAGTTATCTTAATTCCTTTAAAATTCTTCTTCATTGGCTCCTCTCCTTTTAGAGGATTTGGCTTGAATTCTGCCTTGACTTTCTCCAAGCTTACTTGATCTGTGGAGTTGATTTTAACTTATCCAAAACATCCTTAAATGGTGGCACTGGCCATATGTCCTACTTGTATGGCTTGAATTGTAGAGTTAATTTTGACTCATTTAAATACTAAAATAACTCCATCTTCCAGCCTCCTTTCCATCTAGGATGAAAATTACATCAAGCACCTAATTTTTGACCTATTTAATACAATTTAAGGTCTCATCTCAATATTATAGGTCCCTTAGTTTATTTTAAGCCTATATGTAGGCTACAAGCTTTGATTTGATATGGCTAAATCCTATTTTTATATGCTTAAAAAATTCAATCCCAAATTGAATTTTGAGAGCTTCTTGAATCACCAAGGCAGAAGGGTCCGCTTATATTGAGTGTGAACTACACACAACTCTCTCATGTTTGTTCTGGACTGCTTGGAGATAAATTTAGGCACTAAGAGGAAGAGGATATTTGAAAGTTCTTAAACTTGCTTAGGATTAGATCCAAGATCTCGTGACCTCTTTAGAGGTCAAAAAGAGGTCAACAATTGCATTGTAAGAACATACTTTAAGAAACAAGAAAAAAAAAACGGAGCTAATAAATTAAAACTATAATACTTTTACTAAGAAATAAAAAAAATATTTTCATTAATTATAAAATAGTTTTAGGAGAAAGATTGATTAAATAACTAAAATATTAGTTATGCATGTATATTTTAGTAGTATAAAACATTAATCAAAAGAAATAAACATTCTAAGATGAAATTGTGAAACTCAAGATATAAAGTTATTAATCTTCTACGATTGATTAATATAGAGGCAAAATGAAATAAAACTATAAGCGGTTTAAATTTTTTATTGCATTTAAAGGATTATCATAAAGCTAAAAGGCAACTTTGAAAAGCTTTTTATAAGTAAAATACTTAATGCTGGTGTGAAAAGGTACAAAAAGTTATTTATTCAAGATGATATTTATGTGAATTATATTCTTGTAATATAAGGAAACCAAACTCGAAAAAGCACCTAGTAGTATCATAGGTTTAGGACATTCTATGGGGTATGTATACCCATCCATAACATTTATTTAGGTTTTTGGTTAAACGCTCAAAAGGATATACTGAAAAAACTAAGGAAGAACTCAATTTACACATGAGCTTGGCAAAAAGGGTCTCAGGAACCTATAAGGCTCAAGCTGTTAAGCAATGAAAGAAAAGCAAAACATATCAGGAGATTCAATAATTGTAATGAATCTAAAAATCTTGCCAAGAAATTAGTTAGCAAACCCAACCATACAGTTCTTAATAACTTGTATATGTTAACATAATAGGTACAAAGCAAGGAAAAAAATTAGATATATAGAGTAGCTAACGAAAGACAAAATGAGATTAAATTTTTTTCAAAATAAACATTGTAATAGTGAAAATATTAGGATCTTACTGAAGATGAAAAATATAAAGGAAAAATGAAACTGGAAATATTACTTAACTATTAAATGAAAGTTGAAAGCGGCAAAATTTTTCAAAACAATAAAATCAATATAATCATGAAAGTATACAATCGATTTTTCTACAAAATGTAAGTTCAATAAGATTTGATAAAAAATACAAAGATAAAGCTTTAAATCCTAATGAAATGCATAATGATATTTGGAGAATTATAAGAGATAACTGAGTTTTTTTATTAACAACTCCATAATGAGATCTTCCATCAATGAAAATATTCAGATGGTTGTATTATAACATCAGAAAGAATAGGGCAAGAAATCACTATACTAAAGAATAGTGGGAGTAGCATCAATAAAGATAGGAAATTTTACTAGTATACCACTAAAAACATATGAATTTATTGGCATACTACGACATATCAAATTAACGAAGCTCTCGCTAATGTGGGAATTCGGAAGGATTTAATGTACGCATCATACTGATACCCTTGTAATACACAGATAATGTTTTCATTAAATTCAAAGATTATGCTTGTATACAAATTTCTTGACATATGGCCATAGTCTATATTAGTATTGATAATAACTCGATAATCTATTGCTCTTACACAAATGACACCTTGTTTAGCTAATATTAATTCCCAATTAATATTTTGATAAATGTTTAAAAGACAGAAAAGTAAAATATAGTGAAAGGGAGTAAAACATTCAATTCCATTCGCTAACAAATTTCATGAATAGCTAATATCATAACATTTGAATCGTTAAAAATTTTCAAGATCAAGCCACTTATCAGTCGTCAACACCTCAGAATTATACGCAATAAAAAAATAAATAGACAAAAATATCATCAAACATAAGCCAATTTTAGACCAGAAAACTTATAATTGGTCTTTTTACCTGCGCTGGAGCGCGTAATGATGCATCAAAGAATTCCCAAACACTAACAGTTGTAAGGATTAAACCCACTAAATTTCTTTTATAATGCCATGATTACCAAAAAGTAATCTCCAAACCAATTTACTTTCTCCATCTTCGATAACTAGATATATATGACTACTTATTCATCAAAATTAGGGTTGAAAAAAAGAAGCAGATAGAATGCGAGAAGTACCTTGACAATTAGATGGGGGTTAAACCAGACCTCGTCGATGGTGGGGAGAAGCCGGTCAAGGGCTCCGGGTCGGAGATAAATCAGGGTATTGGCGAGGATGAGCCCCGCCGTCACCGGCGGCTTCCGCCGGAGCCGGTAGAATTCAGTGCCAACGTGTAAAGCAAGAACCGGAATCATTCCCCGTGTGATCCTCCTCCTTATGCCGCCGTCCCGATCCATTTTTTAAGTTTATAGGTGCTCGCTCGCTTGTTCTATGTCTCTCGGTCTCTCTCTCTCTCGCTTGCTATGGGCTGCTTTTGTTCCGACCGCCCTGGATATCTTTCTTGGAAGACAAGAAAGCGAAGGCTTCACAAGCACCCGCCCACCTCTGCCAAGAAAACATAAATATAAATGTAGAATCACTCAAAATATTAAAATTTATAAATTTAATACATAAATTTAGTTTAATTTCATAAAATTGAGTACTTTATTAATAAAGTTAATAAATACTCTAGAAAGTGGCCATGTTAAGAGGAGAAATTATTCTGTGCGGACACCGGACTGTCCGGAGATAATGAGAGAGCACCACGTCACCCGGTACAGAGCGGTACACAGCACCAGTTCACAGCAAAAAAGTGACGTGGCGCGCTCTTATTCATCTATGAACGTCGTCTGGTGTCCGCACAGAATAATTAAATATTAAGAAGGGTCTTTGCCCACCATCCCCTTTCTTTTCTACCGGGATGAAGCTTTGCTAATGAAAAAATACGAGAAAGTCATGATGGGATCTTGCCATGAAGGTTAACGAGATATGTGGCTTGTCTATGATTCCTCCACCTGTAACTTACATCGCTCCTTCAATGTTGAAACCTCACTGTTGCCATAAATTTCATCGCTGACAACCTCTCCCTCGTTGGTGATGATGATATTGTCATGGAGAAGATGATGATGATGATGGCGGTGATACTATTATTTATGTTATTTAAAACTTTCAATATTCTGTGTAAATTAAGAAGGTTAGATGTTAAATATGTAAATCATTATTTTCTGAGTGATTTGTTACATACCCAGAAGTTAACTACATATAAATATTTATTTAAATTTGTTACATTCTAAAAAAATTTGCAATGATAGAGTGTGGATTTGATATATTAGCTTTGTTCAAAGATCCAGCATGCACAGATATGAGTTATAATATATCATAATTTTTTATATGAAAAATCTAATAAGAGGAAAAATCATCAGGCTTGACTCAATAGTAATAATAAACTATACAATTATACGTATAAGAATACATTCTTCTTTACAATTGAAGCAAACAAGATTATATCATTGAAAACTTTATTTAGTCCCTATAATGAGGATATCATTAGTCGGGCATCCACAGGCGAGCATTTGAAGTCTCTATATTGGATGTTGGTAGTTTGATAAAAGTACTTAAGTGGCATAATTTTGGGATGGTGCATCAATTGCTAATGGTGATTACTGACAGTGATCATAAAAAAATACGAAAGAGTTTTTAAGCTTATTCAGTTTTCAAATATGCTTCAAGTGCTTTAATTGGGTTCAATTGAATTCAGATCAAATCATTTATGGAGTTAATGGGCTCGTCTTGTGAGGACATTCAATTTAATTATAAATTTATGAAAATTAAAACTTAGATGATCTTGAATTTAATCATAAAATTTTTTTCATTCAAATATTATCTCAAGATTGATACTAATTATTTGAATTTCCTAAAGATTTATCAAAACTAAAATCAAATAATTAATTTATTAAATCAAAATCAATTATTCTATTGAATGATTAAGCATGTGTCTGAATTTTTTCTTAAAAGAGATTTAGGTTTGATTCATGACCTTGAAAATATAATTTTCTTCAGTCATTATTGAGTGCTGCACTCTACACTTGCCCTTCTTCCCCAACTCAAACAAAAAAAAAAAACACTTTTTTTAGGTTAATGAAAAACAAAAGAAAAAATTTCATATTAAAATATTCTAATAAAAATTAGATCAAAATAAGTTCAAAATTATTGAATTAATATAATAAATAAATATCAAATTAAAATTTATCTTACACTCATTTTAAAATAGTTCTAATAAACTTAAAATTTCATACCGAGTATAAGGTTTTATTTGGGACGACTTTCTTACTGCTTCTTAAATAATCTTTTAGTACAAAAATTTTATTTTTTTTGCTAAAAAATTATTTTAAGAAGCACTAAAAAAATCGTCCTAAATAAAACCTAAGTCCGAGAAATTTGAACTCTTTGTCGTTATTGAAAAGATGAAGATCAATATAATTAGTTTGCTTTTATCACATTCACAGCCTCTTGATTCCATCTGTATCTCTTTAAACCTAAGTCTCTTATTAATATTTTATAAGAATTCTCATTATTGCTCATTAAAAAATTCAAAAAAATTTGTTACCACAAAAATGATTAATATTTTATAAGAACTTTAAACAAAATATTTATATCCATATGACTTTCAGAAGGCCATAAATAATTGATATTTTTTGAAATAATATTTCTGTAGTATAAAATTAGATATTTCCCTACTATTTATCCCCTGCTTTAATGCCAGTAACTAAGATTAATTTTTATTTTTAATATATTAATTTTTTTCTTAAAAAATTTTATACTAAAAAATTATTTTAAAAAATAATAAGAAAGCTATCACAAACAACTTATGGAAAATACCCTAAAATCATAAATTATTTCTATTTAAGATCAAATAAGAATTGATTTCAAATTGATCATGTTAAATTCATTATATTATAGAACATAAATTATTACATATCATATATAAATACTAAATTTAACTTGAGCAGAATAAAATCAACTAATTATTAGTAAATTTAAATAATAAATTAACACTGTAAACTTCAAAAAATATAACAGTAAGCACATTACAAGAGGAACTGAGGCTATGCGGAGCAAATCAAAACACGTCACATCACTCATTTGTTGTGTACCACAGTATTCCGGTGCTTGTTATAGCAAACGGAAAGGTGAATTAGATAATCAACATGACCTATTTGGCAAAACTTCTGCATCATCCAAAACTGAAGACAATTTCTCATAGAATGGAAGCCGAAATGGATGTTACCTGCCATTGATAAGAAGCAGCAGATGCATTAACTTCCACAAAAAAGAAAGATCAACGATAATGACATGCGAAATATTCAAGAACAAAGGATAAGAAAACATTCATGATAACATTGAACTAACATCTACACACGCATATAAAATAAGCTAAAAACACAAAATAACATGAGATTTTTAATGAATAAAACTAGAGAGCAAAAATCTATGGGGATTAATTCAGTTAAAATGAAGGCATTATTATAAAAGAATGCACTGGCCCCTAATTATTGAAGGCATTATTTGTACAATGTGGTGGACATAAACTATTGAAGATGATTTCCATGGTGGAAGTAGATGGAGATTTGAGGAATTGGAATGTTGTTCAAAAGACATTCGGTGCTTTGATCGACTGTTCCCTGTAGAGAAGTGAAGATTGTGATTAAAAAAGCAGACATCAACTTAGTGATATGAGGCATGCATTGACGTTTATGGAGATGGCAAGAGTAGGCCTTGTTGATAATGACGGGTGTTGGTGTTGGTATTGGTATTGATGACAGGCAATAGCCTCGGTGATGCCAGCGAGCGTCAATCTTAAGAATGGCGACAAGTGTCAACCATTTTGACGACGAGCATCAACATTTTTATCGATGGGTATTGGCAATATTGGCGACGACATTGTTAGAGATAGTAATGCCTATGTTGTCGGCAATGACAAACGCCAATTTTTCTTGTTTGCAATAAAAACATATGAGAGCTTAACTTTTTTGGCTACTAAATTTATTCTAATGATGTTTTATAATAATCTTCCATTGTGAAATAGTTAGTTGGCTTCCCATTGTTGTACAAATGGTTAAAATAGGAAGGAGAGAGGTCTTATGATTTGTCTTTATTGTTGGTTCTTTTAAACTTTTTTTTTTCATATTTCATCATGAATTTTTTAAGGTTTTTAATCTTGATTTTTCATTTTAAGGTTGATCTCCATCATTGGAGTTGCTGACTTCTTGACCACTAACTTCGTCATAGCAACTGCCACAGTCTTCTATTCAAAATGATACTTCATATATATTTTCATCAATCTTGGCAGACAAAGACTGGCTTTTACAGTAAGTGAAAGACTTCTCAGCTTGGAGAAGAGATCTATTACAAAAATTTGGGAAATCCAAAATACTTTCTAGGCATCGAGTTTACATACATCAATGATGATCTATCTCGAGTGAAATGTGTAACAAACATAATTAAGGAAGTTAGGCTTCTTATGAAAAGCTACCAAATCTCCTATGGATGCTTCATAGGCTTTTAAATGATAGGGAAATTTTAAAGATACTATTCATTATTGCTGCTCGGTTGATAAGCTTATCTAACTATCAATCAACCAAATATTTCCATTGCTATTGGTGTGGTCAGTCAGCATATGCAAAATACAAAGAAGAAAACCAAAATGTTGTCCAAGTATTTTAAAATATATTAAGAGTCTATAAGAAAATGACCAGTTCTTTAGAAACGCAATCAACTACAGGTAAGTCAACTCCAACATTAACTATCTTGAATTTGTTAAGATTGGAAGTCTATTGCAAGATGTTATATTTTTTGTGGGAGAAAATCTTATTTCACTGAGAAAGAAAACGTATATTATTATTGTTATATCTACCATTGAAGCTAAATACAAAGATTTGCATTCCACCAATCAAATGATGTGTATAAAAGATCTTACTGAGGAGTTTGACTTTCTTGTTACTCAACCTATTATTCTGTAAGTGAAATAATCAGGCATCCATCCATGTTAGTAGCAACTTTATTTTTTTCACAAAAGAACAAAACACAATGAAATAGATGGTCATTTCATTAGATACGTTAGTTTGTCAAAGATGTTCATCACCTATCAGGTCTCTGATCAAGAACATTAATAAATATTTTTACAAAAGCTCTGAGCCACTGAGACCTCTTCGATTCTTCAACCTTTACAAAAAGTTGTATCTTTATGATATTTGCACTCCAATTTGAGGGGGGTGTTACTATAAATAATGCATTCTCTTAATTGAGAATGCTCAACTATTAATTTTTCTCTTTCTATCATTTATATTTGTCAAAATATAAGGATCAACTATTATGAAATTAATCTCTCTCGAATAGACAAGAATGCCAGTGATTAAAGCAGACATTAAGTGTTCCATATTGTCAACAAAATTAAGGCAGGGATTAATCAACTTATAAAAAGGACTATTATTTCTCCTAAGAAGATGCTTACATAAGGTGGATAGCAGATGGCATTGAAACGGCAGCAACCTTCTGAGCCTTCTGGGTTTCACATCGGTACAGACCCTTAAGTTCTTTCTTCGCACGTCTAGCTTCTCTCCTTTCCTCTTTCACAGCTACCTGCATACAGCATTAGTACTTACATAAGCAGTAAACGGTCAAAATAACAAATGATAAACATAACAGTTCCACAATGATCATATTATAGATCTTTCCAAAATGATACTCATAAGAACATAAACTAACGCTAGTAGGCTTTGTTAAGGCAATTGCCCAGAAATAAATCAATATTAAGGTGACGAAAGAAATCAATTAGAGCAGGATGTATCCTGCTTGTATTCAGCCTTGAAGCCTATTGGCATGAAGGATGAGAGTACTATAATGAGTTTATCAGCATCATTGCAGGCAGCAGATAACAGATTACAATCTGCACCAAGAATCTTTTTTTCTTTTCCTCCTTGTTGAGGAATCTGGATGTGTGTTGCGGGAGCTCGGGGATATGATGTCATAATCAGGGTGAGGAATAAATTAGTTATGATTATAACAAAATCAACTCATAACAACAAATTTAATTCGTTTTCTGCAAAATTTCCAATTCTTAGACAGTACTAAGAAGTAGCAAATGTCGGAAAGAGAAACCTACATTCTTGCAATTAGTTCTCTGATGCAAGCCACCTAAAAGGAAAACAGGTTGAAACGTGGATTAAACTACATGTTCCAAAACTAAATATCCATCCACACATATGATCACTTTGTTTCTTGATTACAAATGTACAGATTTCTTACGTTGAGTGCTGACTGTTCGAACAACTAAAAGTTATTAAATATCTGAGGTATAAATAGCTAAAACAATCAGATCATAATCTGACAACAAAAAATAAAGAGAGAGAGAGAATGAGAACAAGAGAGTGAGACAGAGTGTTATTTTTAAACAGATATTAGCTCTTATACATCTTACAGCATTCATCCACGTCTTTGAATGTTTGACAATTAAAATAGATTTTAGCTCAATAAATATGAAGTTTCGAAGTAAAGAAGGAGAATTATATATTTAAATCTCATATTTCGAAGTGAAAAAAAAAGAGAATAATCTATTTAAATCTACACCATTAAAAAATGTGGATGAAAGGTATAAAATGCGTCTGCTATCTCATACTTTTTATGGTAAAAATTCATTCCTCGTCCAGATAGTTTTTATGTTATTACATTCAAACAAAATATCCAGATCATTGATGTAAATCTACAACTTAAAACAATCGGTTATCTTATTTGATCACTTCTATGTATATTTGATTACTACTCAAACTTGATGAAAAAAAATTGATACTTGATGTGCTTCACTAAAAGTAAACCTTTATTATTATTTTTAGCTTTCAAATCAAATTCATTGAAATTATTCCAGATGTTACACAATTCAGAATTAAAAATATCACATGATTTGAATAGTCTAGATTATGATATTAATGAATTATTATTATACTCTTGACTAGGGGATTATATTTGCATGGTTAATGCATGATTACATCACGTTGAAACTATGTGAAAATTTATGTCCTGTTATTCATGATATGATATAGATTTAGATATTTATTTTACTAGATTCAAATATAAGATCGAGAAAAATGATGTTGATCTACAACCTAATAACAACATGATGATCTAATTTCAAAGTTACTATGAATGCTTGACGATTAATCAAACTTGATAAAAAAATGGACGTCCTGTAATGCCCCTCACTAAAAATATCACTACAATAATAATAATAATAATAATAATAATAATAAACATACCTACAAATGTTGAAATCTAAGCCATTGAAAATAATTTTAACTGTCACACTATACATGGTCAAAAAATTCATATGATTTTGGTGCTCTTACATCACAAAATTAATAAATAATTTATTTTATGGTCTAGACCATCCATTAGGATGTTAAATTTACATTATTGATGCATGGCCTAATCATCTTCACGCATGCATGCCCGGATGGATATAGAAGAATAAACCCAAACACAAATTAATTAAACATACTTTTTAACTGATGTAAAAAGATAATCGCAGCTACAAGTATTCAAAATCTACACAAGCATAACACAAATTGCACCATGTAGCGTAAAGAAAATAAAGTGATTCAATTTTTTGCAACAGTAGCAGGTTTGGGTATTAAAGCCATCTTTAACCATTGTAATTAACATAAGAAACCAATTGAAATGCCAAACTCCATTTTCATGCAGCAACAGCCAAAAGAATGAGAAACTACTTAAGATATCTATTTGTACCTTGCGTTCTTTTTTCTCATCTTTTGATTCCTCTCTACGTGGTTTAATCTTTTGCTTCTCAAAACCAGCTGGTTTCTTCGCCTTCTCAAAATCCTTTTTAACATGTGGTAAAAACTCCACTGGAAGCTTCTCTTTTCCTCTAAGTTCAATCATATCAGTCTTTTGAATTGAATCAACTGGAAAGCTTTTTGCAAATTTTCTTTTCAGAATCTCTGGAGTTTTTATTGTTCCAGGATGGTTGTCAAGGTTTGAATAAGTAGACACAATAGTCTCACAGTCCCAAAATTCTAATTCATCACTACTTTCCTCAACCACGATAAACTGTTCTTCATCCTCATTTTCATCACAATACTTATCAGCATACTCTCTACACTTGCTAATTACATCCGTAGAATCATCCAACGGGTTCCCCACGTGTGCATCTTGTTTATGTACATAATCCCCAGGAACTCTATAGTGCTCTTCAAATTCTAAATCATCCACCTTGCACTCCTTTAGAGCATCATGAAGCTTCGCAACAATTGTCTCACCTTCCTCTCCTAGATAACCATCATCATCACTACATGTTTCACCATACTCTTGTAGTGCGAGCTGTAAAAGAAACAAAAGCCAAATAAGACACGAGATAATATTAAGAACCAACTAGGGACATCTTACAGGGATAGAAAATAATGAATGCAGCTAAAGAAAAAGGCTCAATTTTCAATACAGAGAACCTTAAGGTCAAATTTGAGTGGTTGACACACTAATTTAATTTTCAGAATTACCATATTCTCATCTGAATTATTTGAGGTTAGCTTCATAAAATCCCCATCATTTGTCCTTATGAAATGTTACATGATGTGCTAACTCTATTTTGTAGAAATATTTTTATTCAACTTCTAGTCATGCTGTTGCTAGTTTACACCATTACCTTCCTAATTCTTCTGCATTAAATTTAACTGCCCATTTTTTGCCACAAATTTTGCTCGACTTGCAATCCCACTGTTGTACAAGACCAAACTGCTTGTCTATTATTTACTATCCTATCTTCAAAAAGTAGTGCCACATAAATGCTACATGATATGATGCTATGAGGGAGACTTTAAGGTAAATTTTATAAAATCATGATTAAGTTGATTGTATTAGATTTATTTGAATGTTGGTTGTGAAAGAATAGATTATAACTAAGCTGAGCATGATAGAAATGAGAATATTATGATGGATGTGTAGCAAATTGCAAAAATTGCAAAAAGATAAATTAAAAATAACTAAATTTGAGCAGTAGTTGGAGTGGCATCTATTGAACGTAGTTAAAAATAAGATTATGGTGATTTGGACATGCACAATGAATGTATAAAATGCACCTATGAAATTGGTAGATAAAATTAATGTCAGGGGAATAAGAACAGAAAAATGATAAAAGCTAAGGTGACATTTATAGATGATTTATAATAGACCAACCTTTTAACTATAGCTTTATCATTACAGATAAATCTGTCTTTGTTTTTAATATTTTTTTTGGTCCACTAGATAGCAACCCGTGGTTAAACCAACTCCTATTTGCCATAAAAATAGTGAAATATCAGCTGTTTTCCAAATTTGGAGAGTTATGAGATGAGTTGATAGCTGATACGCCAGGGCAGCCCACCTTGTGGGGCCCAAGCGAGTTAATATTCATTATGTGAGGAGAAATCTGATAGGAAATACTTAGATCCAAGTATTCATATCGCTCCGGAAGAGGAAAAACAGCAGAAAACTGCTGTTTTCAGCAGTGGACAGCAGCCAAACGCAGGAAAACAGAGAAAAATAGATGAAAATCTGAAGGGAAAACCACACCAATGCTTGCATTTCACTAGTAGAAGAAAGAAAACAATAAAAGATACAATGTTCTTCAATTCGAGAGGAAGAACAACTCTCCTAATCTCCGGCAACGCCAAGAGCCCAAGCAAGAAACCCTAGATCTCCAAAATACATTCAAATTCAAGATAACCCCCTCTCCCTCCTAATCCCCCCTAATTAACAATAAAGGATGACTACAAAATACCTAAACAGCCCTTACTATTCAAAATTTTCCCTCCCTCATAAGCAAATCAGCCCCAAGTGGGGCCCATCTTGTCCGCCCCCACCCCCCCCCCCCCCCCCCCCCCCCTCCTTTTTGTCCGTCTGCAGTAGACTTGGACCGGTCCAGGCTGGACCGGTCCAGCCGGCCCCTCCTGGGCCGGCAGCTGCATAACAAAATCATGGCAGAAATAATTAAGAAAATTTATTTAGGGAAAGATGGCTGATTTGAATTAGATTTGGGAGGAAATTAGAAAGGTTTTCTTAAGGGAAAGAGGCTGATTTGGGGGCTGATTTAGATGGAATCAATTAGAAGATGTTTCCTAATTAAAGAGGGCATATTTGGGGGCTGATTTGGAGGGGCTTAATTAGAAAATGTTTCCTAATTGAAGAGGGCTGATTTGGGAGAGAAATAATTAAAAAAATATGACAAATTTGGGGTGATTTGGGAGGGAATTAGGGGAGGGCTGTTTTGGTATTTTATTATTTATTGTTTGATTTAAAAAGTTGATTTACCCTAGGGTTAGGACTTAGGATATGTTATGTGTTGTTTGCTGAATTTAGTTTGTTCTTAGGTTGTGAGGGCTCTAGCTGCCAGTTAGAGATTTGGGAGAGCCAGATCTTCCTCTCCAATTGAAGATCCATTGTATCTTGTTTGATTTCTTTCATATTTTCTAAAATAAAAAAGATATATTGTGTATTCTTCTTCCCAATTTCTCTTGTGGTTCATTGATTTGGTTGAAAGTTCTTCTACTTCGTATCAATAGCTTTTGCAAATGCCATAATTCAACATCACAGCAAGCATAGCAAAGGAACAGTGATAAAAGGAGGCAATTGTAGTCACAACAACTATGGATAGCAGTGGCAAGACAACAACTATAACAATAAAAAGGCCAAGGCATGGCCTCAAGAATGAAAAAATAACAACAATCTAAAATTTTCATAGAAAGGCAGCCAACAATCAACAACAATACAACTGACAACATTCACAAGAAAAGCAACACAGCAAGGGATTAGTTGCTACCGTCACCAGCGATGGAATCCCTCAAGCTTCTAGGGTTTTTTTTTTCCGATCAGTTACGACATGAGTTGATGGGTTTTGCAATTAGCATAAATCAACAACGCAACAAGCATAGTGAAGGAGCAGCGATAAGCAAAAATAACTATGGTGAAGCAGCAACAAGGCAACCACTATAGCAATAAAAATAACAAGGAATGACCTCAACAATCGGAAAACAACAATATTATAAAATTTTAATGACAAGGCCGCCAACAATCAACATCCATACAACTAGCAACATTCGTAAGGAAGGCACAACAACAAGGGATTAGTTGCTGCTATTAAAGTGCTAGCGATTAAGTCCCCCAAGGTTTTTTTTTTTTTTGTGCGTGTGTGTTGGGGGGGGGGGGGGGGGGGGGGAGAGAGGAGAAGAAGAAGAAGAAGAAGAAGGGAAAGAGAAAATAGAAAAGGAAAGAGGGAATTTCATATATGCATAAATCCAATAATAAAATTTTATATATGCATAAATCCAACAATAAAATAGGTAATTAAATTTGAGATTGATCTATAATCCACTCCTAAACAAACTTAATAAAGAAAGAAAAACCCTAAAAACCAACTAGATAAATTCAAACTAAACATTAATTCCTATAGGATTAATCCTAACCTGAATTAAAATTCAGATATAAATTTATCCAAACAAGTGGGGGCGGATCCACGATTTTTTTTCTTAAGGGAGAGAGAGAGAAGAAGAAGGGAAAGAGAAAATAGAATAGGAAAGAGGGAATTTCATATATGCATAAATCCAACAATAAAATAAGTAATTAAATTTGAGATTGATCTATAATCCACTTCCTAAACAAACTTAATAAAGAAAGAAAAACCCTAAAAACCAACTAGATAAATTCAAACTAAACATTAATTACTATAGGCATAATCCTAACCTGAATTAAAATTCAGATATAAATTTATCCAAACAAGCAGAGCGGATCCAGGATTTTTTTTTCTTAAGGGGATATAAATTATCAAACTGAAAAATAACCTCAATCTTTTTAATCCAGGCTTGAAACCGATATTGGTTGTTCCAAATTTTTTTAGAGGTGTTATTATCAAAGATAGAATATATGATTAAAAAAAAACTTACAATTGAGAACATTAAGTCATTATGTTCTTCTTATATGTTTATCTATAGTATTGAAGTGGACGTAAAATCTACATGAACAATTCCAATAAACTGCTCAATAACATAATCTTGATTATCAACATAACGCAATGCAATAACAACTTGTTCTTTGATTGATATATCCCGTGATTCATCTAGTAAAATTGCGAATAAATCATTACTTAATTTCTGCATGATTTTGTTTGACATGTGTATTGGTATCGCCACATAAAATTTCATGCTCACCTTCTCCAACTTTTCTTTTAAAATACTTTTGCACATATGATTTGAATAAAAAAGTACTTAACAAACTTATAACAAATCATTGATCAAGTTCATATCATGGAAAGACATAATAAAGTATAAAAAATAGTATTAACTTCTTAACTTACTTGTTTCGATAGCTCCAAATTATTGAAGCAATGTCGCTTTAATAAACTAATAATGAAAAAGATCTGAATTTAAAAAAAACATCATAAGAAAGATATAATATTTATTTAATCACAGAGAGAGAGAGAGATGAATAAAATTACTATTTAGATTTTTAATACACACAAAATTGATTAAATTTGAATTTTAAAAAATTATTAAAACTTGCTCATTCTAAATCATGAAGTAGGCCAAAGATGACAAAATCCTGTTGCTTTTAAAACCAAAATTAAAACACGGGAGCTAAAACTATGTGATGAAAGATAGACGCGTAAGATAGAGAAAGGGAGAATACTAACCACAACCTCCCAGTGTTTCTTCGTCCAAATATGAGGTGGGGAGATGGGAGATAGAGAGAGAGAGAGAGAATGAGCTCAAGGACATATGAAATACATGCCTATGCGACTATGGACCGAGCAATCGAGCATATCCCAAGTGAGCGTGAGAGATGACGGGGATGGCAACCAGGAGAATGGGCTGCAAAGAAGGAAGGCATAAAAAATTAACTTAAAATATTGTCATATTTGAGATTAGTGGCTTCACTCTTAGAGATAGAATGTGAAACGAGTATAAACGTGAAATGGTTGGAGTAGCTCCAGTGACAGATAAGATCAAAGAGAGTCGCCTTAGATAGTTTAGTCACATAAAACATCCCGATGACCCAGTTAGGAGAGTAAATGTATTAGATTTGGCCTATGTTAAGAAAGTAGAGGTAAACCTAAAGACTTGGTTAGAAAATATTAGAAATGACATTTTTTTTATTAGATTTAAATATAAATCTGACTTTCAACAGAGCACAATGGAGAAAAAAGATTCATGTAGCCAACCCCATGTAGTGGGATAAAAGCTTGATGTTGTTGTTGTTATTGTTGAGACTACTTAGGCGATAAGTAGCATGCCAGTGGGGTCCAAGTTCCGCCAGGGCCCATAGCTTAATCCACTAATGTAAACAAGTGAATAAAAATAAATTCAACATTATCCAATTGTAATTTGAATTTGATCCACTAGTACAACTTTCGAAGCCTTAATCTCCCTTATATTGGCGACAAACCTTTGATGTTATCGGTGTGCTTTGAGAATTGTCTTCATCAATAATTTCTATGGAGATTGAACTTTTAAAACTTTAACAAACATGATTTCCTGGATCTTCCTATGATCTAATGCCAAATTATGGTAATAGGAGATATGTTTGATCATTTACTAGATTTGATCATCAAAGCACAATTATCTTATTTAAGAGGATTTCATTAATTTGAAATTAAAGGCTAGATTAGACAAACTTGCATGCACAACTTCCCTGGTGTATCAATTGATTTTGCTTGGTAACTGACCTCTCTAGCTAATACAGAATATCTCTTTGGCTCATGCCTAGTGGTGGTAGACTCCTCCAAGATGATGTCTAGTTCTAAAGTTAATTCTCACTTCAAAAGTAAATCATGCATAGCAAGTAGGAATTCTTCTGCTTTACCACCAAATACATCTCCATGTATGTTAATGGTTCCACTTGGTAAGCATTATCTCCTATCTTCTTGAGAACTTTAAAAGGCCCATAGCAAATTGGCTTCAACTTATTTGAGGCGATCCTTGATCAAATGTAACCAAATTGACATGAAAGCATTCATAACTTTCTTTGTATTTTTTATCTTAGGTCTTTTTTCAATAGTTTCTTCGCTAATGTATGAATTTTGGGTATCTCCGCTAGAAATATCTAAGTCTTCCTTGATCAACTTCAATCACACTATTAGAAGTGGGGATTTATGGAAAAGTGAAGATCAAAGAAGCATTGTGGGAAGGTAACCTAGACAGATTCTAATGTGTCTTCATATTGGAGTAATGCATGGTTTTATTGAAAGGTAATTGTTGGTATGATAGGTCTTCATTCAAAATATTGACCCTTGTAGTAGATGAATCATGGATATATTCACCACCTATGTTTGGCTAATAGTCTGTAGATGAGAAGTGGTGCTCTTCTTTTTCATCTGATATTCATCATAACCAATAAGGCCTCTCAATACTGGCTCAAGAATTAACTATTTCAATCAAACACAATGATTATGGGTAATCCAAAGTGTGACCATATATGTTGGAAGAAGAGTATGAGGTACCTCCTTGAGTATGATTGTTTCCCTATAAGGGATTTGAAAAAATATTTTTAAAAACTGTCCATAACCACATGAGGCCCCTCATTAATTTTGGCAAACCTCCTACAAGATTCATGGAGATGCTTTTCCCACTGACAGCTTGGTGCAAGCAATTGTGTGGACAATCTCAACTTCCTACTTATATGTTAAGAGAAGCTATTCAGCATGCCTAAAGAGTATGCACTCTATGATGTGTACTTACATCTTGTTGCATGTTTAGAAAGTACCATATCACTGCAAATTTTGCATTGTCTTCTTAACTTCAAAGTGTCCAGCCACATTGGATGTGTGGGACTCAAGTATCCATCAGACATGTGTTTACCTCCATATGCGTTCATACCTAATCCGAGCAAGCATAACGAGAACGGATGACCGATTGACAAGACGTCCTACAAAACAAGATTGAAATGCCTTAACCATGACAAAAATCACTCAAAAATCGTCCGCTCGTGAAACGGACTGCGCCAACGCATCCAGAGTGTCAAAATCATTAAAGATAAACCCCATCAATCGATGTGATCAAACGCAATGAAAAAGACGAACTACGGCCACGACGTCACACAAAAATTGCCTAAAAATTGTCCATTTACATAATAGATTGCACTGACATGTCCAAAACATTGAATTTACCCAAAAAAAGACTTCTCATGCAAACTTCAAGGAAGCGCAATAAAAATGATGGATTATGAAAGCGACGGAGTGCATAAGTTGGTCGAATGTCGCTCGTTCACTAAATGGAATATGCCAATGCATATAAAGCATCAAAATGATCCAAAAAAGAGGCCCATTTGGCCAATCCATCACATGAAAGCACAAAATTTACCTACACGCACGAGATGATGCCAAAACCCATCTTGCATGAGCAATTAAAGTTTGCGAGCACGAATCGATACATGCTTTTGCAAAAAAAAAGCACCAATGTAATTATTTCTATTATTAAAAAAATCAAAATCAACTTGTTTCAATTCATCACATGTAGCGTTGAACCTATCCATGTAGCTGTGCATATGTCCCATTCCGTCCAAAGTTTTCATTAAAAATATCCCTCACTCCCTTCCTTTCTCTCTCACTCTAGCTCTCCACTAGAATCTCATCTACATGTTTGCCCCAAGTACATACAAACCCCCTCTCACTCATCTCTCTATCTAAGCTACGCCAGCACTAAGCCTCCCTTAGCCGCACTACCTAGCCCACACGACCTCCTCTCTCTTCTCCGACCACCTCATGCACCCCAACTCAACGGGCATGCCAACCTTCCCACACAATGTTTGAGTCCATCGCCATCTCCCTGCATGCCCACTCCTTTGCAAAAACTCTCGACACTAGCCCCACTTCTCCATTACCTAGTCCACTCGCATGCCTCCAATAAAGCTCGCGTGCCTCCTATCCCCACTTGCACTCACTAATGCCTGCTTGCCACCAACTCCTATAACATGTAGCAACTGCTGATCCTAACCTCTAGCTCGCTTTCCTAACCCGCCGCAACTATCATCATTAGTGACCCAAGCCACCGATCCATCTTTCTCTCTCTATTTCTCTTTCTCCCTCTCTTTCACTCTCACTCTCTCTCCTTCAATCCCTCACTTTCTCAACCTCACCCATTCTCTCTACCACCTCACCCCTCTCTTTCTCTCTAAATAGAGAAATATTTCTATATTCTCTCTCTAACCCTCTCTCCTTCTCTCTCTACTCTCTTTCTTTAAACAAAGAGCTTTCTCTTCCTTTCTCCCCAGTTCTTTCTTTCTCACACTTTCTTTTTTCCTTCTAACACTTTTCCTCTCTCCCTCTTTTTCTCTCAAGTATTCTCTCTACATTTCTTTCTCTCTCTCTCTCTAGAGAGAGAGAGGAAATCATTTATTTCTTTTAAACCCTCTCTCACCCTCCTTCCCACTTTCTCTTTCATTCTCTTTCTTCTCTCTCTCCATCTCATATAAAAAAAATTCAACGGAAGGAAAAAATAGAAAAAATTGAAAAGAAAATAAAAAAGAGAAGTGAAAAAAGGAGAAAACAAAAAAATGTGTATTTATTATCTCAAAGCAAATATTGTTGCCGCATTGTTGTTGTCTCGCACAAGGTAGCACTCGAAGGCTCAAAATTAAGTACCCAAGTGCATTACTCCATACGGTGAAGAACTTGTAAATTAAGTACTTGTGTGCATTATTCCGACGCGATGAAAAAATTTCGCACTTCTCATGCAAGTGATGAATGCCTATGCGTGTTTTTTTTAATGCGGTGCCGCACAACACCAATCATGCACGGTTTTTTATGCATGGTAAGAAGTCCTAGCACTCCCGAAGACACCCCTACACGAGAGAGATGCTGGGATGTTGTTGAAATTTACATTGATAGGTAACCTAAGCAAAGCTAAAAAAAAAAAAGATTGAGACATAAATGCAATAAAATGAACAAAATATAAACTATAAAAATTATAAAATGAGAACAAATTTTTAAATTACAATTGATAAGTTGAACAGTGAACTTAACATAAGGACTTATATGAAACTTGAACTAGCCTATGGGTATCAATAGAATCCCCTCACTATCTCTAGAACTCTCCAAGCAAAATAGTTCTAAAAATTCTATGAACCGAGCATGAAAATAAGTAAAGCAATATGTCACCTATTTATAGGAGGGATGAATGATTCCCTGTGGGACTACCAAAAAATATAAAATCTTAAAATGCATAAAAAATCAAAGATAGATAATTACAATGGAGATTTAACTAATCTACTTCCTAACAAATTCAAAAAAGAAACTAAAACCCTATCTACAAATAAGCAATCATAAAATTTAAACTAAATGATAATTCCTATAGGAACTCAAATTCAAATGAAAACTTATTCTAATAAGTCAAAAAAATTCAAACTCGTCACTATCATGCTATAATCTAAAATTTGATCAAATTGTACAACTTCAAAACCCTTGATCTCCCCCTTATAATGTATGCTCAAGGAGCTAATCGTTCCTACAAACTCCAAGCCATCCTTTCTGGTCTCAATGGTGTGATTTAAAAATCATCTCTGCTGATAATTTTAATGGTAAAACAATGACAATGCTATAATATTTTACTAGCAAGACAGCTAGCAATCAATTAACAACAATACAAGAAGGCCAACAACCCATGCAAGGCAAGGAGCATACTAAGGGATTAGAGACTACAACAATAGCACCCAAGGTTTAATGATCCTTAAGGGCTTCAGTTTTTCTTTTTTGGTGGTGAGAAGAGAAAGAGAAAATAAAAAGAAAAGATGAAATTTCCTTCTTTTTTTTTGCAAAAATATAAAACATACAATTAAAGTGCAGATTGAACTAATCCACTTCCTAAACAAACTCAACAAAGAAATAAAAACCCTAGCTACAAATAACAAATCAAATTAATTTAAACTAAATGATCATTCTTATAGAAATTAACCAATTATAAATTTGTATTAAAAAAAATAATCCAAATAAGTTTAAAAAGATTCAAACTCGTCATTATCATGCCATAATAAAAAATTTGATCAAATGGCTCAACTTCTTGGGCCGTGGTCTCCCCCTTATAATGTATGATCAACAATCCCTCTCTGATCTAAATGGTATAATTAAAAATCATCTCTTTCAACAATTTTCATGAAGAAATATATCGTTAAAAATTTAAAAAAAAAACAATCTATTTAATCTTTTCACAATCTAATGCACAAATAATGATCATAAAAAATCTTATTGATCACCAACTTTGTTTGCTCGCTAGATCAACAGAAATTGCTCGAAAAGATTTCCAATTAATAGATTTAACACATCAAGCAGAACTCAACAAGAATGAATGAAGATGAAGATACCATTGTTCGCCTAATACAATATTTTAAACTTCATCCTTACTAATTTTACAATCCACCCATGTTAACATTTTCCTTTCTCTCATACTCATCTTAAGAATTAGTCATTTCTTTGTTTCCTAACAATCAAAATCATATAACCTACCTCATATGCTAATAAAATTTTAAAAACTCTAAGGTTAAGTACTTACATAATCAAGACACTTCTATATTTTAAACACCCATTTGAATTTTAATAGTTACTACCCCATGTAAAAGCGCTATCTTTCGCATATTTGATCCAAAATACTTAAACCTTCACATCTAAGTACCACTTGAACTATTTTATATTATTGATTGATAATTATAAATTTGATGTTCATTAAATCACATACGAACTCGCCTCTGTAAAACTAATCCTAAGATTTGTGTAAAAATTCCTTCATTGTTCTAAATTTTCACTTTAGAGGATGTCCCAATTAAAATTGTCCATTAAATTAGGCTGATTTAAAGTTACGTAGTGCTCACAATATAAAAAGAAAAGAACATAAGTACAATAAACAGACAAATGACCATTGGAAAAGAAAAGAAACATATTAAAGCAAGGTTTAAAATTGCGCAATTGGGTATTGAGGCGTTTTTCGTTCGTGAGGCGAGGCGTAAGCCTCAAGGCGTTTTGAGCGTAAGCCTTAAAATCTAAAAATTACGTAAAGTCAAAATAAAAGTTAAAAATAAATTTTTATATAATATCCAAATAATATGTTAAAGGATGACATATTAACTTTTAATTGAACTATGAAGTAACAAATTTACATACATATGAAATAAATATTTGTATAAGATGTAAAGTGTTAAGTGATAAATTATGTGAAATAGAATTGAAATCCAAATATTACAGGAACAAAATAATATAAAATATATGAATTGCATAAAAGTATCATATAACATTAAGTTCAAATCTAATTTTTTTCTTTCTCAGTTGCCTACTTATCTACTTTTAATTTCTAAAGAAAGCTGAAATAATTAGCAACAACTCAGAAATCATATGTACTATCATTACTAATGGGATTTTTATTTGAGTCTCTGTCATAACAAATTGGTCTCTTTCCTACCTCATTCTATAGAGTCCAATACCTCTCAATCTGCTTCTTCATTTATTTCAGTCATCTTTATCTTTTATAAATGTTTGTCATCAACATAAAGATAATACTCCAAAATTTTAAGAGGAAATGGTGATGACGTGTGGCTTTCTAGTGATCCCCTGTGGCGGCTAAGACGGTGGTGGCTACTGTGAAGGCGGTGGGCTAGAGGTCGAGGCAATTGAGAGGAAGTTATTGTGGCTTGGGGGTGCAAAAAGACATGATTTTTTTGGGGCTTTTGTATAGGATTTAGGTAAGTTTTAAATAAAAAAATATATAAATACAGTGAGGCGTACGCCTCATGCTAGCGAGGCGAGGCGCAACTCAAGGCGGGCCTCTTTCAAGATGAGGAGTAAGCCTCATAAAAAAAGCTTGAGGCGTAAGCCTCAAGGCGTTTTTTATTGGAATTGCGCCGAGGCGAGCCTCAAGGCGAGCCTCATATTGCGCAATTTTAAACAATGGATTAAAGTATAATAATTGAGAAAAGCTATGATTTATCAAAATAAGTTTTCTCAATATGGAAATGAGAAATCTCCCAAAATTATACACACTACTGTAATCAACTTTCAATTTCTATCCCAACAAACAAGTACTTCCTGTGATCTAATGAATACTTTGCTAGTGTTTACAAAAAAATTTAGTCAAACTATTGTCATGAAGTAACGGTCATACCATGAACAGGAACTCTGATGAATGTATAACAAAGTATCACCTTCTTCAAACTGCTATCAGGTCCAGGGTGTATGGTAAAAAGCATAACATATTATTAAATCAACCTTACAAAATTTCAAAACATGATAAGTTAAACACAACAACACATTAGCTATTTTAGAACTGCAGTTGATATCAAAAGAAACACAATATAAGTGGCCGATTTTTATCATTATTTAAGAAATAGCTCCAACTTTTGTTTGTACAATCTTATAATTCATTGTTTAAGGTTCATTTTTTAACTAGATATTGTTCACCAGGTAGCTTTATTCACTGTTTCAAGTATATTTTCTTGGCATTTATTTATAAAAAATAATAGCTAAAAAAACTCTATCCCTCTATTTCTTTTGGTGTATAATTTGAATTAATCTTTTTAAAAAGTAAATAATGGCAGGAACCAAATGGGAGATCCTCATTAGAAGGACTTGCAACAACTTTTCGAGTTTAGATTCAACAAAAATCATGCAATTGAACTGGCAGCATGAAAGAAACAGCAACCAGTTCAATGAACATTACCTAACAGAAAATTATATACGATTATAAGAGAAATTTCTTCATAGAAAGATAAAATTATCATGTGAACAAGATAAGAGTAGTCACCAAATCAAACTGTTCGTCCAGAAGCCTGTGAATTCTAGGCTTGTCACCATCATCCAATTCATCTTCACTATCCTCATCAAAAGACTCACCCTCCTGCTCAGTTTTGATCAAGCACATTTTCCTTTCAGCTTTATCAGCTCCTGGTTCAGTTTCTTCAACTTCTTCACTTTCCCCCTCATTTCCCTCAGGAAGATTGGCCTTGAACACGAAATCATCGTCAAATTCCTCGGTATCAGACCCAAATCTTGACAGATCTCTATCCTCGAGCAACATCGCTACATCAGGATCAACAACCTTCTGAACCTTAATACCAACCGCCTTGGATGCCACCGCATAGATTGAATTTTTTTTTGATTCAACTCCACTAATTTTTAGCTTCTTGGCATCAAAGGCCTTACAAGATTATCAGGAAAAAAAATCAGTGAATTCCAAACTAGAAAATGCAACCCTTTAAAGAAGAAAAACTAGACTTACCTTAACATCAAGCGGCACAAGATCTAATCTTGCCTTGCTGTTCTGATAATAAGCAGAGCCAGCGCCAGCGTTGCTGATCTCCCGAAGATGCTGAAGATAGTTATAGCCGTCGTCGGGCAACCCAAGCTCCAGGATTTCCTTTCTAACTTCATCCGGAAGAAAATGGGAAGTCCGATCACTCGAGCCGCGAGCAGCATGACTCGGCCATGGCTGCGAGAAGCTCCCTTCGTCATCGGTGTCGCCAGGCGCATCGGCAAATATGGAATCGACGTCATCTTCTCCTTTCAGGCCTGCTGGCTGGGGGGAAGCACGATCGTCTCTGCCATTGTCGTCCTCGAAGATGCCTCGTACGTTAACAGAATTGTTATCGACCCTGACGAATACGCGGGCGGTTGCCGGGGGAACAGAAGCCGCGGCAGATTCCGGGAAGGTAGAAGTATCGCAAGCGAGAAGCTTGAAAGTTGCGGAATTCTTCTTATCGATGAATGACTTCTTCTTCTTGCCCATCTTCCACGGAAAGCTGTTGTGAGCCCCTAGGTTGCGGGTGGCTTTAGTCGTTAGGGCTTTAGCTGGAGGGCGACCTAAATACTGTGAAACGGAAAAAATCAACTTTGAAATCTCACGGCGAGTAGAATCTTCCGTCCCCTCTTGAGTTCGGCGGATTTGCAGGATTTGGCCGAAGAAGCGCGAGAAAGGGGAAAAAGATGGTTACCTTCGCAGCGAGCGACTCCCGTTGTGACTTCCGATCTGACGTCGTCGAAGGAGGCGAAGAAGCTCCTTTATCGACTCTTTCAAAAAAATGCTACGCGAAGCCCAAGCAGCGACGAAGAAATGGCCACGAGGAAGATCAAACCCTAGCAGTCGAAGGCAACGGAGAAGCGGAAAAGCAAATCAATTAACTGTAATTAGCAATGAACTGAATTTTTATTTTTTTTTGACATTTAGGCCAATTAAAGCAGACTCACACACACATCGTAAATATAAGACTCGAATTTAAAATCTCTTAGTTGGTAGTCTAAGCTCCTAACCAACAGACTAAGATGAGCTATGTAGTAATGAACTATAATTAGCAAATCAATTAAGCCGATAAATGCAGCTCACCTCGTTTTGTTGGTGGGAGGTTGTGATTACCAATTAGGCAATTAAGAAGTTTTGAGCGTATGTGATAAGTGTATGAGTTTGATTTAATTGACCAAATCAATGCCAAAACCGTCCAGGTTAAGGTTGAAAGGCAGAGGCCACATCATTGTCCAAAACGGCACTAATAAACAACAAAACACAAGACACTCCAAAGCATCAGCAAAACAAACCAAGATCCTATCAACAAAGAGGAAAAATAACAAGGCCAATAGAAAATTAGTGCATAAATTAGTAAATTTATATGCATTCTTCCAAATACAGATTTTGTCTTTAATAGCTTTCATAATAATCAAAATAGTATTAATACAATAAGTAGAGTTGCCATACATTCAGTTGTTTCTTTCACACTATATAACGTAAATAGAAGCACATATAACTAAATAGTAAAAGTTTTTAATGCTGATGGAGAACTGATGATCATCAATACAATTAAAAACTTGATTAATATTGGGCTTAAGCAGTAAAATAATAGCTTCAGGAAAAAGAGCAATGAGAATGTTAAAAGAAAAATCACATTCAACAAATAAGGAATATATTCATTGTTGGCATTACAAAGGGGGCAAGTAGGAATACCCCTATAAATAAGATTATCAGTAGTTTTAAGGCCATCCATCATAGCTAACCAAACAAAAGAAGAGAATCTAAAGAAAATATTTTGTACCAAATAAATTTATGCTAGCAAACCTCTTCAAAATTCTTGTAATAGTCATTAAAAAAGCATTTAAAAGAAGTGTTCTCAGAATTGCACCAAACAGGCAATTCAACATCAGAAAGAGAAATATTCAAGGCAGTAATATAGTTGAAAATAGTAGGAAGCGGATCCTGAGGAAAAATCCAATCCTCACCAGAAATAAGGGTAGAGACAGAGGAAGTAGAGGGAAATATAGCATCAGACATAGGAAGAAGCTCAGCTAGACCTTTTCCATAACACTAGGGTCCCACCAAAGGGCAATTTTATTTCCATTAGCAATCTTATAAGAAATATTATGCTTAATAGTAGCAGTAAATTTGATCAAATGTTTCCAGCAATAAGAAACTCTCTTAGAAATAAGCTTCTAGAAGGAAGAATAAGAGCTTTTCCACCAACAACTAAGGAGAGAGTAGAAGTCAAGCATCTCTAGATTAAAGAATAAGAGTAAACATGAATAAAGGCTGAAATAAAAGGAAAATCATGTCCACCAAGATTTCTAGGGAGGCAAGTGTTCTTCCAAGAGATATGATAAGTTTTTTTTTTCCATAAAGGCTACAATGATAAAGAAACATGGCACAACTTTTATCAATAAATTTACAGCAAGTTTTAGATTATAGAACCCCTAATCCCACATGCAACAGTGTTCCATATGCTAAACTTGATGAATTGGATCCTACCAACAAAAGTTAAAAGCTTGGCCTTCCAACCATCCCGTAAATAAGAAATTTTTTGCATAAGAGGAGAAAAGTTAGCCACTCTAAGCCTCTTGGTGGATATGAGAATCCCCAAATATTTAAAAAGTCCATCACCCAAAGGAAATTTGAGAATGTTGGCAATACTCCTATGATTGTTAGAGTTCTTGAAGAAGAAAATAGAGATTTTATTAGAGTTAACTTTAAGACTAGAAGCCTTATTAAAGATGTTTAAATTATTATTTAAAATCATAACATTATTCGTAGAGGCTTTACCAAAAATAAGGAAGTCATCGGCATACTGAAGATGAGAGATAGAAGAGTCAGCATGACAAACACCTTGAAAGCGAGAGGTGTCATTGTTAGTCCATAAGCTTGGAAAAAGTGTCTAAGATAATACAAAAAAGGTAGGGGAATAAGGTGCACCCCTGCCTCAAATCAAAGCTAGAATTGAAAAATCCATATAACCCCCATTATAACAAATAGAAAAGGGAACATCGTGAATGTAAGCATGGATCTAGGACACAAAAGTATTAGGGATACCTTTCTTTAACATTATATCCAAAACAAAACTTCTGGAAATAGTGTCAAATGCTTTATAAATGTCAATTTTTGCACAAAAGTATTTAGCATTACTATGAGAATTGAAGTTAGAAAGAATTTCGGTAGCTAAGATCATGTTATTAGTAGCAATTCTACCATTAATGAATCCAAATTGGCTAGGGTGAATGATAAAGTGCATAAAAGGTTTAAGCCTCAGTGCAAGAATTTTAGCAATAATTTTATAAAAAGTATTGCATAATGAGATAGGCATATAATCCTTAATATGAGAGGCATGGGGCCCTTTAGGAATCA
The DNA here is from genome assembly GCA_019925795.1 of Dendrobium chrysotoxum. Classification (NCBI taxonomy): domain Eukaryota; kingdom Viridiplantae; phylum Streptophyta; class Magnoliopsida; order Asparagales; family Orchidaceae; genus Dendrobium; species Dendrobium chrysotoxum. The sequence continues at coordinate 2,030,485 of CM034313.1, forward strand.
GGGCAATGGTAGTGGCTTTAACTTTTTTTAGGAAGAAAAGAGGTGAGTAAAAAGTGTTTGACAACTCTATATAATTTATTATCAGAAATAAGCATGAATTTCTTAATTTAAATATAATGAATAAGTAACTCATATCATGGAATAATGCTTTTAGTGGTAACTTAATGAACTAATCATCTTAAATTTGTTGACCTCATTTTTGTATGAGCTCAGTAGGACCAATCCAGACCTTAGGATCTTTCCAATCCTTAGGATCAATCTTAACCCTGGGATCAATCTGATCTTAGATCAATCCAAACTTTAAGATCAATCCAAATTCAAATCAATCCTGACCCCAGATCAATATAATCTAGACTTTAGGTTCTATTCTAGATCCTAAGAACCTGCTAGATCTCAGACCTTAAGATTTCCTAGACTCTAGGATCTTCCTAGATTTCAGTCCCTAGGATTTTCCTAGATCAATTTAGATCTTAAGATTCTCCTAGATCTTAGATCTATCCAGATCTCAAATCCATTCAAACTCCAGACCAGTCCAAGCCTTAAATCAATCTAAATCTCAATCAAGATCTTAATCCATAATTTCAAGTCAAACCTCAATCAAATATGCATCGTTCAATCAATCTAACTTCCAATCAACCTTCAATCGTTTTCCAATCAAATTTTGATCATACTCCAATCCAGTCTTCAATTTACGTTTCAATCAAATCTTCGATCATACTTCGGTCCAATTTCAATTCAAACTTCAAATATTCAATTTTCAATCAATCGTCAATTAAAATTCATTTTTTTTTATCAAGCAAATTTAATCAAGTGATATAGAATCGAGTCGACCAATTCGTATTCAATTTAGTGCTAGATGGCTTTTATTGACATGATTTAACCTATCTTAGCATGATATAAATCAAATTGGCGTTAATTAGCTTAAATATTTTCAATCAAATTAGTGTGAATCCAAGAATTAATAGTATTTTTTTTATTCAATCATTTCATTTCAATTGTCTTAATTATACCTTTAATATTGGTCTTTGGTATCAAGAAAAAAAAAGGATTTTAAGAGAGGGGATTAGGGCCGGCTAAAGGGATATATGCGGCTCTCATTCCAGATTTTCTTCTCCCACTCTCTCAAGCCCTAGCGGCATACACAAGAGGGAGGGATACAAACAGCTGCAATTTTCTTTTCTCCACCCGTCCAAGCAAGAGGAGAAGTGCTGGCCTAGATTCCACGATCTGTGCTCTCATGCCTCCAGTCGCCAGATCTTTTCCCATTCGTTCTTAGAGAGCTTCTAGGGCTGGTGGTCACTCCATCATCCCTCTATTTCCAAAATTTTTAACAGAAGCACCCGCCCTTTGGATATCTATCACTAGGGCCATCCGAAGTAGGGGATGCTGCTCTCATTTTCGTGATCTCTCCCTCATGTCCCCACTTGCTTCTTCCTCTTCCCATCCGACCAAGTAAAAGAAAAGAGAAGACTAAAGATCGGGCCAAGAGGAGTTGTTGCTAGGACCGGCCAACAGGAGGCCGATTGAAGAAAAGGGCTGCTCTCATCTCAAGATCTCTCTTCTTCTCAATCCATCCAAACAAGAGCAAGACCGCCGAGAGCTCTCTTCCTTACACCCCATTCCAAACCAGGAAAAGTAAGAGGAGCAAGAAGAGTTGTTGTCGAATCTCCCAAGAAGATGGCTACATCATTTCAACTCCAAACGGTAAATCCTTGCTTGATTTCTTTTGATTATTGATTAGTTTGTACAGATTTACCTATTCTCAAAAGCAAATTTATATGAGATAGGCTTGCTTAATCTCTCTTGAAAGCTAATAAACATGTATATTTTTTTTTTTATCATGAGAGCACTCTTGGTTTGAACAAGTTTTCTCACCATTTTGTGAGATTCAACACAGTTTTTTTTTATGATGAGAATAATCTTGGTTTCTCACTGATTTTGTAAGGGGTTGAATTTATCCTTATTCTTGTTTTTAAGCGAGCATATGACGTTTTATTACTTCAAGGATTTGGAAGTTTATATCTCAATGGTATATGTACATATACACATTTAGTTGGCAAAGAATCTGTTGATCTGTCTCTTGGCGGTTATTGCAAGCTTAAACTATTTCTACTTTGTTGAAACTTGTTGGAATTGCTCCTTCTATATAAACTGGTTGCTATTTGTCAATGATCAAATTAAGCTTGAACAAGTCGTGGCCATGTTTGGGTCAGTTCATTTCTTACTGAATTTAAGCAGGTAGAGTGGAGGAATTTGAAGTGAAGCTAGTCAATTATTTTGCCTATATCAAGAAGTTTACTACATGATGGCCTTAAAATTTCATGATGATATTTAATACTTTAGGCATGTGGTGGTTAGCATTTCACCATTTCATATATAACCTGCAGTTTGCATTGATATTGATTTTAGAATAATATGCATTAGGTTTACTGAAGGATTGGTGGCTTATTTTATTTTGCCGGAATTTGATGTTCATTGTGACCGATGCGAAAATTATACTTTGTCGATGCTATGTGGGTTATGATTTGTTGATTCCATTGTAATGTGGTTGACCTTTCATTCGAATGCAAGTATAACCTGTCTGATGATTATTTCAATGAGTTCCTCGATCATCTACATTGCCTGATGTATCCTGCTTAGAGTGGAAGGTTTAAATATAGGTTGGCAACTCAATATAGTGCATGAATTCAACATTAAAGAGTTGGGGTGACCTTTTTTTTTTTTCTTCCTTCTTTTAGCCTTTCTTTTATTTCTGTAATGAAAGAGGAAGTTTATGATCATCTCTTTAAGAGTTTATACAAGCATCAATTCCTTGAGATGTGTTCACTTGACAAATGAAAGTCTCTCTTATGTGAAACTGAAACAATTCTTGATGAGTGATTCAAACTTATTCGTTTCCAAACTATACATTGATACTTCCAAACTGATTTTATATGTGCTGAATATTTCCCTGGTTACAAACTGCTGAATATATATTTCTCATCTCTACAAGTCATGGTTTAGTTGGGAGAATTATATGTATGTTGACTTCCAAGCAATAGTCTCTTGTTTTGCTATGTTCATTCAACATGAAAGAATCTGGCACATTATTCTATGTATTACCCATGTTCTGGTTTCCTGACAAGATGACATGCATCGTTTCATATGTGAACACTGGAAGGATTATATGTATATTTTAGTTTTGATACTACACTTGACATTTGATAACAAAGGTTGTTGAAAATTTTCTTTTGGAGGAGCCTGTAAGAAAATTTTAAGAGGTGGATTGTGTCATGCTTGAGACTATCTAGTGGAAATTATGAGCTTATTTAAGTGGCTCAAATGCTCATCTCTAAGAGACAAAATTATTCCTGCTTATCATTGCATTTCTCTTTTACAGTATAATATTTTATTGGTTGGTTGTGTAACCATTTAGTGACCAATACAGTGATGGAATGTTATCCTTTTGAGTATTATAAAGTGCTGAATTTTGTCTCTTCTTCACTTCTACCCGTATTCTTGCTTTCTTTTTCCAATAAAATGAGATTGCGCAACGGGTTTTGCATTTTCATGATTTAAGAAGAAGAGGGCTTGGAGTCATATGCTACATATAGGAAAGATATTATTAGTTGCATGAATCATGATTATGTTGAAGGGGCTGTTGGGCTTCCCGAGAAAGAGCAGCAACTAGAAGTAACCTTCAGTCTTTTTCTATTCCTGCATCCGCATTCTTTCTTTCATTCTTGATTGAGGAGTTTATAGGTCCTATTGTGCTCCAACATTTTATAATTGGTAATGGATTTGAAGAGTCCATATGCTTATCAATGCTTTGATAATATGTATGGAGATATTGGGAAAGCTTCTTACATGTTTCATGCGATGGTATTATGTGACATTTGATTCAAAGAATTTTCATTATGTTGTTAAGCTTTTATTTCAATGATTGAATGCAAACTTCTATGGTTTATGTTTGAAGGCTTTTTGAATCGTTGGAAGGGAATGAAGTTGCCATGCTCTTTCTTTCTTCCCTTAAGTATCATGTGCCATAAATGTTGAGTTGGAATAACTGGATATGTTGGAAACTTATTTCTTACAAGTTGGGTTCAATTTGAGGTGTATAAATGTTGGAGAAAATACATATGTTTGTATATCAATTTTGAACATTCTTGGGTTTTACATAAGGTATTTTTGGTTAGGTTGGAAAGTGATCATGAATGCTGATTTGCTTCTCTAAGGTGCCATATATGCTGAAATTGATCTTGGGAAGTGTGATATATGAGTGGAAACTTCTCTTTACATATAAGTATGTGCTGAAATTACCTTTGCAAGATATTGTATGAGCTGAAGTCCTCTCTTACATGTGATTACATATGCTGAAATCGTTCCTATGGGACAATATATGAGTAGAAACTTCTCTTTACATATAAGTATATATGCTGAAATTACTCTTATAAGATGTCACATGCATTGAAATTAATTCTTATAAAGATATACACACTTTGAAATTACCTCAATAATTTGATTTGATTCATATTTTCACATATTCATTCATATGTTAATTCATACTAGTTTCTATAGTCACATACATGATATTCTGACACCTCTTTCTCTCTTCGCCTTTTTGCGAGGCACTGATGGAGTTGAGTGGAGGCTAGAGCAAAGGAGCTTTAGTTGCCCCGTTCTTCCAAATGGGGATGCCACGATCAGAATCACCGTTGACCAGCTCCGGTGATCAGGTAAGTTTTCTTAAAACTTAGAAGATCATAGGGCTCCTATATTTCCCTGTTGAGCTATTCTCCTTAAAATTCCTGACTCCTGCAATTAGTGAATATATACCATCACATAACTTGTTCACATTCACATGTATGTCCAAAGGGTTAGTGACATTGATTCAAACCCATTAAACCTAGTGACATCATTAAGGACAATAATTAAGGACGAGTCTTAGAGAATTTAGGCAAACTCTAGGCTTCACACATATATCCCTTAGGGATGAAAGATCAAATTTAGAGAACTTAGCGACACCATATCTTAGGATTAGTGTATACTATCAAACCTGATCTTAATCAAACTTAAACCAATCGATTAATCATTAAACCACTTAATTGATTTAATTAAAGTTAAACCCTCAATTGAACCTCAAAACTTCTTTAAATCCAATTAACTTGAAATTCAAACCCCTTGAGTTTAGTGACTTTCCCTGCTCTAGGGAAAATTCTCACTAAAGTTTGAATTCCTTAAAACCTTTAATCAAACCCCTTAAGATTAAGCCTGAATCAAACCCTCAAAACTTCAAGAAATTTAATAAATCAAATTTAAAACACAAAGACACACTTAATACCTCAAATTAATCAAAATTGAACCCTTAATGTATAAAAATTAAAACCCTTTTGATTGAACATTAAATTTAAGTTTAATTGAATTTTCATTGAAATTGAACATTTAATTAATTTAATTAATTAAAAATGATTAAAAATTCCAAAGAATTCTTAAACACTTGATAATCCCTCCTTAGATCATTCTTGATCTTTGGAGGTGATTTCAAGGAGTTTAGAGTTCATTTGGACTCAAATCATTAAAACATCCTTAATTAAACAATTAAATAATTCAAATAATTTTCAAATTTTGATAATTTAAAAACCATAACTATTTCAAGAAAATCTCAAATTGATCAAACTCAAAGTCATTCAACTCAAACAAAAATCTAAAATCTATCAAAAACATCTAACCTTCAAAAATCATTTAAAAATCCAGAAAATTGTAATCTAACCTTAAATCCAGCAATCAATCAACCTTAATTGAAGTTCATCAAATTTCAAACCTTAAATTAAACCTAATTCATTTAATCATACCGGGTACCACTGGGTAACCCAGGCCTACGAGGCTATTAAATTAGCCCCAAGGAAGGTGAAATAAACTTCACGGTCTCGGTGAGCAACAAAGGTGGTATCCAACAAATAATCAAGAATCAATCTTAAAAATTAACTTCAAATCATTAAGACTTAAACTTTAACCAAAAACTTCCCTTGAACCTTTCAACAAACCAGAACATTAAACAACCTTAATCAATTGCCCGATACAGGACATATCCAAACCACACAGCCTGCTACACACACCTAGATTGACCTGTTAGGACACAGACTCTAGCTTTAGGTTAGGCCGGTGTTCCTTTCTATTTTGAGATATTTTAAATTTACACACAAAATGAGAGTGGCATCCTAGGTTAGATGACATAGACATAGGTTCATTTCCCACAGACCTGTGCACTTTTACTTGTCAGCCTAGGATTAGGTCCCCAGCCCCTTAGTCTACGAGGTCTCCTTGAATGAGGTAACCCATGGTTGCTAACAAGGATCCTCTGGTCGGCACTCGACTAAGTAGGCTAAGGATACCGACGAACCCGGGACGATGGAAAACCATGGGATCTTGACCGGGGACGTCATACCCACTTGGTAGGTTAGTCTCTACCCTCACTTCCTGGGCATTCTCTTGATCTGGTGATCGAGAATATAAGCCCCAACTTTCTAATAAAATCAATCATTCAAACTTAAATCTTTTTCCGTCGAATTCGAGCCCAACACTTAGGATAGTTTGAGGTGTCTCTGAATTATTTCAGAATCTCAAACACCTCCTACTTCTCATCCTTTGACCTCCAGAAAGAACTGTTCAAATTTGATCCAATCCCATTTGAAAATTCAAGTCCTTAACCTTCTTTGATATCAATCTTTGAATTCTTAAATAAAATTCGTATCGCTATTTTAATCGAGAGTATTCGTAGGAAATTTTTTGGTTTCCTACGATGTAATTAACTACGAGGGCTTGCGCTCGTAGGAGATTTAGAAACCCAGACCTGATTTCAAAATCAAGCTTTTTCAAAATCCTTAATTAATTATCTTTGGGAAATTCAAAGTTCAACGATCATTATCGTCATTTTCAAATGATCGATAACAGACGATATCCTCTTTCTTTGGAAAGATATATCGTACTATTATTGTAACTTTGATTATGAAATTAATGATCTCTTTACTGGATTATTATAGTTAAACATTGGATTAAACATCATTCTGATTCTTCGGGATCATATGTTGTTTCTCCTTGAGTTTGACTACGATAATCAGGATAAATCAAGATTTATAATCTGAACCTATTAGGGAACGATATGTTCACCTTCCGAGGTGATATATCATTCATAATAAGTGTTCGATTATAAAATTTAAATTCCAGAAATTTAACTTTCCCAAAGAAAATAAAACCCTCTTTTCAAAACCAAACTATATTTTTTAATCAAACAAAAAAAATGGCGACTCCACTGGAGAAAATCTCTCTCTCCATCTTTAATAGTGGTACGAATTTTATTGCATCGGTAGTTTTGACTATCTTTCTTCCATTGGTCCCTCTCCCATTTCTCCCTTGGGTGAGTGTGGTCAACTCAATTAAGACATGTGAAAAGAGAGGTGAGTGTAGGAAACCTCCCTCCAAGCCGGGCTTTGACATTTTGCCTCCAAGTCTATTGGTAGAGCAAAAGAGTTAAGCCAAGCTTGTCAAAATATTTTTGCATATGTTGCAAACTCGCATGCGAATAAATCCCTGCATGCTAAGTTTCACAATTAAAAAATCCCTCAGTCTTAAAATCTAGATTCAAAATTTCTTTAATTAAACCTGGATTTTGACATTTCACCCCAAGCTAGTCAGTATGGTGAAAGAGTCAAACCAGGTGTCTAGATTTTCTCTTGAATTTTGTTAACCATTATGTTGAAAATAAAACTCAACATTTTTGAGTTTCAAAAGTCAAGGAAAATCTTTTAAATCAACTTCAATCGTCATTGCTATGTATCTTCTACAATATTCTGTTGTAGTCGAACACATGTAATTCAAATTCAAAATTCTTCAGTCAATTCTAGGCTTTGATATTTCACCCCTAAATTGTTTGATGGGGTGCAAAGAGTCAAGCCTTAGGATCTTCAAGCTAATTTGGTAAACCTACATATTTGAACAAAATTCAATATGTTGAGTTTCAAATTTTGAAGAGGATCCGTTCAGTTTCAACCTTGAGTTTAAATCCAGATTCAAATTCAAATTCAATTTCAATTTAAATTCAATTTCAAGCTCGAATTGAATCCAAGATTTAAGTTTAAATTCAACTTCAAAACTAAATTCAATCTTAAGTTCAAATTCAATTTCAAACTTGAACTCAAATTTGATTCCAAACTTAAATTCAAACTTCATATTTGATTTCAAGGTCAAATTCGGGACTTTGACATTTTGACCCAAATTAATTGGAGAAATGAAAAGAGTCAAGCCCGATCCCCAGATCTTTCATATCAATTTTATGCACCTATATGATTGAGTGAAACTCAGTCTGTTGAGTCATAAAATTTGAAGAAATACCCATTTGACTTGAGCCTCAAATTCAAATTTAACTTTGAATCCAAACATAATTTCAACCTGAAATTTGAATTTGATTTCCAATTTAAAGTCGATTCAATTTTGATCGAGATTTTGACATTTCGACCCAAGTCAATTGGTGAAATGAAAAGAGTCGAGCCCGATCCCCGGATCTTTCATATCGATTTTATGCACCTACATGATTGAGTGAAACTCAATTTGTTGAGTCATAAAATTTGAAGAAAGATCCATTTGACTTGAGTTTCAAGTTCAAATTCAAAATTTAAGAACAAACATAATTTCAACCTGAAATTTGAATTCGATTTTCAACTTAAAGTCGATTCAATTTTTATCGGGACTTTGACATTTCGACCCAAGTCAATTGGTGAAATGAAAAGAGTCAAGCTCGATCCCTGGATCTTTCATATCAATTCTGTGTACCTATATGATTGAGCGAAACTCGATTTGTTGAGTCACAGAATTTGAAGAAAGGTCCATTCGACTTCAACCTTAGGTTCAAATTCAAATTCAACTTTAAATCAAAATACAATCTCAACTTTAAGTTCGAATTTGATTGTCATCTCAAATTTTAAATTCAACTTTGAATTCAAGCTTGAGTTTGAACTTTGACATTTTGCCCCAAGTTAATTGGTGTAGCGAAAGTGTCGGGTTCAACACTTAAGTCCTGGTCAATTCTACGAACCTCTGTTTTGAATTTAAACTCAACATGATTGAATTATCAAATTTTGAATAACATTAATTAAGTTTAAAATTCAAATTCAAATTCAAGATTAACTAATTCAAGTCATTGTTCATTAATTTCAGGATTTAAGCACTCAAATGGCTGGGAAACTCATTTTCTCTCTAGATAGAAACCTGATAGTCGAAGGAATCACTTCTGGTAATTTGATCCAGTTTGAAATGCAATTCCAAGACTTCAAGTTATCAGTCGATGGAGAAGAAATGATTGATCTATCTGCTGGAATACGAAGGAATGTCCCCTTGGTTGAGATTACTTTAGGGTCAGGAGTTGACTCCCCTATCTCCGAGATGGAGGCTGTTGTCACCCCTTTACCCACTGTATCTTTTACTGAGGAGGATAGGAACCAGAACTCAATAACGATAGAAGAGCTACCATCTCAGCCTGAGATTGGGTCAAGTTCTAGTACCCCTGTCGTAAGCAAGGCCAGCAAGAATAAAATGAAGAATTACCTTCGTAGAGTCAGAAAGAAGGTTGTCAAGGCTAGGAAGAGTGCTGAGGCGAAAGCCTTAAAGCACGTCAAGTCCGAGGCTAATCAAAAGTTCGTCGCTCCTTCTACGAACCCCTTCCCTGGTGGAAATCATTTCCACCCTTCTCCTGTTACTCAAAGGAGGGAGGTTGTAGAGACGAGAGCACGATCTTCAATACATCTTCTTGACTACTACATGACGAGGATTAATCAAGCCAGAACTGATCAAACTCCAGCACCAGGCCCTAGGCCCCCAGTTGAAGGTTATGACCCGTCCACTCTACTAGATGATGTTAGGTCACGTTTCTATACGTGTCCCACTACATCAACTAGGGAGGAGGAGGTGTAGAAACCATTCGGGGTGCCACTCTCCTAATTACTAGACCACTAGTAATAAGGGAGGGGAAATAATTTAAGATTATATCAGATAGTGATACCGTTAAAATCCAACTTTCAACGGGGTCCTATCGAGATAAATCTTTTTGATTAAAGTGATGCAATGACTTCTAAGGATAGTGCAGACCCAATAGTAGTCTCTCCCTCCAAGGGGATCGAAGGAATCTAATTCCGTACTACTGGGGTCTTGCCACCTAGATTTGCGATGTCTTTTTAAGAAAAAGCTTTCAATTTCTCGAGTGTACTGATTTCAAACTTTCAAGATAGTTGAGTTATCTTTTTAATGAAAATTGACCTCTATTTGAAGTCTTAAGCAGGAGAAAATTGTAGTTGACTCCAAATGTTTGAATACACCTCCCTCCCACCTCTTTTGTGGGATTGATTCAACTGTTGAGTTAAATCAATATCAAATTTAAGTTGATCTTTGAAATGAAAATCTTCTCAATTTTCTCACAATTTTCTATCCTAATAGATATCTCTTGCGTGTTTAAAATCTGTTCAATGATTTTCAAAAGTCAAGCCAATATTTATTTTAAAAGACTGGGTCTTACCTTGAGGATTATTCGTCCTTGCATGAGAGAATGAGTTTTCTTCTCTTATACTTGAGATGTAATCCCGGTATTGAAATAGAGAAGGTGTAGCCTCTTCTTAAATTCAATTGAATTCAAAAGATGCGCAAAATGCGCCAACAATCAAGAAATGCACAAAGTGCACTAAAAATCAAAAAGATGCGCAATGGGCACCATAAGTTAAAAAAAACAGTGCAAAATGTACTATAAATCAAAAGATGCGTAAAGTGCGCCACCAAGAAAAGAAAGAATGAAAGAGGCTCCCTTCTGCTAAATTCTTCAATCTCAAAATACCCAGTTAATTTAAAATTGCTTGATTTTAAGAATCTTGAATCCAGAATTTTCACCGTGCATCGATAATCTATCAAGATACAAAAATCTCTCGTGCTAGAGAATTGAAAAGATCAAATTTCTATATTCAACTTAAATCTCTTTGAAATTGATTTTAATTCAAAATACTTAAGGGAGACCCCAGTTTAGTTCTTACGAAACTTGGTCTGGGTCAACAAAACCTAAATCCTCAAACCTTTTCAGGTTAGTTGGGGTCACTCAAACTTTTCACTGCACTTCTAAATTTGTTCCCGTTTGTCGTTCCGACAGGGTCTAAATAGCTAGAGGAAGTTTTCTAATAAGAAGAATGAATCTTCTACTCCTGATTAAAATTCAAAATCTGGTCATTGAGAAGTGTGTGTAAGCCCTTCCATATAGGCATCCTTCCTTTAAGGCCTTCTTTATAAAATTACACTCTATGCTGGGTCCAAGTTCAATCCCACTGGAGGAGTATTTTATAATGCTGGAGATTGTCGTTCACAATCAAACCACACCCTGTGCTGGGTCCTAGATCATTCTGATCTAGAAGCGTAGTTTTCTGAGATGAGACTTGCTGTTTAAAATCAAACTCTATTTGAGCAGAATGCTTGACTCCAATTCAAGGAGCTCAAGGGCATCAAATAAAAATCAATACATGCTCAACAAAGTTTGAAAGTTCATAAGTCACATTTGATTCAAGTTATTGATAAGTTGTGTCACTTTAGAACTCCCCAAGTAGGAGACTTGGTCGTAGTCTTTTGTAGACCGCTTCTAATCCGTTGTAAACTCAATGGAAAGCTTGAGTCAATGTTGACTGGACCGTTCATGACGATCTTTGAGGAAATTTCCAATCGACTGATCAACCCTGAAGAATGCCACCTAATATTTTTAAAAATTGGGGAGGCTCTTCAGGAAGTACCATGCCAGATGAGTGTCAAACTTAAAATTAAATTCAAAACACTTCAAATTCAAAATCAAATTCAAACAATTCAAAATCAAATTCAAACAAATCAAAATTGAGCCAAACACAATCGAAATTCAAAATTCAAAATCAAATTCAAGGTGAATCAAAATCAAATCAACTTTCAAATTCAAATTTTCAAATTCAAAATAATTTGAATCAAATTCAAAACACGTCACAGATTTAAAACCTTTCAAATTCAAATTCGTTAAATCAAGTTTTAAATTCAAACATCTTCAAATTCAAAACTCAATCAATTCAAATTCAAAAATCATTCAATTCTCAAGTTTCAGAATTCAAATCTGATCCTCTATGTGAAGCAAATTTCCTTCACATATGATCAACCCAGACTCGATCCTCTGTATAAAGCAAGTTTCCTCTATACACGATCATCCAGACTCGATCCTCTGTGTGAAGCAAGTTTCCTTCACTTATGATCATTTCAAATCTGATCCTCTATGTGAAGCAAGTTTCCTTCACATATGATCAGTCCAGATTCGATCCGCTATGTAGAGCAAGTTTCCTCTACATATGATCATCCAAATTCGATCCTATATGTGAAGCAAGTTTCCTTCACATATGATCAATCCAGATCTGATCCTCTATATGAAGCAAGTTTCCTTCATATACGATCATTCCAGACCTGATCCTCTATATGAAGCAAGTTTCCTTCATATACGATCATTCCAGACCTGATCCTCTATATAGAGCAAGTTTCCTCTATATATGATCATTCCAGACCTGATCCTCTATATAGAGCAAGTTTCCTCTATATACGATCAATCCAGACCCGATCCTCTATACAGAGCAAGTTTCCTCTGTATATGATCATTCTAGACTCGATCCTCTATGTGAAGCAAGTTTCCTTCACATATGATCATTCCAGACCTGATCCTCTATATAGAGCAAGTTTCCTCTATATACGATCAATCCAGACTCGATCCTCTATACAGAGCAAGTTTCCTCTGTATATGATCATTCTAGACTCGATCCTCTATGTGAAGCAAGTTTCCTTCACATATGATCATTCCAGACCTGATCTTCTATATAGAGCAAGTTTCCTCTGTATATGATCATTCCAGACTCGATCCTCTATGTGAAACAAGTTTCCTTCACATATGATCATTCCTAATCTGATCCTCTATATAGAGTAAGTTTCCTCTATATACGATCATCCTGACTCGATCCTCTATATAGAGTAAGTTTCCTCTATATACGATCATCCTGACTCGATCCTCTATATAAAGCAAGTTTCCTTTACATACGATCACTCCAGATCTGATTCTGTGTAAAGCAATGCTTCCTTCTCACGGGATCATCCAGTTTTCTTTTCCTTAAGGTTAAATGTGAGTCATCGTGCTTTCTTTCCTTAGGATTAGATCTTCTAGCGATGGAGTACGCCCTCTGTGGCACCATCATAGATTTAAATTCCAGTTCCGACCTTCTATGGGAAGCAATGCTTCCTTCCCTCAGGGTCCTCCAGTCTTCTTCTCCTTAAGGACAGATGTGAGTCATCGTGCTTTCTTTCCTTATGATTAGATCTACTAGTGATGGATAACGCCCTCTGTGGCACCATTCTAGTTTTAAAATTCAAATCTTTAAGTATGATCTCCCATAGGAAGTAATATTACCTTCCTATGAGATCATCCAGCTCTTCTCTTCCTTAGAGTAAGTATTTTCCTTCTCTTAGGATTTGATTCCCCAGTGATGGAATAAGTCCCTTGTGGCCCCGTCCTGGATTCAATTTCAATTCTAAATTCAAACTTTCTTCTCCTCAAGGTTAGGCTTTTCTCCTTCTTTTAGGATTAGACTCCCCAGTGATGGAATAAGTCCTCTATGGCACCGTCCTGGGTTTAATTTCAAAATCCAGTTCTCTCTTCCTTAGGGTAGGTTATCCTTCCTTCCCTTGGGATTAGACTTTCTAGTGATGGAGTAAGTCCTCTATGGCACCGTCCTGGAATCAATCTCAATCAAGCCTTCTTTTCCTTAAGGCTAGGCATTTCTTCCTTCCCTTAGGATTAGATCTACTAGTGGTAGAGTACGCCCTTTTTGGCACTGCCCTAGTATCAAAATTCAAACTTGATCCTCGGTAGTTAGGAATTCTTTCTTTCTACAGAATCATCCAGACCTCCTTTTCCTTTAGGGCAAGACTTCCCTTCCTTTAGGATTAGATCTACTAGTGGTAGAGTACGCTACCCCCAGCACTACCCTAGTATCATTTCAAATTCAATTTTCTAAGGTTAGACTTTCCTTTTCCTTGGAATCAAATCTAGACTCGATCCTCTGTAGTTATGAATTCTTCCTTTCTATACGATCATCCAGACCTTCCTTCTCCTTTAGGGATAGATTCTTCCTTTCCCTTAGGACCAGACCCACTAGCAGTAGAGTACGCTGCCTCAGCACTACCCTAGCATCATTTCAAATTCAAATTTCTAGGGTTAGGATCCCCTTCCCTTAGAATTAAGTTTCAAATTCAATCTTCTAGGGTTAAGATTTCCTTCCCTTAGATTCAACTCAAATTTAATCTTCTAGGGCTAGGATCTCCTTTCCTTAGATTAATTTCAAATTTAATCTTCTAAGGTTAGGATTTTCCTTTCCCTTAGAATCAAATCCAGATTCAATCCTTTATGGTTAGGAGTTCTTCCTTCCTACAGGATCACCCAGACTTCCTTCTCCTTTAGGGATAGATTCTTCCTTCCCTTTAGGACCAGACCCACTAGTGGTAGAATATGCTTTTTCTAGCACTACCCTAATATCTATTCAAACTCTGATTCCCTAGGGATAGATTTCTCTTGCCTTTAGGATCAAAACCCCAGACTTGACCATTCTATTCGGTCAACACCAATATGTGCAATAGAACTACATTCTATTACACATATTGGGGGTCCATTTGTTGACCTCATTTTTGTATGAGCTCAGTAAGACCAATCCAGACCTTAGGATCTTTCCAATCCTTAGGATCAATCTTAACCCTGGGATCAATCTGATCTTAGATCAATCCAAACTTTAAGATCAATCCAAATTCAAATCAATCCTGACCCCAGATCAATATAATCTAGACTTTAGGTTCTATTCTAGATCCTAAGAACCTGCTAGATCTCAGACCTTAAGATTTCCTAGACTCTAGGATCTTCCTAGATTTCAGTCCCTAGGATTTTCCTAGATCAATTTAGATCTTAAGATTCTCCTAGATCTTAGATCTATCCAGATCTCAAATCCATTCAAACTCCAGACCAGTCCAAGCCTTAAATCAATCTAAACCTCAATCAAGATCTTAATCCATAATTTCAAGTCAAACCTCAATCAAATATGCATCGTTCAATCAATCTAACTTCCAATCAACCTTCAATCGTTTTCCAATCAAATTTTGATCATACTCCAATCCAGTCTTCAATTTACGTTTCAATCAAATCTTCGATCATACTTCGGTCCAATTTCAATTCAAACTTCAAATATTCAATTTTCAATCAATCGTCAATTAAAATTCATTTTTTTTATCAAGCAAATTTAATCAAGTGATATAGAATCGAGTCGACCAATTCGTATTCAATTTAGTGCTAGATGGCTTTTATTGACATGATTTAACCTATCTTGGCATGATATAAATCAAATTGGCGTTAATTAGCTTAAATATTTTCAATCAAATTAGTGTGAATCCAAGAATTAATAGTATTTTTTTTTATTCAATCATTTCATTTCAATTGTCTTAATTATACCTTTAATATTGGTCTTTGGTATCAAGAAAAAAAAAAAGGATTTTAAGAGAGGGGATTAGGGCCGGCTAAAGGGATATATGCGGCTCTCATTCCAGATTTCTTCTCCCACTCTCTCAAGCCCTAGCGGCATACACAAGAGGGAGGGATACAAACAGCTGCAATTTTCTTTTCTCCACCCGTCCAAGCAAGAGGAGAAGTGCTGGCCTAGATTCCACGATCTGTGCTCTCATGCCTCCAGTCGCCAGATCTTTTCCCATTCGTTCTTAGAGAGCTTCTAGGGCTGGTGGTCACTCCATCATCCCTCTATTTCCAAAATTTTTAACAGAAGCACCCGCCCTTTGGATATCTATCACTAGGGCCATCCGAAGTAGGGGATGCTGCTCTCATTTTCGTGATCTCTCCCTCATGTCCCCACTTGCTTCTTCCTCTTCCCATCCGACCAAGTAAAAGAAAAGAGAAGACTAAAGATCGGGCCAAGAGGAGTTGTTGCTAGGACCGGCCAACAGGAGGCCGATTGAAGAAAAGGGCTGCTCTCATCTCAAGATCTCTCTTCTTCTCAATCCATCCAAACAAGAGCAAGACCGCCGAGAGCTCTCTTCCTTACACCCCATTCCAAACCAGGAAAAGTAAGAGGAGCAAGAAGAGTTGTTGTCGAATCTCCCAAGAAGATGGCTACATCATTTCAACTCCAAACGGTAAATCCTTGCTTGATTTCTTTTGATTATTGATTAGTTTGTACAGATTTACCTATTCTCAAAAGCAAATTTATATGAGATAGGCTTGCTTAATCTCTCTTGAAAGCTAATAAACATGTATATTTTTTTTTTATCATGAGAGCACTCTTGGTTTGAACAAGTTTTCTCACCATTTTGTGAGATTCAACACAGTTTTTTTTTATGATGAGAATAATCTTGGTTTCTCACTGATTTTGTAAGGGGTTGAATTTATCCTTATTCTTGTTTTTAAGCGAGCATATGACGTTTTATTACTTCAAGGATTTGGAAGTTTATATCTCAATGGTATATGTACATATACACATTTAGTTGGCAAAGAATCTGTTGATCTGTCTCTTGGCGGTTATTGCAAGCTTAAACTATTTCTACTTTGTTGAAACTTGTTGGAATTGCTCCTTCTATATAAACTGGTTGCTATTTGTCAATGATCAAATTAAGCTTGAACAAGTCGTGGCCATGTTTGGGTCAGTTCATTTCTTACTGAATTTAAGCAGGTAGAGTGGAGGAATTTGAAGTGAAGCTAGTCAATTATTTTGCCTGTATCAAGAAGTTTACTACATGATGGCCTTAAAATTTCATGATGATATTTAATACTTTAGGCATGTGGTGGTTAGCATTTCACCATTTCATATATAACCTGCAGTTTGCATTGATATTGATTTTAGAATAATATGCATTAGGTTTACTGAAGGATTGGTGGCTTATTTTATTTTGCCGGAATTTGATGTTCATTGTGACCGATGCGAAAATTATACTTTGTCGATGCTATGTGGGTTATGATTTGTTGATTCCATTGTAATGTGGTTGACCTTTCATTCGAATGCAAGTATAACCTGTCTGATGATTATTTCAATGAGTTCCTCGATCATCTACATTGCCTGATGTATCCTGCTTAGAGTGGAAGGTTTAAATATAGGTTGGCAACTCAATATAGTGCATGAATTCAACATTAAAGAGTTGGGGTGACCTTTTTTTTTTTTCTTCCTTCTTTTAGCCTTTCTTTTATTTCTGTAATGAAAGAGGAAGTTTATGATCATCTCTTTAAGAGTTTATACAAGCATCAATTCCTTGAGATGTGTTCACTTGACAAATGAAAGTCTCTCTTATGTGAAACTGAAACAATTCTTGATGAGTGATTCAAACTTATTCGTTTCCAAACTATACATTGATACTTCCAAACTGATTTTATATGTGCTGAATATTTCCCTGGTTACAAACTGCTGAATATATATTTCTCATCTCTACAAGTCATGGTTTAGTTGGGAGAATTATATGTATGTTGACTTCCAAGCAATAGTCTCTTGTTTTGCTATGTTCATTCAACATGAAAGAATCTGGCACATTATTCTATGTATTACCCATGTTCTGGTTTCCTGACAAGATGACATGCATCGTTTCATATGTGAACACTGGAAGGATTATATGTATATTTTAGTTTTGATACTACACTTGACATTTGATAACAAAGGTTGTTGAAAATTTTCTTTTGGAGGAGCCTGTAAGAAAATTTTAAGAGGTGGATTGTGTCATGCTTGAGACTATCTAGTGGAAATTATGAGCTTATTTAAGTGGCTCAAATGCTCATCTCTAAGAGACAAAATTATTCCTGCTTATCATTGCATTTCTCTTTTACAGTATAATATTTTATTGGTTGGTTGTGTAACCATTTAGTGACCAATACAGTGATGGAATGTTATCCTTTTGAGTATTATAAAGTGCTGAATTTTGTCTCTTCTTCACTTCTACCCGTATTCTTGCTTTCTTTTTCCAATAAAATGAGATTGCGCAACGGGTTTTGCATTTTCATGATTTAAGAAGAAGAGGGCTTGGAGTCATATGCTACATATAGGAAAGATATTATTAGTTGCATGAATCATGATTATGTTGAAGGGGCTGTTGGGCTTCCCGAGAAAGAGCAGCAACTAGAAGTAACCTTCAGTCTTTTTCTATTCCTGCATCCGCATTCTTTCTTTCATTCTTGATTGAGGAGTTTATAGGTCCTATTGTGCTCCAACATTTTATAATTGGTAATGGATTTGAAGAGTCCATATGCTTATCAATGCTTTGATAATATGTATGGAGATATTGGGAAAGCTTCTTACATGTTTCATGCGATGGTATTATGTGACATTTGATTCAAAGAATTTTCATTATGTTGTTAAGCTTTTATTTCAATGATTGAATGCAAACTTCTATGGTTTATGTTTGAAGGCTTTTTGAATCGTTGGAAGGGAATGAAGTTGCCATGCTCTTTCTTTCTTCCCTTAAGTATCATGTGCCATAAATGTTGAGTTGGAATAACTGGATATGTTGGAAACTTATTTCTTACAAGTTGGGTTCAATTTGAGGTGTATAAATGTTGGAGAAAATACATATGTTTGTATATCAATTTTGAACATTCTTGGGTTTTACATAAGGTATTTTTGGTTAGGTTGGAAAGTGATCATGAATGCTGATTTGCTTCTCTAAGGTGCCATATATGCTGAAATTGATCTTGGGAAGTGTGATATATGAGTGGAAACTTCTCTTTACATATAAGTATGTGCTGAAATTACCTTTGCAAGATATTGTATGAGCTGAAGTCCTCTCTTACATGTGATTACATATGCTGAAATCGTTCCTATGGGACAATATATGAGTAGAAACTTCTCTTTACATATAAGTATATATGCTGAAATTACTCTTATAAGATGTCACATGCATTGAAATTAATTCTTATAAAGATATACACACTTTGAAATTACCTCAATAATTTGATTTGATTCATATTTTCACATATTCATTCATATGTTAATTCATACTAGTTTCTATAGTCACATACATGATATTCTGACACCTCTTTCTCTCTTCGCCTTTTTGCGAGGCACTGATGGAGTTGAGTGGAGGCTAGAGCAAAGGAGCTTTAGTTGCCCCGTTCTTCCAAATGGGGATGCCACGATCAGAATCACCGTTGACCAGCTCCGGTGATCAGGTAAGTTTTCTTAAAACTTAAAAGATCATAGGGCTCCTATATTTCCCTGTTGAGCTATTCTCCTTAAAATTCCTGACTCCTGCAATTAGTGAATATGTACCATCACATAACTTGTTCACATTCACATGTATGTCCAAAGGGTTAGTGACATTGATTCAAACCCATTAAACCTAGTGACATCATTAAGGACAATAATTAAGGACGAGTCTTAGAGAATTTAGGCAAACTCTAGGCTTCACACATATATCCCTTAGGGATGAAAGATCAAATTTAGAGAACTTAGCGACACCATATCTTAGGATTAGTGTATACTATCAAACCTGATCTTAATCAAACTTAAACCAATCGATTAATCATTAAACCACTTAATTGATTTAATTAAAGTTAAACCCTCAATTGAACCTCAAAACTTCTTTAAATCCAATTAACTTGAAATTCAAACCCCTTGAGTTTAGTGACTTTCCCTGCTCTAGGGAAAATTCTCACTAAAGTTTGAATTCCTTAAAACCTTTAATCAAACCCCTTAAGATTAAGCCTTAATCAAATCCTCAAAACTTCAAGAAATTTAATAAATCAAATTTAAAACACAAAGACACACTTAATACCTCAAATTAATCAAAATTGAACCCTTAATGTATAAAAATTAAAACCCCTTTGATTGAACATTAAATTTAAGTTTAATTGAATTTTCATTGAAATTGAACATTTAATTAATTTAATTAATTAAAAATGATTAAAAATTCCAAAGAATTCTTAAACACTTGATAATCCCTCCTTAGATCATTCTTGATCTTTGGAGGTGATTTCAAGGAGTTTAGAGTTCATTTGGACTCAAATCATTAAAACATCCTTAATTAAACAATTAAATAATTCAAATAATTTTCAAATTTTGATAATTTAAAAACCATAACTATTTCAAGAAAATCTCAAATTGATCAAACTCAAAGTCATTCAACTCAAACAAAAATCTAAAATCTATCAAAAACATCTAACCTTCAAAAATCATTTAAAAATCCAGAAAATTGTAATCTAACCTTAAATCCAGCAATCAATCAACCTTAATTGAAGTTCATCAAATTTCAAACCTTAAATTAAACCTAATTCATTTAATCATACCGGGTACCACTGGGTAACCCAGGCCTACGAGGCTATTAAATTAGCCCCAAGGAAGGTGAAATAAACTTCACGGCCTCGGTGAGCAACAAAGGTGGTATCCAACAAATAATCAAGAATCAATCTTAAAAATTAACTTCAAATCATTAAGACTTAAACTTTAACCAAAAACTTCCCTTGAACCTTTCAACAAACCAGAACATTAAACAACCTTAATCAATTGCCCGATACAGGACATATCCAAACCACACAGCCTGCTACACACACCTAGATTGACCTGTTAGGACACAGACTCTAGCTTTAGGTTAGGCCGGTGTTCCTTTCTATTTTGAGATATTTTAAATTTACACACAAAATGAGAGTGGCATCCTAGGTTAGATGACATAGACATAGGTTCATTTCCCACAGACCTGTGCACTTTTACTTGTCAGCCTAGGATTAGGTCCCCAGCCCCTTAGTCTACGAGGTCTCCTTGAATGAGGTAACCCATGGTTGCTAACAAGGATCCTCTGGTCGGCACTCGACTAAGTAGGCTAAGGATACCGACGAACCCGGGACGATGGAAAACCATGGGATCTTGACCGGGGACGTCATACCCACTTGGTAGGTTAGTCTCTACCCTCACTTCCTGGGCATTCTCTTGATCTGGTGATCGAGAATATAAGCCCCAACTTTCTAATAAAATCAATCATTCAAACTTAAATCTTTTTCCGTCGAATTCGAGCCCAACACTTAGGATAGTTTGAGGTGTCTCTGAATTATTTCAGAATCTCAAACACCTCCTACTTCTCATCCTTTGACCTCCAGAAAGAACTGTTCAAATTTGATCCAATCCCATTTGAAAATTCAAGTCCTTAACCTTCTTTGATATCAATCTTTGAATTCTTAAATAAAATTCGTATCGCTATTTTAATCGAGAGTATTCGTAGGAAATTTTCTGGTTTCCTACGATGTAATTAACTACGAGGGCTTGCGCTCGTAGGAGATTTAGAAACCCAGACCTGATTTCAAAATCAAGCTTTTTCAAAATCCTCAATTAATTATCTTTGGGAAATTCAAAGTTCAACGATCATTATCGTCATTTTCAAATGATCGATAACAGACGATATCCTCTTTCTTTGGAAAGATATATCGTACTATTATTGTAACTTTGATTATGAAATTAATGATCTCTTTACTGGATTATTATAGTTAAACATTGGATTAAACATCATTCTGATTCTTCGGGATCATATGTTGTTTCTCCTTGAGTTTGACTACGATAATCAGGATAAATCAAGATTTATAATCTGAACCTATTAGGGAACGATATGTTCACCTTCCGAGGTGATATATCATTCATAATAAGTGTTCGATTATAAAATTTAAATTCCAGAAATTTAACTTTCCCAAAGAAAATAAAACCCTCTTTTCAAAACCAAACTATATTTTTTAATCAAATAAAATTCTGAATTATATTTCAAGTATCTTGCCAAACAATTTTTAAGATTTAATTTTAGTAGGATTTACTAAATCCTATACAAATAGCCCCTAATTTAATTTTTTAAAAAAACTCATTTCTAAAATTTAGAGTTTTAAAAATATTATTTTAAAATAATTTTTAAAGTTAAAAATTTAAAAATAACGATAAAAAAAATCTTCAAAGGCATATTACTTTTTACCAACTATTTTTCTTATAATGAAAGTAATCAAAAAGCTATTCCAAACACCTAAGGTTATTTAGGGCAGCTTAAGCTTCTCAAATTTTTATTTTTTAAAGTTCATTTCTCAATCATAGTTTCAAAAATGACTTTACAAAATAATTTTTTAAAGACAAAAGTTTAAAATAGCATTAAAAAAATAGTCTTCTAAACACATTATTTTTAGCATTAAAAAAATAGTCTTCTAAATACATTATTTTTTTCTAACTTTAAAAAGTTGTTCCAAACAATGCCTAAATCCTATATAATCTTAAATCACATTTCTCCCCCGTTATATGACTTAAGCGACTTAAACTTGATGAAAGAAAGAATTTTCTATGAGGATATATTAGTATAAAATTAATAATTATATGTGTCTCAAAATACTTAGAATTTTGTTGTGAATTTTAATATTTGGTGAGAATTTAAAAAATGCAGGTAGAGGAGTGTTAGTTTTATAAATAGCATCATGTAATTGCCTCTGTTAAATTTCACTGAGAGGATTCTTGATCATAAGTATTTTGAGTGCATTATATTTCAAAAATTTTTTACATTCAATTTAAAGTAAACCTTTGGGGCATTAAAAATAATTAAAAAATTACATTTTTCATGCATTTGAAAATCAATGAAATCGACCGATTTCAAAATCATCGGCCTTCCTCTTTCAAGTCAGTCCTATCATCAACGACTCTCACTTGTTAAGTGGTGACTTCCCATAAATACTTTAGTCGTCCTCAAGCATCCATGAGTCCCTCCACATCACACCAATCTCATCTCTGCCTACTATCTTGCTCAGCTATTCTTGTCTCCATTGTAGGTGATCTCCCTTGAGTCCCATTATTGATGAATTAGCCTGAGCACTTCTTCTTGCACTTAACCACCCAAAGTCCTCCACATCACGACAAACTCGTCGTTAACTACCAAGTTTCTCCTCCAAATCTCTGCATAATATGTCTTAGAGTAATTGAGAAAAATTGCAACAATGCATGATTTTATTCAAATTGACAACCAACTTTATTAAATAATGCAGTCATTTCAAACCTGCCGAAGCTTGAAATACGTATTAAAAAATGCTTTTTAAACATAGATTGATAACAATTCTAAAAATCTTTAAATTAATGCCATTAAGTCATATTTTTAATAATGTATTATCAAAGATAAACAACTAAAAATTATATAAATTGATGTAGTTGTTTAATTCTTGAAAATATCTATTTGAACATTATTTGTTCAAGCTATTATAATGCTATTTTATTTGTCTTTTCTAATGACAATCCAAAATAATTTCATTAAATAAAAAAAAGGTGGTAAAATAATTATTATAGCTAACTAAATATAAGAATTGAATTCATATTAATGAATCATATATGAATGATAAGTGGTATAGAATAACAATTTTAATGAAAATTAAAAGAATCAAGAGCATTTGATATTTACAAGTTGCCATCAAACAAAATGTTGGAATTTATAAAGTTATGAAACCAAAATTACTTAAATAAATTTTTGTATGGACTTCATATTTCATCACAATAAATCTGATAAGTATACCTGATATGAAAACTTACTTATGCATACGCCGACTCATGTTGCATTATCATCTCCACTTTCTCTGCTTGGTGACAGAGTCCTTTACTAGCTTACCATTTGATCTATGCTGATTTAATCAGCACCATTGCTTTGTAACTACCGTTCATATACATATGCTCTACTGTAGCTGTTGTGGAAGACATAGAGATGATATTGTTTTACTAATGCTGCAATGCTCTCTCATCCTCTAGACTGCCTTCTTCTTTCTCTTTTGTTTCTATTGTGATTCTTGCAGGTTAGTGCCGACGATCTTCATCATGGTATCAGAGCTATAGATTGATTTTTTTAGAAATCATTCATGCCTGCTTCGCCTACCACCACTTCGATGGATGCTTCCGACTCCATTTCCTCCCCTGCTGAGATTTACATCCCACCACAGCTCAAGTTCTTCATGTCTAATGTGAAGACAATGGTTACAGTTCAACTAACGTCGGACAATCACCTTATATGGAAATCTCAACTCTTAAAATTATTCACCGCAAACAATTTCGAAGGTCATCTTACGGGATCTACAGTAAAGCCAGTGAAACAGATTATCTCCTCTAATGGTCGCAGTGTCCTAAACCCTCTCTACACTACCTGGATGCTTATTGATCAGCATTTAGCTTCTGCCATTTATTCTACTGTTTCGCTTTCGCTACTACCATACATACTCAATCTTGAATCTACACATGAGATTTGGTTAACGCTTGAACGCCACCTACAATCTTCCAACCGATCCCAGCTTCTCCAACTCAAAGGTGAACTCCATCAATTACAGCTCGGTGACAAAACCATGTTCCAGTACCTTTCCGACATCAAGAATAAGATCGATGCAATCGCTGTTGCTGAGTCTTCTATTGATATAGAAGACATTATACACTACACCTTAAATGGTATACATGCTTCCTATCAATCATTTAAAACAACGATACGCACACAACTGAATCTTATCTCTCTAGACGATTTTTATGCTCTTCATTACAGTGAAGAGCTCCATTTAAATGCTGACACAAGTCGGGATTCCATCACCTCCTCTGTTGTGGATCCTAATTTCGCGCTCACTGCCACTAGAGGCTCCTTCCGTGGTCATTCGTATTCTCGAGGTAGAGGTCGAGGTTCATTTCCTGGCTGTTCTGTTCCAGGTCATGGTTTCCCTGGAAGGTCACCAAGTGGAGGCTTTAATTCTGCTTCAGGTCGGGGTGGTAGACAACCTCGCTCCACTGTTGAGTGTTAGATATGTGGGAAATCTGGTCACTCTGCTCTCAATTGTTGGTATCGACATGATCCAACCTACACCTCCTCTCCTCAAGCTTACATCACCACCGACACTCTTCAGACAGCAGAATGGTATTTAGATTCGGGAGCTACCGAATATTTAACCTCAAATTCCTCACAGCTATAGAACAGTCAACCATATACTAGCTCCTCACATGTCCAAGTGGGAAATGGGCAACAACTTCAAATTGCTAATACCGATCAAGGACTATTACCTACACCACACCGTAAGCTTTACTTACCTAAATTTCTTCATGTTCCCCAACTCTCCCACAATCTTATTTCTATTCACAAGTTAACTACTGATAACCCCTGTTTTGTGCTTCTTGATGCTAATGGCTTTCTTATAAAGAACTCCCGGACTAACAAAACACTTCTCCACAGTCCCAATCTTCATAGGCTCTATCCAATTAACTCACAACCAACATCGTCTTCGAATACTTCATGTTTTTCAGCAACAGCATTAGCTACATCAACTCCTACTCTCTCTGTTTGGCACCGGCGGCTAGGACATCCATCTCCCTCTACTCAGCAATTCATTCCCACAATTTTTTCCAATGGTTCTACTGTCACTCACCCTTATCATTGTACTGCATGTGCTCGTGCAAAATGTAGTCGATTTTCTTTTCCTTTGTTTTCTACTAGGTCCACTCATTGTTTAGAACTTATTCACAGTGATGTATGGGGTCCATCCCCAACTATTTTTATGCAATCATACCGCTATTATTCTATTTTTGTGGATGATTTCAATCATTATACTTGGGTGTTTCCATTACATTCTAAGTCTAATGTTTGTTCAACATTTTTAATTTTTAAGAAACTTGTTGAGAATTAATTCTAAAAACCCATAAAAATCCTACGTACTGATCGTGGCGGTGAATATGTTAATGCAACCCTTCAATAACACTTAAAGAACTTTGACATTATACATCAAACAACTTGCCCCTATACACCTCAACAGAATGACATATCCGAAAGAAAACATATACATATTGTTGAAACGGTTCGAGCATTGCTGTTTGATGCTCATTTACCACAACAGTTCTGGGTTGATGCTCTTCTTACAACGACGTACCTCATTAATCATTTACCCTCCTCCTTCAATAATCACAAATCACCTTACAAATTTCTATTTAATCGTCCACCCAATTACTCTCATCTAAGGACCTTCGGTTGTTTATCATATCCTTAGCTTCCTACTCAACTTTCTCATAAACCGGCGCCACGTTCACAACCTTGTGTATTCCTAGGATATGATGACAATGCAAAAGGTTATCGATGTTTTAACTTCAACAATTCCAAACTATACATCTCCAAACATGTTCACTTTCATGAGTCAATTTTCCCATTTCAAACTCAACTCTCCATTATGACAACCAATATTCCTCAACCATCGATCACACCAGCCACCTTATTCCCAGCTTCTACTATACCCTCCACCACAGCCCTAGTTCAACAACCCACTCCAACTACACCTAACACTTCCAGCATACCACTCAGTTCAGATGAACCTACCCCCGCCCCATTATCCTATACTAAAAGCCTATCTTCTGAATTACCAATACCTCTACCGAAGCATCCCATGATCACAAGCGCTCAAATCGACAAGCTTAAACTGAAACAAATTCTAGATCTTCAGTACATTGCTATACCCACCAATCCTACTGGATTTACTCAAGCATCTAAGTATTCTGCTTGGAGGACATCTCTGAGTGATGAATTCGAAGCTTTATAAAAACAAGGCACTTGGGTATTAGTTCCTTATGAGCCTAACCAGAATATTTTGGGTTGTAAATGGCTATTCAAAACCAAATACAATTTGGATGGCACCATTATTCGCTACAAAGCTAGACTTGTAGCTCAAGGGTTCAAACAAAAACATGATCTGGACTATCATGAAACTTTTAGCCCGATTGCAAAATTTACTACCATCCGCATTTTGCTCACAGTTGCGGTTACAAATTGCTGGCCCATTTTGCAGCTAGATGTGTCTAATGCCTTTCTACATGGCACCTTAAATGAGACTATTGCAAAAAAGCTATTTATGGTCTCAAACGGTCTCCTAGATAGTGGTTTGCAACTTTCTCCTCCTACCTCCTCATTTATGACTTCAAAACAAGTACTGCAAACCCTTCGCTACTACTACTTCATCGCAATTCAATTCAACTATATATATTAGTGTATGTTGATGACATATTGCTATCTGAAAATTCTCAACATGATTGACAAACTGCTTGCTGCTCTTCAGTCTGCCTGAGAAATCTTGGCAAACTCCATCAATTTTTTGGACTGCAAGCAACATACACATCTTATGCCATTCATCTAAATCAATCCAACTATGCAAAAGAAATTCTACACAAAGCTGTCATGTCTGAATGTAAACCGGTGCTCATTCTGTTACCAACAACTTTCCCTACAGCGGTTTCGAATGCCAATCCTTACTTCCGCTCGGAGTTCTATTGTCAAATCATCGGATCCCTCCAATATTTGACCGTCACCCATCCAGATCTGCTCTTTGCTGTCAACTTCCTCTACAACATATGCATCGACCGTAAATTATCCACTTTCAATTGTTGAAACGTGTGCTTCGGTATGTTCAGGGATCACTTCACCTCGGTTTACCGATCATCAGATCCACCTTGCATTTGACAGCCTTTGCTGACTCTGATTGGGCATCAGATAAAACTGATCGGCGCTCAATTACCGGCTACTGTGCGTTCCTTGGAAATACACTAATCTCTTGGACGATCAAGAAACAAACTTCAGTTGCTAGATCCTCAACTGAAGCTGAGTATCAAGCCATCTCCACAGCGGCTTGCGACCTTATCTGGCTTCGTCGTCTCCTCAGCGAATTCCAAGTGCCTCTCACGGCTCCCACCAAACTCTACTGTGACAATCTTTCTGCTCTTGCTTTAGCCAACAACCCTATATTTCATTCATGCACTAAACATATAGAGATTGACTTTCACTTCATCAGAGACTGCATTTAGTCACAATACATTTCAGTTCATCATATTTCGATCCTAGATCAACCAGCTGATATTTTTACAAAGTCACTTAGTGCAGTTCGGTTTGCACTTCTTCGAGACAAGTTAACAATTTGACCACCATCAGTTAACTTGAGGAAGGCTGATAAGTATACATGATATATAAACTTAATTATGCATATGCCAGCTCACGTTGCATTACCATCCCCACTTTCTCTGCTTGGTGACAGAGTCCTTCTTTACTAGCTTACCATGTGATCTCTGCTGATTTAATCAGCACAATTACTTTTTAACTACAGTTCATATACATATGCTCTACTGTAACTGCTGTGGAAGACATGGAGATACTGTTTTACTAATGCTGCAATGTTCTCTCATCCTCTAGACTACCTTCTTCTTTCTCTCTTGTTTCTATTGTGATTCTTGCAGGTTAATGCCGACAATCTTCATCAAATTCTATGTCTGTTAAATTTTACTTAGTTATGCCTCAATCTTAAATTAATCAAACACAAT
Organism: Dendrobium chrysotoxum; assembly: GCA_019925795.1. Classification (NCBI taxonomy): domain Eukaryota; kingdom Viridiplantae; phylum Streptophyta; class Magnoliopsida; order Asparagales; family Orchidaceae; genus Dendrobium; species Dendrobium chrysotoxum. The sequence continues at coordinate 2,058,870 of CM034313.1, forward strand.
CAAATTGAAAAAATAAAACACATAATGAAAAGCATATCAAACTCATTGCTCCAAAACTTATAATTTGTACAAAATAGACCCTCATAATCAAATATTAAGGCCAAAACTTAAAGCATATGTATAATTACAAAAGAGAAAATCTAAGCAGTCATTATGACTTAAAGTATGTTTGAGACAGCTCTATGATTGTTTTGCTTTTTAGATAATAACTATAATTTTATTCGATTATTATTTTTTATTTTTTCTCACAATTTTTCAAATATTTTTACGATGAAAAGTTACTTTCTCCAACTATAATAACAAAGTGTTTTTTTTCTAATAATTTTACAACCAACTTTATAAAATATTACAACTGTACATCCTTAGTCTTACTTTATGTACATCACTCTCTTATATCAAAAAACACAAAGTTAAATCACTTTGGGCATATTAAGGTTTTATTTGGGACAAATTTTTTACTGTTTTTTAAAATAATGTTTAGTATAAAAATTAAATTTTTTATACTAAAAAATTATTTTAAAAAATAATAAAAAATTTGTCCCGAATAAAACCTAAAAAAAAAAAAACAACCAAAAGCTAAGTATAAAGAAAAACAGCAAACAAATAAAATAAAATAAAATAAAATAAAATAAAATAAAGCCCGTAAAAAAAGCGAGGGCTTCTTCATCCATGTCAAAGGTCCGACTCTTAGCGGCCCGAGCGCGCCGCCGAAGACACAAAGGCCACGGCGTGAGCCCACATTTTGAGCTTTGCCTTAATCTCTTTCGCGTCTTCCCCTGCGTACAGATTTTTCAATCTTCATCAATTTCACAGTTATAGTTACGATAACACGCCCAGCGGTTCAGAGCAATACTCACCGGTGCCGGAGATGGGGGAATCGGCGCCGCTGCTGTTGCCGGAAATCCCGCCGGGTATCTCGACTGTGAAATCGCGGGGGATGTCAAGACCAAGATCACGACAAGCTTTCACCTCATCCATATCCATACAGATCCTCCTCCCGCTACCCCCTCGCGGCCTCACCAGCACCAAACACTCCCCACCCTCTCCGCCGCTTCCTCCGCCGACGAGGGAATCAGGAAAGCTGGCTCTGGATTTCCTCATCTCCCACGCCCGATCTAGTTTTCTCTCTCGATTCCAACGGCGGCGGCGCCGGCCGAGGCCGTTCCGCAACTCCATCTCGCTCGCATACTTCCTCCACGATTCCCACGGCCTCCGTGGAGTTCCCGGGAGCGAAGCTGTTCGCCTAGATCCCCTTCCCATCGCCGATCCATGATCGCCGGCTTCGTCGTCTTCATCGTCCGCGGAAAAGGGAGAGGTCTTATAGCTTTTCTCATCATCAGCCTCTTCACCGCCGCCTTCGTCGGCGGCGGTGGCAGCGGCGTGGATTTCCATAAGGGGAAGATGTCCAGTGAAGATTATGTCGGAGGCCATCGCCGTCTGTTAGTTATTAGATGGAATTGTCGAGCTTCAGTGTTTTGATGGCAGGGATGTGATTATTATGATTATACGTGGGGCTATATAACGTCCAAATTGGACTACAATTACTATAATGCCCCTTGCAAGCTAAGTCCTTTAGAAGTTGCCTTGAATTCTCCTCAGTCCTCACTCCCTTTGTAGGTAAGTTATTAAATTAACTTAAATACTTATTTAAATTGGTGTGATTAAAAGTTTTTATATGTTATCTTTAATGGTAAAACTTTAATTAAGTGATTATTTCTTCGTATGGATTTTAAAAATTGTTTTATGTAAATAGAATAAGAAGCCCATCTCACAAGCCTCTAAGGTTTCGTTTGGAACGAAACCTTGACCTCTGGTTTTCAAGTATTACTAGAATTATAAGAAATTAGTTTATATATCTAATTGATACGTCATTGGAAAATTATCTTGATCGGGCACGAATCTCGAGGAAAAATTTAAGTTGGAAACTTCAAAAATTAATTCGGAGACTATTTAAACTCCGATTTCAGCAAGCTTACAGTCGAACTGAGCGTCTCGGAAATACGAATCCAACAACACCAAATTCGACTCAATCCGAGCCCAAACGAGTCCAAATCAAGTACCCGAAGTGCTGTTGGAAGCATCAAACAGCAATTTGAGTTACCAAACGGTCTCCGATTTTGACGAGCTTATAGTCAAATCGAGCGGCTCGACGAGACAAATCCAACGAGCCCAAGATCGCAGAATTCTGATATCATTAAGACCTTCAAATACTTGATAACGGTTCACAATCAAGGGATTCAATATCGACCGTTCTTCCGGATCACTCCTTATTTGCCCTTGATCCCTCACATATTTACGGGCTATGCCACTCCAGAAAAACTATAAATAGCCCCTCATTTCTCTTAAGAGGGGACCCCAAGCCAAGAAGAGAAGAAGAGAAGGAAGAGAAGAGAAGCCTAGGAGGGAATAACTCCTCCTCGACCACCGCCGGAACACCGCCGGAACTCCGCCGGAACACCGCCGGAACACCGCCGGAACACCACCGAAGCACCACCAGGCGCCCGAGGGACGCCGGAGCCCTGCCCGACACGGGAGCAACGTCGGAATTCTGCCCGACGCTAGAATTCTACCCGACGTCCGAGTGACGCCGGACTTCTTTCCAAGTGACGCCGGAATTCTGTCTGACGCCCGACTGACGTCGGAACTCTGCTTGGCCTTGTAATTGATACTCATTGTAATCTGATCGTCCTGAAGTTAAAGGACGAGTCAGCCTCGTGTATTTCAAACAACACTAGTGGAACTCTTTCAACTGGGCGTGGCCCCGTGGTTTTTTCCCTTTCCAGGGTTTTCCACGTAAAAATCCTGGTGTTACTATTTCGATTCTGTTTGTGTGCTGAATATATGTACAACGCTGAGACGGAAAATTAAAATCTATCGCCGCGTATATTTGAGTCCGCAACAGTTTGGCGCCGTCTGCGGGAAACAAATCCCACTATCCTAAGCACCACTTTGATGGCCAACAGGCGTAGCAATCGCATCTTGGGAGCCTCCCGCTCCAATTCACATCAATCTCGGGATCAGTCTATAAATTATAGACCCCAAGTATCCGCCTCCTTTCATGCTGGGGGGAAAGACGCTATGGGAGAAGGAATTTCAGGACCGTCCATTGAAGACCGCATCAGGAAGATGGAGGAGTCTCAGAACGAGATCCTACAACTCCTGCGAGAGACTCGACAACCGGCACTAGCACCACAGGAACTAGCACCACAGGAGGAGGTTCTTCTCCCTCGAGATCCACCACGTGTTGAAGCTGTTCAAATCGAACATCTTCAAGCTGAGATTCCTCTTCCTCCACCTAGGAGGCGTTCGCAGTCACATCAAGATAACGAACTGGCTGATACAGCAAGTTCTACCCATCCTTCGCACACAGGTCGGCAACCTCGTATTCCTTTGGACCTCCCCGAAGAGTTAGCCCGACCACACATTGCTGAGCTCCCTCGCAATACCCTTCGCCACGAACTACGACGATTGGTCCGAGAAGAGTTCCCTGCACGAGGCATAAGGCAACCCCTTGGGACTTGCAGGAGTCATCACCCTTGACAGAAGCTATTCTTCAACACCCTATTCCGGCTGGCTTTAAGCTACCAAGCGTCGAGTCCTACGATGGGACATCTGATCCGTACGAGCACATTGACCATTACAGGACCATCATGCATATTCAACGAGCCTCAGACGCACTCCTTTGCCAGGTTTTTCCTGCCACTCTTAAAGGACAAGCTCGAACATGGTTCTATTCACTTCCAGCCAGAACGATCCCCACATTCGTCAAATTGGCCAAAGTATTTGTCGAACAGTTCGTAGCCAATCGAAGAATCACTAAGGATTCCTCCCACATATCTGGAATCCGTCAGAATGAGGGAGAATCGTTGAAAGAGTATTTTCAGCGATTTTCTACTGAGGCTCGACAAATTCCGGGAGTAGATTCTGAATTATTGAGAGGAGTCTTTCTTGGTGGCCTCCGTCCTGGCCCCTTTTATTCAGCTCTTATGCGAGATACGGTTCATTCATACGCCGACCTGATTCATCGTGTGGAGGCACAAATCTCCGCAGATGAAGCCATAAATGCTCACAGAAAGCAGTTCGAGCAGACAAATGGGAAGCGCAAAGGTGCTCATGGGATGGATAATTCTTCCTTACAACAGAAAAAGCAAGGGAATAGCAATATACCTCCTAGGCCCCCATTACCACAACGAGAACCTCGGCAGGAGAAAGAGTACACTCCGCTCAACACATCTCGAGCAAATGTGTTAATGGCGATTCAAGATCAGGACAAAGTGAAATGGCCGCATCCTTCGAAGCCAAATACAGGAAATCAAGATCAGTACTGTCACTTTCATCGTAGTCGTGGCCACACTACTGAAGCATGTTGGCAACTTAAGGATGAGATTGAAAGACTTATCCGCCAGGGCTATCTTCGACAGTTTATTGGGAACCCACCTACCCGAGAAGAAGCTCGCCCCACTGGGGGGCAAAATCAACAACAAAGACAACCATTAAATAATATTCAAATGGTTGGTGAGATTGAGTAATGCTGCAACTTGAACCTTTGTGTTAGTAATACTACTTGTCATGTGTCACCATGTATCTCTTTTATGATCAGTAGGATGTCACTCTAATGTCCTTAGTATTTCTACCAAGTCAAATGATGTGGTTGTCCCTATATGTATCTCTTTTATTGTACAAGGGAATTATTGTATTGTCTTACAGTAATATAATGTGTTGTTCGTCCAGTTTTGATATTGTCTCTTTCTTTAAAAAAGAATATAAATGACAATGAAAAACTACTGACAAATATAGTCTCTTTATCCTTGATTCGAGAAATACACAATCTTTATTGTGTCTCAATCACTGGATGATCAATCCCAGGGGGATTCGATCTGACCTCTTCCACACAGGTTAACGTCGTCGAGCAAAGGCTCCGACATACAACCTCGGATAGGTCTCACATCCTTGGTGGATTCTCTCGACCTCTTCCATACAGGTTAACGTCGTCGAGCAAAGGCTCCGACATACAACCTCGGATAGGTCTCACATCCTTGGTGGATTCTCTCGACCTCTTCCATACAGGTTAACGTCGTCGAGCAAAGGCTCCGACATACAACCTCGAATAGGTCTCACATCCTTGGTGGATTCCCTCGACCACTCCTATACATGTTAACGTCATTGAGCAGGGCTCTGACATACAACCTCATATAGGTCAAATGTCATTGGATGATGTCGTGTATCCCAATCATTGGAAGATCATTCTTGGGGAGATTTAACCTAACATCTTCCCTTAACGTCATCAAGCAAGGGCTTTGACTTACAGTCTCAGATATGTCAAACATCCTAAAAGGATGTCTCTCACATTCGTTCAGACTAATAATACATCAAAAGCACAAAGTATGTCTTACAAATGCAATAACAATTCAGGTCCCTCTAGGGGACAAATCCTCATTTCATATACAATATCATTGAAGTTACATAAATTCAGATTCAAATATACATTTCTTCTCACCAGAAGTTGAAATCAAAAGGTACACTGGTGACACTCATACAAGCTAGTATCATCCAGCAACAAGTAACTTTAACACAGTCAAATATCCTTGGTGGATTTAAGTGACTTCTCCCTTACTGCACGCAAGCATCTCTTACAACTGCTCCTTTAAAGAAAGGACATAACTGGATCATCATCAGACCTCCACTCAGTTGACAGTGTTAGTGTATTGCCAGAATATTGGCATGTCACACTACTTCGGCCTCTTGATTCAGTAATATCTAATGTTGGCACACTTCAGTATGGATGAATATTGCCTTAACACAATGTTACTGGACGCCGGCCATCATCTGCCCGTCGCCAGACCCTCGTCGAATTTCTACCCAACGTTGTATTTCTGCCAGTTGCGTGACTTGCCTCGGATATCTACCCGACGACGAGCTTCTTCCCGTTGCTGGGTCTCTGCCCGTCGCCGGACTTTCGTTGGAATTTTGCCCAATATTTTCATCGGACTTCTGCCCGACACCGTACTTCCACTCGACGCAGGACTTCTGCCAATCGCGGGACTTTCGTCAGACTTCTGTCTGACACCGAACTTCCTCCCGTTGAAAGACTTCTGTCAGTCGCGTGACTTTCGTCGAACTTCTACCCAACGCCGGACTTATGCCCGTCGTCGGACCCTCGTCGGACTTCAACCCGACGCTGTAATTCTTCCCGACGTCGGACTTCTACCCATCGCCGGATGTTTATTGGGCTTCTACCCGACACCGAATTTCTACCCGTCATAGGACTTCTTCCCGCCGACGGACTTTCGTTGGAGTTCTACCCGACGCCGTACTTCTTCCCGACGCCTGACTTCCGACCATCTTCAGACTCCCTCCGACTAACATCTCACCTCCACATGAAGGAATGAAAAAGAAAAGAAATTTCTAACTCCTGTACAAGAGGAGGGGCGTTGTCTCAAGTAGGGAAAATCACCTACTGAATAACAACGGAATGCCTCAACTGTCAGAAAGCCAGAATGAGAGAAAAAAGAGGGAAAACCGCTAACTTCTGTGCAAAAGGAGGGGCGCCGAGTCAAGTAGGGAAAATCACCTACTCAAAAACAGCGGAAGGCCTCAAAATGCCAGAAGCTAGAGGGGAGAAGGGAGAAAGCCGCTAACTTCTGCGCAAAGAGAGGGGCGCCGAGTCGAGTGGGGAAAATCATCCACTCAAAAACAGCGGAAGGCCTCAAAATGCCAAAAGCTAGAAGGAGAGGGAGAGGAGTAGAGAAGGTGCAATTTCCTCCTACCCCAAGGGGGGTTTTTATAGGAAGAGAAAAGGGTGAAAAGGGGGGAAAAAATTTAAAATTTGGAGGGAATTTCCCCTCCAAAGAGTTTAAAAATTCTTCTAGAAACATTTTCTAGATTTATTCTAGAAAATTTGGAGTCCAAATGTGACATTTTCGGAATTTAAAAAAAAAAAAAAATTTTGGAGGGAAAACGGGCCCCACCACGAAAAAAGATTAAAAAAAAAAAAAAAAAAATTGTGAGGGGCGGTTGCTGCTAGCCGCCCCCTCAAAAAAAAAAAAAAAGAAAAAAGAAAAATGGGGGCAACTGCCGCGCGCCCAAGGGGCGCGCCTGTTGCGCGCGCTCCCGCGCGGGCGCCGCCGGCGGCGGCTGCCGGCGGCCGGCCGGCCGGTTCGGCCGCCTACGCGTTACTGGGCTCCGATTTTGGGCCCGGATGGTCCAAATTCGACGTTTTTGGGGTCCCCGGACACGTTTTTCGACGTTCCGGACTCAATTTTGACACTTTCGGAGCTCAACGGGGCCTCTATGATCAAGTTCGAGCAAACATTTAATTTTTGGAACGCAAATTTTTGTGATTTTGCCAAAGTGAAAAGCCGACACATATATTTTTGGACTCCTGGAGCTTTGACGTCCAAAAATAGGGGGGCAACTGATACGTCATTGGAAAATTATCTTGATCGGGCACGAATCTCGAGGAAAAACTTAAGTTGGAAACTTCAAAAATTAATTCGGAGACTATTTAAACTCCGATTTCAGCAAGCTTACAGTCGAACTGAGCGTCTCGGAAATACGAATCCAACAACACCAAATTCGACTCAATCCGAGCCCAAACGAGTCCAAATCAAGTACCCGAAGTGCTGTTGGAAGCATCAAACAGCAATTTGAGTTACCAAACGGTCTCCGATTTTGACGAGCTTATAGTCAAATCGAGCGGGTCGACGAGACAAATCCAACGAGCCCAAGATCGTAGAATTCTGATATCATTAAGACCTTCAAATACTTGATAAACGGTTCACGATCAAGGGATTCAATATCGACCGTTCTTCCGGATCACTCCTTATTTGCCCTTGATCCCTCACATATTTACGGGCTATGCCACTCCAGAAAAACTATAAATAGCCCCTCATTTCTCTTAAGAGGGGACCCCAAGCCAATAAGAGAAGAAGAGAAGGAAGAGAAGAGAAGCCTAGGAGGGAATAACTCCTCCTCGACCACCGCCGGAACACCGCCGGAACTCCGCCGGAACACCGCCGGAACACCACCGAAGCACCACCAGGCGCCCGAGGGACGCCGGAGCCCTGCCCGACACGGGAGCAACGTCGGAATTCTGCCCGATGCTAGAATTCTACCCGACGTCCGAGTGACGCCGGACTTCTTTCCAAGTGACGCCGGAATTCTGTCTGACGCCCGAGTGACGTCGGAACTCTGCTTGGCCTTGTAATTGATACTCATTGTAATCTGATCGTCCTGAAGTTAAAGGACGAGTCAGCCTCGTGTATTTCAAACAACACTAGTGGAACTCTTTCAACTGGGCGTGGCCCCGTGGTTTTTTCCCTTTCCAGGGTTTTCCACGTAAAAATCCTGGTGTTACTATTTCGATTCTGTTTGTGTGCTGAATATACGTACAACGCTGAGACAGAAAATTAAAATCTATCGCCGCGTATATTTGAGTCCGCAACACTAATTTTGATTGAAATTAAGAATTCATCCCTATCCTTTATTTTCTCATGTTGAGATTTTAGCAAGACTTTGAAAATCAGATTAGACCAGCCGATTCAATCGGTTGAACTACAAACAGGTTAGGCGATCGGTTTCGGTTTATTCAATAACCGGTTTCACAAAGAACAGGGATTGAACCGTTCGAACCGCCGAACCAAAAAATCGGGCGTTGCATTTTGAGTCGTTGATGTTAGAACTGATCGGTATAGCAGGTGGTTGTTTGGTGATGAGCTTTGAGGAAGCAGTTGCAAAGACGAGTTTGTGAGGTACGGGAGGAAGGAAACATGAGTTTGGTGGGATGGAATGGAAGTTTATAGTGAGTGTGAGGTGGAGGAGGTATGGGGGAGCATGTTGGACGGGGAGTGTAGAGTTGCTGGGGTTTCGACCAAGTGAGCAAAAGGGGCTTGGAGGTTGATATTTGATAATGGCTTTGAGCTTGCGGCAGTGGAGAGGACTCGAGTAGCGTAGAGGGAGCATGAGAGAATAGAGAGACAGACTGGATGGGTAACCTCGACAATAATAATGGGAGTTTTTTGTTTATTCAAATGGGTGGTTGAGAATATATGGGCAATATTGGGTAGGGAGGCAGCAGAATTGTCAGAGATTTGAGTGGATTTTGGCAGGTGGGCAGGGAGGCAACATCATTGGCAGAGGTTTGAGTGGATTTTGGCAGGTGATAAGGTTGGGAAATGGCCAAGTAGGTTAAATAATGATTTTTTAATGTTTGAAAAATGTTTAAGTTAACTTTTTTGTCCTATATTTACAAATTATATCATTATTATAATATTTAAATATAATAAATATTTATTATGTCATCCAGTTAGATCTTGGTCGAACCATCGAATCACTAACATCTCGATCCCTCTTTCGGTTCATTGTCCGGTCCGATTTTCTGGCCTACCTTTCTATTATGCGCTAGTACCAAACTGATCTGCCGAGCATACAAAAAGGAGAATCTTTTTTTGAATCACACTCCCCTTGCCCCTGTTCCATGGCTGAAAAAGAAGGCAATAGTTGTTGCGTCACCTTATCTTACAACTAAGGTGATGATTTCATTTCTTCTACCGCGCAACAAGACTACAAATGCAACATTGAAAACTCGCATTTGTTTGCTCTCTGCATCGAAAGAGCGTCCCTCCCCGGGACGTTGGCTGCTGTGTACGAAGCTCGCACTTGTTCTATCCACCCGAAGACTCTTCTTGTTCAATCCATAAACTGGTCCCACTAGCTGGGTCTTTTACCACTCGACCGATCGACTAAAACCAATTCTTCTTGGACTTGGAAAAGGTCGATCGATGAGTTTTTTCTTCTCCCGCAGTCTCCTTCATCGCAATGATTCTTCCCCGCTCAAGAATCACTGTTTTGATGATCGAATGACAAAATAGATATACGAACTGTATAGGAGCATTCGCTGGAATGGGATAAGTTATTCTTTGATAGGATCCCAATGGGATCGTAGAATCCACTAAGGATTTAGTTCCCTTGAAGTGAAGTTTAAAATTTTGAAAATGAAGAATAACGAAACACACATAATTTATTTTGGAGGCTTATAATAATAAAAGTGCAACTAACAAAAAATATTTGATATTTATTTGGAGTGATATATAATTATACACTCATATTTAAATAAATAAATATAAATATTTATATATCAAAATTATAAATATATATAATATCTTATGACATTTTTAAAATAGTTTTTAAATATGCAACAACAAGAAAGAGATAAAAAGGAGAAGTTTGAATAGCTTCTTTAATTGTGCATTACATACATATTAACTCATTATTATTATTTTTTACTTTGATTTTCTACCGTATTTATGCTTAGTATAATTTATATGTTCTGAATATCATATGGTGCATGCGTTTAATATTATAATTCAGGATTAAAAATAATAATAATAATCAAGTCCGTCCGATGGTCAAAGGCGTTCATCATGGCCGTCCAATCCGGAAAGACCAACTTTGATATCGTACAAAAAAAGAAACCACGTGGCTTTATATTATATTGCCACGTTAGTAAATTAAACAATCTCACCGATAGGCCACTGTACGGCACCACTGCAACGTGACAGGAAGGAGGGGGGCTCACTGCAGTGGCGCCATTACACCTCCCGAATGGTGGGACCCGCTTGCCGGGACACGTGGATTCGCTCGGCATTTGCAGAGGCCTGGTCTTTATCGCGGGGCTGTTTTGTAGGGCCCGCTTTACGTCATGCTCCGGCGATACCGAGGCACCCGGAACAGTAGATAACGGGGTAGCAGCTCGGCTACCGGCTACCCGGTTTCTTTCTACAGGTGGTCCACTGGCGAAGGGATGTCGGACACGTGTCTACTTTTATTATTTATAAAAGATGTTTTCGTGGAAAGATGAGGCCTGTGGTCCCAGGGTGGGTCCGTATTTGTAGTACATGTCACCGGAACGAGGAACTCGAGCTGATATAGGAGAGAAATTATGTGTGCCGATATCAGATTATTCAGAGGTAAATCAATCAAAGTGTGTCATATCATCCGGTATTTAGTAGATATATAATTATGTTATATAGTAAAGAGTGATGTGACGTGCTATGATTTATCTGTGGCTAGCGTCCGATGTCTGCAAGAATAATTTTTCTATATAGAAATAGTGGATAACGTTCAATAGAAAAGTAATATATGGAGGAATTGAAAATAGGTTTCTATATCATGAAAGGCTCTAATTTAGTAGAAATTATTAAGTGCGGATTTTGAATATAATTTTATATTTGGACTCCAATATAATCATGACATGTGAATTTTACATGTGTATTGATAATGTGTATTGAGTTGGCGGGTCAAATAATATTTTTTTAAAAAGGCAAAATATAAGATGAAAAATTTGATAACTTTATTCTAAAAAGTTTAATAAATACTTATTTCTCGATGTAATGATTAAAATAATATCATAGTTGACTTTTATAATAATCATAATAAAAAAATTTGTTTCAATTTATAATATCCTAATATCAAAATAATCAAATATTTATTTTAAAGCAACTTCTTAACTTGTTAATATATCATAATAAATTTTTTATTATAATATTCTAATATAATTTATTTTTATGCAAAAGTTATAGCTATCAAAAAGATGATTAAAAAGATAAAAGTCATAATTTAACTATATTTCCCTCTGCCCCTGCTCATGAGTCAAGCTTATTGAGTCAAGATCGAGCTCGAGTTCACCATATGAGCTTGCTTCCAATCTGACTCTGAGATGACGAGCCAAACTCGAGTTAGCCCTAACCCAACTTGACTCGACTCTTTTATGTTAGAGCACATAACAATGCTCTGCAAGTATACAAAACTTAACCTACTCCAACTACATCAGCTAGTTAATACTCCACTACACCTGATGTACTGACTGCCAATAACGGTAACTTTGCTCATCTTCTTTATTTATATACACCATCTGTAAAAGCTTTATACGATGTATGAAGATATGAAAACTTGAGCTTTTCCTTATTCCTTTATGTGTTATCACTAACAACCGTTGCAGGTTCTCTTCATGGTATCAAGCCTTAGGCTCAATCGAGCTCTCTAATGGCGAAACAAGAGTCCTCTTCAGCTTAGCCTACGTCCTCTCTCTTTGCTTCAATGGCGGATTTCACCATTCCCCCTCCACTTAAATTTCTCATGAGTAATCTTAAACTCATTGTATCCACTTAGCTTATAAATGAGAACTATCCTATCTGGCGCCTTCAAATTTTCAAGCTATTTTTCACCAACAGCTTTGAAGGATATCTCACAGGAAGCATCTCCAAACCCTCTCTCACCACTCCCGATTCGAACTCCGCTGATCATCGTCTTTGGCATTTGATAGATCAAAATCTGATATCTGTGCTTCTCTCCACCATTTCCCCATCTGTTCTTCCTTATATTCTCAACCTCTCCACAGCTCATGAGATTTGGCTCACTTTGGAAAGGCGTTTGCAACCCACGAATCGCTCGTGGGTAATCCAACTTAGGAACGAGCTGCATCATATTCAGATGAGGGACAACACCATAACTCAATACTTGGCTCAAATTAAGGCCCCAGTTGACAACATAGCGGCACTAAGAGCTCATATAGACTCTAAGGATATAATCCTCTATACTTTAAATGGTCTACCATCAACTTACAATCCCTTCAAAACGATAATTCGCACATCCCATCATCTCATCAGCCTCGACGTTCTCTATTCTCTTCTTTGCAGTGAAGAGATAAATATGCAAGCCGAACAGTAAAAGGACTCCTCCTAGACGCTCAAACATACAGCTTTGCTATCAACTTGCCCCACTAACACTCGCGGTAGATCCCCCTTCAGGCCTCTTAGAGCAGGTGGAGCTCCCTTCAGACTAAATAATCCTAATATGCAGCTTAGCCGACCACCGTCTTCCTCCATCCCTCGTCTAATATGCCAGATATGCAGAAAACAGGGACACATTGCCCTAAACTGCTGGCACCGTTGCAACTTGGAATATGCTCCTACATCTACACCCCGCCATCGAGCTTTTCTGTCCAATTCAACATCTCCTCCTGTTACAGAATGGGTCCTCGACTCCGGTGTTTCCTCCCACCTTACATCTGAGGCACATCACCTACAGCAACCCACCCTCTATACTGGGCCTGACTTAGTCTCCATTACAAATGGCAGCACTCTTCCAATTCAGCATTGGGCCAGGGTCTTCTTCCTCTGCCAGACTTTTCTCGTAAGCTTCATCTTTACAATCTTCTTCACGTTGCATCTCTTTCTCATAATCTCTTATCCATTCAAAAATTTACTTCTAACAACAACTACTCCATTTCCTTTGATGCAAATGGCTACTTTATCAAGGACCTCTCAGACAACAATATCCTACTTCAAGGCCATTGCCGCGGCGGTCTTTATCCTGTTCACACTATCTCGGCTACTTCCCCAATAGCTCTACACTCCACCGTTGCCTCCACCGCATCCTGGTATGCTTGGTTTGGGCATCCACACTTCAAAACTTTAGAAGTACTAGCTAGTGTCATACCATCTATATGTATTCCTCCCACCTCTTTTATTTATAACTTGTGTAATGTGGCCAAGAGTCACACACTTCTTTTCTCTCCCTCTCAAACTCATGTAATTGCACTGTTTATGTTAATACATTCTGATGTTTGGGGTCCGACCCCTGTACCCTCGTTCAATGGTTTTCATTATTATGTAGCTTTCATAGATGATTTTACTCATTTTATATGGTTATTACTTATGCACACCAAGGATGAAACATTTTCTAAGTTTATATAATTTCATAAGCTCATCACTACTTCCTTCAACTCTCCCATCAAAATACTTCGCTCAGATGGAGGTGATGAATTCACAAGAAATAACTTTTGCACCTTTCTCCTCCTACAAGGAATCACCCATCAGCCCAGTTGTCTCTATAACCGAGAGCAAAATGGACTCGCTAAAAGTAAACATTGTCATCTGCTTGATACCATACGCGCTCTACTTCATTCCTCCAATCTTCATTATCATTTTTGGGCTGATGCTATTCTCACCTCCAACTACCTCATTAATTGCCTACCAACGAAATCTCGTGGTCTTCAAATTCCCTATCAGCTTCTTCATGGTCATCTTCGATCATATACTCACCTGAGAACATTTGGGTGTCTATGCTTCCCTTGTCTTGAACCTTTCATCCCAAATAAATTCTCTCCTCGCTCACATGAATGTGTTTTTCTAGACTACTCATCCTCTTATAAAGGTTATCGATGCCTCAATCCCCAACAACAACAACAACAATAACAACATCAAGCATTTATCCCACTACGAGGGGTCGGCTACATGAATCCTTTTTCTCCATTGTGTCTTGTTAAAAGTCAAATTCTCGTTTAAATCTAATAAAGAAAGATCATTTCTAATATTTTATAACCAAGTCTTTTTAGGTCTACCTCTACCTTTCTTAACATAAGTCAAATCTAAGACCTCTACTTTCTTAACCGGGTCATCGGGAGGCCGTCGTTTTATGTGACCAAACCATCTAAGGCGACTCTCTCTAATCTTATCTTCCACTGGAGCTACTCCAACCTTTTCATGAATATGCTCATTTCGTATCCTATCTCTAAGGGTAAAGCCACTCATCCACTTGAGCATCCTCATCTCTGCAACACTTAACTTAGAATTATGCTTCTCTTTTAATGGCCAACATTTGGCACCATAAAGCATTGCAGGTCTCACCACCATCTTATAGAATTTTCCCTTAAGTTTGAGGGGTACTTTTCAATCACATAATAAGCCTGATGCATTCCTCCACTTCAACCATCCAACTTGGATTCTGCTGATAATATCCCTATCTATTTTACCATCACTCTGAACAATAGATCCAAGATATCTAAAACGTGTACTCTTATTAATGACTTGATCGCCCAAAGTCACAATCCTCTCACTAGGTCTATTTTTACTAAAATTACACTCCATATATTCTGTTTTAGATCTACTCAAGCGAAAACCTTTAGACTCTAAGGTTGACCTCCACAATTCTAGTTTACCTTCAACTCCCTCTCTGGTCTTATCAACAAGAAGAATATCATCAGCAAAAAGCATACACCAAGGTACATCCTCTTGCAAATGTCTAGTGAGAACATCCATGACTAAAGCAAAAAGATATGGGCTTAAGGCTGATGCTTGATGTAATCCAACCAAAATAGGGAAATACTTGGTCAAACCACCTTGTGTTTGAACACAAGTAATAGCTCATGCATACATATCTTTAATGATTTGAATATAAGCCTCAATCTCCACACCAATAAAATCCATATCTCACGTCATGTTGTTTTCTACAAAATTATCTTTCCCTACATCTTAACTACTACCTCCCCTATCTCCACCGCCACCGAACCCTCACAAATTCCTTTGCTCCTCATACCAACTTCCACTCTCCCTACATCATTCACAACAAACTCAATCCAACCTCAATCTTCACTTCATCCTGCCTCTCCCCCACCTACAACATCTCCCACAGTTTCTAGTTCTCCACACTATACACAATCATTGCAACCCTCCCCATCTCCTCAACCTCAACCACCAACCACTTGATCCATCCATCCAATACAATCTCATTTCAAAATGGGTCACCAACGTCCCAAACCTATCTTTGATATATTTTATGTTACACAACCCAATTCCACTCCATCCAATTACAATCAAGCTATCAAATATAAGCTATGGAGGGATGCAATGTCTGATGAGTTCTTAGCCCTTCAGAAGCAGGGTACGTGGTCTCTTATTCCGCCTCCCAAAAATAAACTAGTTCTTGGATGACACATGACTTTTAAATTAAAACTCAGACCAGATGGTGGGATTAAAAGATACAAGTCTCGACTTGTGGCACAGGGGTTCAGCCACGAGTTTCGTATAAACTACAATGAGACCTTTAGTCTCGTAGCCTGGATGCCGACTATTCACATTCTTCTTCTTATTGCCCTTCATCGCAGTTGGCCTACACATCAATTTGTCATCTCCAATGCTTTTCTAGATGGAGATTTACAAGATGACGTTTATATGCAACAACCTCCTAGCTTCGCAGACAATCAACACTCTCATTACATCTGCAAACTTCATAAGGCCATCCACGATCTCAAACAAGCACCTCGACAATGGTATACCAAGCTCACAACTTCTCTTCTTCAGTTCAATTTCACCTTCAACAAGGTAGAACCATCATTTCTTTCTTACACCAAGACTGATATCCAACTCTATCTCTTAATATACGTTGATGATCTCCTTCTCACCGATAATCACCTAGAGACTATTCAGCACCTACTCTCACACCTGCAAGCCGAATTCTCTCTCAAATAAATGAGCAGTGTTTCCATATTCCTTGGCATTCATGTGTGTCGCTCTCCAACTGCTCTATTTTTACGCCAGACACAATATGCTTCAGAACTTCTTACGATTGCCGGATTTGCAGACTGCAATTCAGTCTCCACCCCAATGTCTTTAAAGTCTTCTAAATCATCTCTTGCAATGATGTTATTCAATGATCCTGAATTGTATAGGAGACTAGCAGGTGCACTAAATTACCTCACTATACTGAGACCTGACATTTCCTTTGCCACAAATTCCATATGCCAACACATGCACAGCCCAACAAACCACGATTATCATGCTCTCAAATGGCTACTCAGATACATAAAGGGCACAATCAACTATGGACTTCCTCTTATTCCCAGTGATCTTCAACTCCGCACCTATTCGAATGTGGACTGGGCTTCCGACTCCTCTCATAAGAAATCTATTACAAGTTTCTACTCTTACCTCGGCTCAACTCTGCCTCATGTTGTGTTAAAAAGCAAGTAACTGTTGCCAAATCATCAATTGAAGCTAAGTATCGTGCGCTGGCCTCTGCTACATCCAACATTATTTGGTTGCGCAGACTTATAGTTGATTTTCAAGCTCGTCAGCACAAACCCACCCCTCTCTACTGTGATAACACGTCGATAATAGCTCTCGCCCACAATCCAATGTTCCATGCGCACACCAAGCACATAGAGATTGACCATCACTTCATCACCCATCATATAAGACTGGAGAGATCTCACTCTTTCACCTCAATTCAGCTGATCAATCAGTAGATCTTCTTACCAAACCTCTCTCCCACTCTTGATTTTTGAAACTCAAAGACAAACTAACCATTTGCTCCTTGAATGATTACTTTGAGGGGGGCTGTTATAGCACATAACAATGCTCTGCAAGTATACAAAACTTAACCTACTCTAACTACATCAGCTAGTTAATACTCCACTACACCTGATGTACTGACTGCCAATAACGGTAACTTTGCTCATCTTCTTTATTTATATACACCATCTGTAAAAGCTTTATACGATGTATGAAGATATGAAAACTTGAGCTTTTCCTTATTCCTTTATGTGTTATCACTAACAACCTTTGCAGGTTCTCTTCATTTTATACCTCTAGATCCAACTCACCATATGAAAGTTATGTATGTTCCTCCATCACATCTTATCGCAGCCTCTTAAAGTTTGAATTATAGAAATTCTCATTGAAATAATCTTGAAAATGGATAGAAGCCAACGGTAGATTCTAGTTTTAGCAAGAAATACAAAATTTTAGACGTGCATTATGGGTAGATTAAATATTGAGAAAGCAATATCACCCATAATCTCCCAAATTGAACCATTGATGCAGGGGTTGAAGTAAGTGATTAGATTCTTCATAGCAAAACCATTATGCATTATAATCATATAAAATTAAAAAGAATAGTCCAAATTGAAGAATGCACAAAATACAACCAATCATTAAGGCTTCGTTTGGGATAGCTTTTGACTACTATTTTTTTATTACTTTCAAGAAATTTTTATACTAAAAAGATGCTGTAGAAAGCAATAAGAAAACTATCTCAAATGAAGCATAAGTATAGAACCATCAAAAATAGATTTCCAATTACTTTTAAGGTTGCAAGCAATGTTGAGGTGAGAAGAAGAAACAAACCAAGGCCACCCTTTTCTTAAGGCTTAGGCTTCATTTGAGGCATGCTATGAATTGATCCAGATTTTAGTTAAAGTTTTTTTTTGTAATTTCTTTTATTTTTTTGTGTAGCTATTGTGTTGCCTTTAGAAGTCTATATGGAAGAGATGGTTGTTATAGGATATGCTAAGCCAATCAATAAATAATTAAGTTCTATTTTAAGCTCTCTCCCTCTCCCTATCCCTCCCCCTCTCCCCCTCTCCCAAGAAGCTCAAAAGGAAGAGCTTCTTCCTCAAGAAGATCCTAACAAGCGGTATCGGAGCAAGATGGAGGTGGAGAAAGTTTTATTGTAAAAAAAAAGACTTATAAGAGAGGAGGCAGTCAGGAGGTCTCTCGCGGAGACCGATTGATATTGGGAGCAGGGAGGAGACATGAATGTGTTAGTCAGGCCGAAAGTGGATCAACGGTCGGAGCTTGATCCGAACAAGGGCTGAAGGGCGTGCAGATCCGATTGGAGACAGATTGCATATGGGCAGGCACCGCGTGTAGGACATGCGGGCAGACGTGTACATGTGTGGTAGAGTGGCCTATTGCTGCACAAGCCGCGCGTGTCATGCATGGGAAAATTTGCTTGAACAGATCGAGTGCGATTCCACATGTGAGCAAGGCACGATGGGCCAGGTCACTGGTTGCGTGAACGGGCCGGAGACGTGAGGACACACAACTAGAGTAGGCGACTGCGAGGAGCACAGGGAGGCTGAGCTGGATGCGAAGCTGGGCGTCGGGCACATGAGCACAGGGGTCTGGAGTAGGCAGGCCGGAACAGGCGGGCCAGAGTAGGCGCACAAGGCGCAGGGTTCACGCGGGCGGAGGTGCTATTGACTAAGATCTTTCTATGACTAATAAGTTCCAATTGATTTGAATTTTCTTTCCTATTCACCGAGATCAATCTCTCCCTATTTTTTTTAAAAAATTTAAAAGAGTACTTTTCCTCTCATCATGCTTATTATGTGATGGTAATAATGCCAACCATCTCTAGCATCTAATTTTGACACCACCATTTGTTGCCAACATAGATTTAAGTTGATGATCCCCATCACTCATTCTCCGATGGTTGTTGCTCATTCGCTAACAATCAAAATATAATTGCACATAATAATAATAATAATAATAATAATAATAATAATAATAATAATAATCAATATGACCATCAAGCATCATAAATTCCAAGATTAGAAACACACACACTTAATTTATATCCAACAAACACTCAAAATTTAATTATAATCACTTTCAAGATTCAAATAATTGTAATTTTCAAATACTGCAGTTAAAAAATTGCAGCAAAGTCCAAACTTTTTCACCAAATAAACAAATAATAAAAATATAAATTACTTTATAATTCGGTTAGTTCTTTTTTAATTATTTTTCAGAGACAGATATCTCCTTCTCATTTATCTTCACAAATAAAATATCTGTGCTCACCCTACACGTGCCTGCCCATCCTACACGTGCCTGCTCTCCCATCTCTCTCCTTCTTTACAGCTTAAAAAACGAAGAAGGGATGGGCAGAAGGTTCAGCAGGTAAGACCTTCAATACAAAGCAAATGGCTTCCATTGGTTATAATATTTTGGACGGTCTGCATTATCGCCACAAAATTCTTCTCACAATGAAGATTTTCTATGTAAATTAAGTACCATATGACTGTTGGAAAGTGATGGGAAATTTTATAATTGGCTTATAATTAAGATTAAATGGACATTTCTTCTTCTTCTCCAATGAGCCGAAGACAAATAGAAGCATTAGTTTGCTGGAGCATCAGAGAAGACAGTGCAAGCTGAACGCCCAGTCGAATTTGTGTGTTGCACAAGTTTTCAACTATTATTATTATTATTTTTTAGAATAAACTGAAATATATTTGAAATATTTGAAATTTTTTAGATAAATATAAAATAAATGCGAGTGATTATATATATATTTTTGGTTTGATTTGATATAAAATGTATGCAATGTAAAGCTCAATGATGATGGCGGTTGACTGTGACGTACGATAGGTAGCAGTGGCGATGGGGATTGACGACAGGATGTGGCGCTTAGCTTTGGTAAAGGACGATGCAAGCACTGTGCGGCGGCAACAATTGCGAGAGCAGAGTTAGGTTTGTGATGTATTTTGGAATTTGGCCAAAAAAGGCCAAGCTTTGAGTTCATAAAAAATGATCTATAGGGTGAATCATAATGTAAAGCACATATTTTGATGCAATTTGCTCTGTAGTTAATTTTAATAATAACCCTTGGTAGCTCACTTTCTAGTATTATATTTATACCTTCTCCAATGAAATGGGAAGTGTGCGACATTGGACATCTTTTATATTACAAATAGTAGCTTTTGAGATAGGAAAGGATAAATGATTGTTATCTATTTTTGTTCATCATGTTTGAGTTTCTATAATGTGTTTTGCTTAATCACTTATGCATAAAAGCTTGAAATTATTAATGTTTTGTTTGTGACAGCTTTTTTATTACTTTTTGAAGCAGCTTTCCAGTAGAAAAATTTTGAGTTTAAGAAATTTTTATACTGAAAAATTATTTAGAAAACAGTAAGAAAGCTGTCCCAAACGAAGCTTAAGATTATAGACATCAATCTTGACTCGGTAATTTGGCCCCATTTGTGAGAAATCAGTCTGCCTAATTAGTCAATTATTTTTAGTGACTGTTTATATAGGAACCCAATACCTTATGCTTGTGCACTTTGGTATGTGGCAGATAAGAAAAATGCTTAGAATATGCTATTAGAGAACCGAATTCAATATCTGATGGAGGACAAGACAATCTCTTAGATTACTTAACAAAAGTTATGCTGCCTTCATGAGGAGCAAGCCATGTGATCTAAATATTAGTGGGAAGATATGGCTAGTTGATTTTTTTTCTTCTTTTTGATGTTTTGTTTTGTTTTATTTCTTATTTTTTGTTAATTTAATTATTTTTCTCTTTAATTCAAAATTGACTACAAGATCATTTGACTATGTAGATGAAATAATCAGAGAGAGTGATCAATCATCATCAATATAAAACCACTTGCAAGGGAGAAGGAGATGGGTGAACTAAATGATTGTTATTTAACGAGTCCATCATGTAATGACTTAGGTCCAATTTTAGCTCCTAGTTATACTTAAGTTTGACTTGAATTCTCTTTAAATCTTGTTAAGCTGCCCTATATCAACACCTTCGATTCGAAGAATTCTTCTATGGAGAATTGAGACAAATATAATCATCGAGATTGCCCCGGAGCAATCCTCCCCAACTCCTTAAAAGTAAGCTATATGTCATTGGTGGGAGGGTTATCCTTCCAATTGACCATGAACTTATGAGCAACCTCCATCTTGCAAGTAATCTCATTTATAATGATCTCATTAATGTGACATAGTCACTAGTAAAATTGGCCCAAAAGTATAATAACCTCCAACAAAATTACTTGTAATAAGATTTGGTGGATTAAGCAAACCTTATAATGAATTATATTTTTAATTTTTAAAATAAGATTAATAGATATGTTTGTAAGATAATTCTAAGAGATAAGCATTTGAACGAAGCTTCTTTACAACATAGGAATGACTGCAAGTTCTAACATATGATTTTACGTATTGATCACTAGCTATGAAGTATTCAGGTCAGATCTCAACCATCACATGATAACCTTTATAGAACTCATACTTTTTTTTCTTCCGAATTGCAGTTCTGGAGTATATTTAGATTTTTAGCTCTTTGTACTTGTTAACGAAGGTGTTAAAAATTCAATGAAAATGATGCAACATAATCAAAATAAGCACAAGATATAGAAGGGACCAAATATATAGCTTCCAAATATTGAAGCCTTGCATAATCTCAAAGGGTGTACGACCTATAGTTTTGCAATCAAAAGAGTTATATGCAAACTCAATAATTGAAAGCTATAAGTTCCAATTGCATATGCTCTCATTAATTAAATATCTAAGAAGAATAGCTATATTAGGATTAACCACCTCAATCTTTCCATCAACATGGATATTGAAGGAAGGGAAGAACATCAAGAGATTGACAGAAATAGGTGACAAATATAACATATCAATTGGAGGTGATTGTAAAAGGTAACATATATAATCAAATCTTTTCTTAAAAATTTATTTGGTATAAGAAGCATTAGGGGTCTTTACACATGGATAAAGTATGCCATATTGAAAAACCTATCCATAATAACACCAATGTTGTTGTGATTTCATCAAGTCATATGCAAAATTAATATGAATTATATATAACGATCCATCAAAGGTTATGAAGGAATAAATGGTGAAATGTATAGACTTGCTTGCTATTTTTCAATCTAACTATTTAGTAGGTATGGACACTGACCACTTACTTGAGATATATAGCATTATAAAGAAGTATTATAAAATTTACTTTCAAGTAAAAATTTGATCTTCACAGTCAATGTGAGTAGCCATGCTTCAAGTTTGCAACTCATAAATTGTGTAATAATGAAATGAAGTTTGAGGAATACGCATATGAAAACAACAATAAAAAGTATTCATTAGAATAAGGTGCATAGTCATTGAGAAAGGAGTATGTCATTGCTTCTGACATATTCATTGAGAAAGGAGCATATTATCTTCATTAAATTAAATAATGATATTGGAACTCCAAAAAATATGAGTAGTGACATTCACGAAAGTGCATATACAACCTTATTTTACTGTTCCATAAATGCTTCAAAATTAAGGTAAAGTCCTAAAGTATTAACCAATATGTTTAATAACTACTTATATTCTTTTGAGAGTTTATGAATTTAATGTCTCATAGACTATAAAAGGAAGAACTGATCATTAGGTAATATATGATGTTGATAGTGGCGAAGATATTGAATGAGAGAATAAAAAAATGCAATAATAAGTGAACTATCACTATTTTCCTTGAGCTTCACTAAAATGGCAACAATATGTGATTTTTAATGACCAGAATCGGTATGAATATGAAGTTTGTATAAATCGTGAGGCAAGTGAACATAGTTATTTGTGATTATATCATGAATCATCATATAATTTCATGTATTTTATTTGTGATTCATCACATATAGTGACGGACATGGAATAAAATTGTCATATTATTGAATGCTTGGCTTCCTTTTAATGTGGCACAGGTTAGGCCAAAATCGTCATGTTGATGCCCTCGCCCACGCTCCCTTAAAAAGAAAGCAATCATGCCATTCCAATTTAAATATGCTTTGTAAAAAGAAAGATCATTTGTGTCATATCGTATCTTGCACCATGTTTCATAGGTTCAAGCAGTTGGTTCCGAAAGCACGAGGAGGCTAAAGGTGGGATTACAGTGGCAAGATCAACTACAAGGTAGTAGATGCCCAAGGCGGTGATGGGATCATGAAGAAGTGATAGGTTGGATTGATCTAGAATAAAGTAAAGCTATTAGTACTGGTCAACAATAGGAGGGAGTGGCAGTGGCCAAAGTGCCTAGGGTAGGATGGTGACAATGGAATCATGAAGAATGGCTGGGTGGGGTTTTATGTTAGATTGATCTAAAATAAATCGAAGCTATTGGCGGTGTTTGGCGAGAAGAAGCAGAGGGCGAAGTTGGCTTGAAGCAGGATAGTGATGACATGATCACAAAAAAGAACGGAGTGAGGCCTAAGGTTGATCTCGATTTGTCATTTCATATATAGTTGTTAGAAACATTTATAATCTCTTCAACAATTTTGAAGCGGTTTAAACTATCATAAATTATCGTGACAATTTAAACTATCACTAATTGTAATGGTCTAAACTACTATTAGGAATTGTTTCCATGGATGTTGATTTTTAGTGGTGTAAAAGTGATGTAGTGCACATTTTGGCCCCAGTGCACCGCACCACTAGTTTGCATTCCCCCAATCTTTCTGTACTATTTTTGTTATCATAGTACTGCCACCACTTTTTGTTTGTTATCTTTCTAATAGTAAAAGCTAGATATATATATATCATATTAAGAAAAGGATAGAAAATATATATAAAAAATAATTGTAGAGACAAACCATTTTTTCATATCCTTCAATAGAATTTCTCTATTATGGGGGTTTAAGCCGCTTGGTGTTCTATTCTTCGTGAGTTCTTGTTTCAGGTTCCCTTGCAGGAAATTCCTGCTGCTGATTCGATCCTAAGGCTGCATCAGGTGGGTATCAGAGTCGACGTGGCAGGATGATAGACAAGGGCAAGGAATTGGCGACCGAGGAAGTTTGGAGCCTTGAAACATTGTGGGCAAACTAGAATAACATCTTCCGACAACTTGAGGTATTGTTGACGGAGGTACACCATCTTTCCATGGAAATGCGCCGTGAGTTCAATCTCCATCGCACAAGGGGCATACCCCATTAGCCCCGCCAAGATCAAGCTCCAGGTATTGCTCCAGTTGTTCGGTGAGGTTTAGGCCATGATCGTCATTGGCATCGAAACCATCAACCCACTCAGGAAGTTTCTGATTTCGAAGAGGACTCCGAAGTGCCACGTGATATAGACCTGGTAAATTCCGATGAAGGTGAAGATGGAATTGATTATCATACAGGTCCTCCTAGACACTGCAGATATCCAACTCATTATAGAGGCCAATATAAATTCAAAGTCAAGGTGGATATTTCTTTCTTTGATGGGCATTTGCATATAAAGGATTACTTGGATTGGGAGAAGGCTGTTGAATTTTTTTTTGAATACATGAATATTGAACCAACAATACAAGTAAAATACATCGCCTGTCGCTTGAAGAGTGGAGCTAGTGCTTGGTGGATTCAACTATTATAGATGAGGCAACAGGAAGGCAAAGGGCCAGTGCGCAGTTGGAGACGAATAAAGCAGCTCTTACGTTCCAATTTTTTACCCACAGACTATGAAAAGATTTTATACATGAGGTATCAACACTGCGTTCAGGGTAGTCGCTCTGTCAGCAACTATACTGAAGAGTTCCATCAGCTCAGTGTAAGGAACAACCTAAATGAATCCATGAATCAATTGTTAGCAAGATATATCGGCGGTCTCAGAGACAGCATCCAGGACAAATTGGAACTGAACTCGGTATGGTCACTTTCACAAGCTATCAATTTCGCTTTAAAAGCTGAGATGTAGCTGCAACGACCTCCCCGATTTCAATATCCTAGACGCCAAGTTCTGGACACCTTGCATGACCACAACAAGAGTAGACCGACCCCATTAAAATCTGCTCAGAATCCCCCTTCCCCAACACAATCAGCACAAGTGTCCAAGACACCTGTAACTGCTCTGGAGAACAAATTGCAACCCAAATTGAAGACTATAGCTCCGAATAATCCCTATGTGAAGGCAACCACACTTAAATGCTTCAGCTGTTTCCAACATGTACACAAGTCAAATGAATGCCCACAACGTCAATAAATATAACTGTTAGAAGCTGAGGATGGGGACAATGTGGTTCTTCCAAATGACGATGAAGGCCACGAAGTTGAAGACGTCAAAGGTGATGAAGGAGAACCGTTGATTTGTGTTATTGAGAAACTATTGATATCACCTCATCATTGCAATGCTTCTCAACATAATGCAATATTCAAAATTAGGTGTACCATTGATGGCAAAATTTGTGACCTCTTAGTCGACAGTTGATGCATAGAAAATATTATCTCCAGGTCAGTCGTTCAACCACTTCAATTGAAAATGCCAAAGAACCCACAACCTTACAAAATTAGCTAGGTCAAGAAGGGTATTGAAATTTCGGTGACCGATATATGCCAAGTGACCTTTTCCATAGGTCAACAGTATGCGTGTGAGGTGCTTTGTGATGTTTTGGACATGGATGTTTGCCACCTAATTTTAGGTCGGCCATGGCAGTTCGATGCAGGAGTCACTTATGATGGCCAAGCCAATGCTTACTCCTTAGAATGGAAAGGAAAACGCCTCAGATTGCTACCAAGTATACGTGACAGCAAGCTCCTCGCTCAAGGCACTACTTCTTCCGCTATGATGCAGTTAGTTTCGGGCCCGAATTTATTACTCTCCTAGTGAAACGCCACTCCCTTGTGGGCATTAGTGGTTACAGACCCTGCTCTACTGCCACTGGCTCAAGTTCTGAATGAAATCTATAACCTGCTACAAGATTTTAGTGACATTTGTCCTCAAGATCTCCCTGCTATTCTACTGCCCTTACGCAATGTTCAACATCAGATTGACCTTGTACCTAATGCCACCTTACAAAATTTATCATATTATAGACTCAATCCCAAAGAACAACAGATTTTGCAAACCATCATTGAGGAACTACTGAGTAAGCAGCTCATCCAAGCTAGCATTAGTCCTTGCGCTGTTCCCGCTTTGCTAGTCCCTATGAAAAATAGTGAGTGGCGATTATACGTAGACAGCAGAGCTATAAACAAAATCACGGTCAAATACCATTTTCTAGTGCCTAGGATTGACGAACTAATTAATAAATTACTCGGGTCGTCAGTGTTCTCCAAGTTGGATCTACGCAGCGGCTACCACAAAATTCACATACGCCCTAGAGATGAATGGAAAACTACTTTTAAAACCCCATTGGGCCTCTACGAATGGAAAGTGATGCCGTTCAGTTTATGCAACACACCCTCCACTATCATGAGAATGATGCAAGATATACTAAAACCTTTTTGGGGCAATTTTTGCATTTTCTATTTTGAAGATATTTTAGTGTACAATAGAACATTAGAGAAACACATCAAACACCTTCAACAGCTTTTTATTGTCCTATAGGAAAATAAATTGTTTCTCAATCTTTTCAAATGTGAATTTGCAACATCCCATGTTCATTTCCTTGGTTATGTAGTTTCCAAAGATGGGGTCCAAATGAATACAGAAAAGGTGACTGCTATCTTTAATTGGCCAATCCCCAGCTCTTTTTTTGAAGTTAGAAGTTTCCACGTACTCGCTAACATTTACCGTAAATTCATTAAAGGATTTAGTGTTCTCATGGGGCCAATTACCGATTGTCTAAAATCTAAAACATTTAGTTGGGGTGACACACAACAATACAGTTTTGACAGAATCAAGGAAGCTCTGACTACCACCCCTGTTCTTGTCATTCCCAACTTTGACAAACTCTTCACTGTGGAGACCAACGCCTCGTCTATGTTGACCTGCGTCCAGGACAAAAAAAAATCAAATAACTAAAATCCCATACATGTCCGGCCATGTCGCTCAAGCCCTGCGCCCATGACCTACGCATGTCCGATGTCGCGTCTCCCATGCCCTCCCCATGACCGGCTTGTGTCGATAAAAGGGGGAGGAAATGAGGCCTTCGGCCTCTCTAGCTCATTCGCTCTTTCCTATCTCCTGCTCGTGATCCCCCACACAGTAGAAGCTCCTTCGCCTCCTTCATCGCTGATCGACTTTGCTCCTTTTGCGACCTCCCTTTCCAGTGAGATCGGAAGTTATGACGCTTTGATTGGAAGCAACAAACGGAGCTTGTTCGACGCTCCAGCTCGCTCGATGACGTTCCCTTCCAGCCGACCAGAGGAAGCAATAGGAGCTCGCTTGTTGTAAGGTTAGCTTCCTTCCTTTCGTGTGCTTCTCCAGCCCCTTCGACGATGTTTCCCTGCCTTTGGATCAAAATTTATGACATTTTGATCTGAATTGACAGAGGGAGCTCACTAGCGGTGAAGGCAACTTTCTCCCTATTGCTCGATTCTTCGGCTTCGTCACCGTTGTTCGACTTCGCTTCTTCCACAACTTCCCTTTCTATCTGATCGGAAGTTACAACATTTTGATCACAGGCAACGACGGGAGCTCACGCTGTGAAGGTAACTTTCTCCCTTTCAGGAGCTTCTTCGGCCAAATCCCTGTTAATAATAATAATAATAATAATAATAATAATAATAATAATAATAATAATAATAATAATAATTATTATTATTATTATTATTATTCTTATTATAAGTATAATTAGTTATAATTAATTAAATTTAATCAAAAAAAAGAAGAAGAAGAAGAAAAGAAAAAAAGGGGGAAAAGAAAGAAAGAGAAAACATAAGTGGCCCTCCTCTTGCCTCAATCCACATGCCGACAACCCCGCGAATGTATGAATTTTCTAAAACTTAGATTCTCGCTCTCGAAGTTCGCAGCGGATCGAAAAACTGCCCATACACGCCTTTATTACGCTTGGTGGGATGGGACTCCAGTGCGGTGCTTACGACGAGGCGGGTAATCACCTAAAATTTCATTCTTGGCATTCTTGTCGAGCCGGCAAACCACCCATACATACTTTTTTAGTGTAGTGGGAAGGGAACCCGATGCATCACCTATGATGAGGCGGGTAGGCCTTATACACATTTTGCTTAGCGTGGTGGGGACAATCTTAAGTACCCGTACCTGGCTCTGTACCAGCGGGGAAACAACTGCTCTTCTTTTGAAATAGGTACCGTCGAAGACCCCATACAAGCTTTTATTAATGTGGTGGGAATGAAGACACGGCTACGATGGCCAAGGACACCTACCATATACACTTTTATTAGTCGTGGTGGGAAAGCCCAGTTTCCTGTAGTTTTCTCCTAAACAGGGGAGACGTCGGGAGGCTGCCGAAATTTCAGATGAACATAAGACCACACTTGGACCTGATTTGGACTTAAATGAATAGTGGACTTGTGAACTTGAACTCAAACTTGGACAAATGCAAATAAGGGCCCTAACTTAAACTTTAACCAAAGTGATAAGAAATTGAACTTTCAAGATGACAAGGATTTGAATACAACAAGGGACTTATGAATTTTACTTGGAC
Source organism: Dendrobium chrysotoxum (assembly GCA_019925795.1). Classification (NCBI taxonomy): domain Eukaryota; kingdom Viridiplantae; phylum Streptophyta; class Magnoliopsida; order Asparagales; family Orchidaceae; genus Dendrobium; species Dendrobium chrysotoxum. Next base: position 2,087,595 of record CM034313.1, read on the forward strand.
AGTAGGGAACTTCACATGAATGTATATAACAAAGAACTCAAAACTCAAATAAATTACAATAACATTAAACTTGAATTCAAGTGAATAATGACAAGAGACCTAAGTGAACTACAAAAGACTTGAGCTCTTACACTGAAGTGGACTCGAACTCAAACTTGAGTAAGACCATAGGAGACTTGAACTTGAATTGGGTTTGAATTCAAATGAACAAAGAAATTGATATCAAACTCATCATGTATCTTGTAAATCATCTTTGAGGACAAAGAGTTTACAAGCAGATCTAAGCTGCCTATGAAGACAAAGAGCTTGAAAGTGAAGTTTGTTTGCAAGCAACAAGAAGACTTCAGGAGATGTGGTTTGTTTATAAAATCATGATCATTGATTTTGATTCATCCTTAAGCAATAACTCATATGAATCATAGAAGATGTGGAAACCTACCTATAAGTCATCATGTAAGATATGTAACGAATATCATAACTAATCCATAAAGGCAAGGTCAGTTGAAGTACAAATCTCTAACCGACAATGAGAACCGTTTGTAGGTGGCAATAGGAAGAAGATCGCAACAAATTCAAATGCTTATTAACGAGGATAAGGGATTCATGTCATACACAATAATGCTCCCGTGGGTAATGATCAATGACAGATAGTAAAGACTATAACCTCTTTTCGGTCAATAATCATACAATGAAAGTTAATACACTGACCCACTACAAGAAAGGGCATAACCCCTCTGGCAAATGTAAAACATCTACAAGTTATCATAGCAAAGAATATTGTAGTGCCCTTACAATCAACAACCATCCAATGGCAGCCAGATACATCTTCCTCTTACAAGTGAAGATGTACAACATGTATCAAATGTAAGTACCCACGGGCACCTATAGATGACTCGCTATGTAAACAAATGTTATCTATGAACAAAATACCAGGTGACTACAACAAATGTGAATGCCTACAAGCCATAGCAGAAGATTCGTTAGTGCATTACAATCCACCTGCAGAAAGCAACAAGTAGTGCACGATAGTCTACATATACAAAATGGGCAGATGACCCTAGTGCAACGCCACACCACCAGATCCATAGCATTCATACAAGCAGACAGAAGGCATTTACAAATATTCCAAGAATGCCCCCCGTACATGCACCATAGAGTGTATACACATAGGTGCATAAAAAGGGGTGAGTGCAATTAAACACCTGTAAGGGCCCCGACGAGCGTGTTGTGGGAACACACGTAATGTCTAGGGATGCTGCGCAGATCAATAAATTTAAATCCAATCCTCCTAAACAGATAAATAGGAGTCGATAAGGTTTAACACATAAGTATAAAATGCTCCCAAACACATGTATGGGCCCTGACGAGCGTGTTACGGGTACACACGTGATGTCTAGGGATACTGCGTGGGTTAATAAGTGAATTCGAGTTCGAGCCCGATCCTTCTACGTGCATAGATAGGAGTCGACACGGCTCGAACTACTAAATAAATATACGGTCATGACATCGATCAGGATATTTATTTTAATATATTTATGTTAGGCCTTTAAGGTCTATAATCAAGAAATTTCACTAATATAAGTATAAAGCCTACGAAACTCGATCATCTGTCGACAGCCCGATAGAGTCGACAAGGTTCAACCAATAAATACAAATGATCCTGTACACCCCGATGATGGCCGTATTGCATACAAATCTCAACCGGAGGGGTTAATTTTAAATATTTCAAAATACTTCCCAAACTCCCACAAAATCCAAAACTCCACAGAAATTCCCAAGATTTGAGAAATCTAAAAAGATTTAAAACTGAAATCTAACCATCAACCTCTTAAAGCATAAAATCCATCCACTCTCCACAATAGTTTGCCGAGATGGACAAATTAAAAAATACTTCAGCTCACAAAGAGCTAATGCATGGTAGAGAATATCACTAGGATCCATTCTCAAACAATCTCCTACCAGTAAGGACGTGGTACGTGTCCTCTAACCTACAGTTTCGCCGCCAAATGGCACTGCAGGATAAACGATTATGACCCGGGGCCCTCTAAATCGAGTGGTTTTACCACCAAATGGCACCACGAGATAGCGATTATGGCCAGAGCCAATACGTTTCTTAGTGGCATCAAATTCTTGAGATATGAATCAATAGGATATGATCGATAGGGCACAAAGACCTCTGTTAGCTAAGGTGGATTCAAATTTGTCCCCTTAGATAAACATCCATCCCAGGTCTATAAGGTACCCTTGGACAATGCAACCTATGGTTGCCGACAAGGATCCTTCTGTCAGGTTAGGTCGACTACCTCCTCTGACTAAGTAGACCAGGGACCACGATGGCCCGGGACGACGGAACCATGGGATCTTGATCGGGTCCATCATTCATTCCCCCACCATCCGCTTTAAGTGTAAGATGGTGAAATTTCTGTTTTAAATTTCAAATCTCTAAATTTTCCAATACCCTAAGCCCATTGCTGCTACTATATGTTAGACGCACGTATCTCTATGTATCTGATTGACGACTAGCCTTAATCGAAAGTTCTCTCTCGTGATCGGGAAGGGTAATTAACTATAGGGGCTTGCGCCTATAGGAAACCAGAACTTTGATTATAAAGTCTCGCAAAATGAGGGCAGAATCTCTGGGTAGTGACTTATCTATAATACTCATATGCCTTTCCAAAATTTACCCTAAAACTTAATTCGTTAAAACTCCCCGAAAAAGCAAAGGGGGAGGCCGGGGCCAAATTTTTGGAGCCCACAGTCTATTGGCATTGGAGCTGTACTATCCCAAGAGGGACGCCCGGTTGCTTATTTCAGCAAGAAGCTTTGTTCGTCATGACAAAGATGGTTGGCCTATGACAAGAATTCTACTCCATGATTCATACACTTAAACATTGGGAACACTACCTTTTACACCAAGAATTTATTATCTGCACAGATAACCGAGCACTTCAATTCATTAACAGTCATAAGCACGTCAATAAGATGCATGCGTGTTGGGTCTCCTTCCTACAGAAATTTTCTTTTGTCCTCAAGCACCAAGCTGGTCATCGCAATACAGTCGCGGATGCTCTCGGTAGGAAAAGATTCAATTATATTTTGCAAGATAAAAATCATGGCAATTGTAAACAACTATTTTATGACTCTAATTGTTATTATTTTACGAATTTCGCATAATTAACTGGAAAGTCAACAAGAAGTCTTTCATGTCCCAAAGAAATTTCTTCACCTGATAAATAAACCAGAGAAATAAACCATCAAAATTTATGATTTATATGATACTGATAATATGTATATATATTTTATTAGCAAAGTAGCCCAGCATAACATTGCTTATAATTGAGTAAAGGAAAAAGTAAAAACTTTTCTTTTGCTTCAGCCGTTTGACCTTCTATTTGCCCAGCTTCATTAAGCGGCAGCAGTACCGCCTCACATTAATTGCATTTTTTTAAATTTTGTTTGGGCGTTTGGCCTTCAGGACGATTGGTCTTCAAGCCATATTTAAGGTTTTGGCACAGTGCCATCTCGATTTTATTCAATATATTATTATAATTATTATTATTTTATTATATATTTAATTTTAAAGCTTTAAATTTTCAAAAAATTATTAAAAATTCCATAATTTTCTAGAATAACTTTTCATTTATCCCCTCCATCCATCTATAAATATCACTTTAGGAGGTTGAGGAACACAATCTCTTGTATCGGTCTAAGTCCTCCCTTTGGATTGATAGCTCGGAGATTGTCAGTGGCGATCAAAACCTTGCTCTCTTGTGCAGGTCCAAACATTCATCTTGATTGGTAGCTCGGGGAGTGTAGGTGGAGATCAAAGCGAACATTGGTGGCGATCAAAGCCTAGTTCTCTTGTGCCGGTTCAAAATTTTCCTTGGATTGGTAGCTCGGAGAATGTTGGTGGTGATCAAAGCCTTGCTCTCTTGTGCAAGCTCTAGTTCACTCCTATTGGGGGAAAAACTGTCCGGCAAGAGTCTACACACCAATGGCGGAGGCGATCAAGACCCGATACTCTTACGCAGACTCTAGTTCACTCCTGTTGGGGGAAAAACTATCCGACAAGAGTCTAAATACCGGCGACAGAGGTGATCAAGACCCGGTACTCTTACGCAGGCTCTAGTTCACTCTCATTGGGGGAAAAACTATCCAGCAAGAGTCTAAACACCGATGGCGGAGACGATCAAGACCCGGTTACTCTTACGCAGGCTCAAGTTCACTCCCATTGGGTGAAAAATTATCCGGCATAAGTCTAAACACCGGCGGCAGAGGAGATCAAGACCCGGTACTCTTACGCAGGTTTTAGTTCACTCCTATTGGGGGAAAAACTGTCTAGTAAGAGTCTAAACAACTGCAATAGAGGCAATCAAGACCTGATACTATTACGTAGGCTCCAGTTCGCTCCCGTTGGAAGAAAAACTATCCGACAAGAGTTTTAAATACCGACGGTGCTGATCAAAGCCTGATATTCTTATGTAAGCTTCTAGCTCCCCCTTGGATTGCTAGCTCGACAATCAAAGCCTGATTCTCTTTAGCTGATTAAAATTTTCTCAAGAATTAGGGAACAATCTAGTAGTGGCCACACTAGGTAGGAGATCTGCCAATAATAATGCCTTGAAAGAGATCCAATGATAATCAGCAATCATGTGGAACCCCGTAATAAGTGGCAACACGGTGTAAGTTGATGAAGGTAAAGTGATAGTCCGACAACAGTAGGGTAGAAGCCTGACGACAGTTAGGAGAAAGTCCCACACTGGTCGGGCATAAGTTTAACAGTGATCAAGTGGATGTTTGATGGCAGTCGAGAGGAAGTCAGATTGTAGTCAACATCCAGGCATTGGTTGAACAATATTAGGGCATACTCATGGTGATAGTTGAGGGCAAAGATGTAAAGTGATGAAGAATATTAAGCTATATTCTGTGTAGAAGAGGTTGATATAATCTACCATGGTTGTTTCACATATCTGATATTATTTGTCAGAGTATTACTCGATGACTTTAACCTGTGTGGAAGAGGTCGAGAGAATCCACCAAGGATATATGACCAATCCGAGATTATATGTCGGAGCATTGCTCAATGATGTTAACCTATATGAAAGAGGTCGAGAGAATCCACCAAGGATGTATGACCTATTGTTTGATTGAAAAATATAGTTTTGAAAAAAATGTTTAATTTTCTTTGGGAAATATTTAATTTCTCAAATTTAAATTTTATAATCGAACACTTATTATGAATGATATATCACCTCGAAAGGTAATTATATCGTTCCCTAACAGGTTCAGATTACAAATCTCGATTTACCCTGGTTATCGTAGTCAAACTCAAGGAGAAACAACATATGATCCCGAAGAATCAGAATGGTGTTTAATCCAATATTTAACTACAATAATCTAGTAAAGAGATCATTAATTTCATAATCAAAGTTACAATAATAGAATGATATATCTTTCCAAAGAAAGAAAGTATCGTCTGTTATCGATCGTTTGAAAATGACAATAATGATCGTTGACTTTTGAATTTCCCAAAGATAATTAATTAAGGATTTTGAAAATCTTAATTTTGAAAATCAGGTCTGGGTTTCTAAATCTCCTACGAGCGCAAGCCCTCGTAGTTAATTACATCGTAGGAAACCAAAAATTTCCTACAAAAACTCTCGATTAAAATAGCGATACGAATTTTATTTAGAATTCAAAGATTGATATCAAAGGAGTTTAAAGGACTGAAAATTCAACAGGGATTGGTTCAAGATTGAACACTTATTTCTGGAGTCAAAGAAAGAAGAGTAGGAGGTGCTTTGAGATTCTGAATTACTTCAGAAACACCTCAGACTATCCTAAGTGTTGGGCTTGAATTAGATTGAAAAACATTTAATGTTTAAATGGTCAATTTTATTAGAAAATGGGAATTAGATTCCCGGAAGATTGAGGTCTTAAGATTGAACATTTGCCTCAAAACCTAAGTCTAAAATGGGTACTGAGAATCAGTGACCCAGAACCTAGCTAATGCAATGCAATCCTGGACTTACCCCGGCCTGGATTAGGGAGCCAGCTAAACCACCTAAACGCTTTAAAACCATGAGTCAAAGTCTTTTAAATGTAGAGTGGTTAGGGGACGTTGTTTAAGATTAGTTTAAGGAGAGCAGGGCTGACATCTAGAGCATATTCCTATTTAGCCCCTTAACATATGTTAGGTTAAATGCTTAAGCTAAAAATGCAATTAAGATTTAGACTCAAATTTAATTTGTTACTAATGCGATGCATGCTAGTTGACTCGATGACATGCTTAAATCAAAATGAAGCAGTTTTAAAATCAGGCTTAAAAATAGATTTTATCCTAGAGATTGCACAACATCCCCTTGGACAGAACTGCACCCTAATAGGTCAGGTGGTCTGCCAAAACCCGCAGGCGGGGAGGTGCCTAACAAGGTAGAGAAAAGTTCAATATGATGCATGAAAAACTCCCGGCGAGTCCGGGCTTACTTCTTAAGAGCGTTAGAGTTTCTATCTGAGCTTAAATTTTTTAATTTTGTTTAAATAGAAATAGTTAATGACCGTACCCTCACGAGCCTCCGATCGGGTTCCAGGCTAAATCAAAATCGACATACAAGAGCGCCAAATAAACTACTAAAAGCATACGGGTCCTTAATCACAATCAACACATAAATTAAATCAATTAAATAATTAAATTAATTAAATAAATGCTCAAATTGAAAGTCCATAGGCAAGTGCCCTTAATTATACAACCCAGGGTCTACAGGAAAGTAAAGTGGCCGGGTACCACTGACTACAACCCGGATTCTACTCCTAAGACTCAAGTGACTTTGAGATTTGAGATTCTTCTCGTTCTTCACTTCTTCGTCTCCTTAGAACTCTTTGGATCGTCGGGTCTGGATATCCAAATGAAAAGAAACTCCCCATGGATAGGGGTGTTATCTTTTCTCTTTGGATACTTGAACTTCATCCTAATTTGGATCTCCAAATAGATAGGAACTCTCCCCTAAGGGATGTTCCTTCCTCTTTGGATTCCAAATTGGATGTTTAAGTATCTCAATCTCAAATCACTTTAAACATTACAACTCAATTTAAATCAAATTACATCAAATTGAAATTAAAAATCTAGACTCAACAACCTACAGGGTTATCTTAATAATCAGCAGTTTATATTTGACATCCCAAGCAGTTATATATTTGAAATTAAAATACTCAATAACAGCCACACTTGGACATGCTCTTTTTGATTTAAAGGGGGACTTAAGCAATTTTATGGAGCACCTGTGCAATTTAATAATTATAACTTTGCCCCCTTTAATTTATGCCCTGTATGAGCATGACCACATGCATAAGATTAAATTAGTACAAATCATCCCTAGCCCAGGGGTAGATCTAATCGTACAATCAATCACATCACAGAGTACAGTAAATAAGTAAACAAACACATCAATTCTACTACTAGCAAACAACATGCAGTAAAAGCTCGAAAACCCGGCACACAGCAGAAAAGTAAATACCGGCCTAGCCTAAGACTAGAGTTGGTTGTCCTAACAAACCATCTAAAGTGTGTGAGGTAGGCTATGTGGCTTTGATATGTCCTAAATAGGCAATTGATTGAAGTTGTTTAAAGTTCTGGTTGGTCGAAAGGCTTAAGGGGGGGTTTAATTTGAATTTAAATATTAATGACTTGCAATTAATTTTAAACTCAATTTTAATTGTTTGTTGGATACCACCTTTGTTTCACATCGAGGCCGTGAAGTTTATTTCACCTTCCTTGGGGCTAATTTAATAGCCTCGTAGGCCTGGGTTACCCAGTGGTACCCGGTATAATTAAGTGATTTGAGTTTGATTAAGGTTTAAAGGTTGATTAATTTTAATTAGAATTAGTTGGTTGCTGGTTTTAAGTTCAAATTAATGTTTTCTGGAATTTTGAATGAGATGTTGAATTTTGGAATTTTCTGGATTATTTTAATCATTTAATTAAGGGGTTAAAAATTGACTTTTTGATTTAAAATGTTTTCTAGAAATTTAATATTTTATTAAAATACTAGACCTTAATACGATCAGTTAGACAGTAAGTACACTGAAATTGGATTTTTCTATATTTTATTATGAAGGTTTGAAGTTTTGACTTAAATTTGAACTAGGTTTGACCAAAAGTTGACTTTTTCAAATTTGTTTGATTTCTGGAAACTTAACATTTTTGATAAATATTAGACCTTAAGATGAGTTGTATGCCTTTGAGTTTGCTCAATTTGGATTTCATTTGAATTAGTTATGAATTTTTGAAGTTTTGAGTGTTTAATGAATTATTTAAATTGTTTAATTAAAGCCATTTTTATGATTTGAATCCAAATGACCTCCAAACTCCTTGAAATCAACTCCAAAGGTCAGGAATGACCTAAGGAGTGATTTCCACGTGTTTGGAAATTTTCTAGAATTTTTAATTATTTTTAATTAATTAAATTAATTAAAAATTGAATTTCAATTAAACTTAAATTAAACTTAATTTTGAAGTCCAGTCAAGGGGCTTTTATTTTTCATTGATTAAGGGTTCAATTCTAGTAAGTTTAAGGGGTTAATTGTATTTTTTGGATTTAAATTTGATTTATTAGAACTTTTGGAAGCTTAAATGGCTTAATTAAGGTTCAAATTTGATTAGGTTAATTAAAGGGCTAAATGATCTCAGAAGTCAGTGAAAATTTTTCTTAAGGCTGAGAATGTCTCTATGTTCAAATGTTCAAAATTTCAAGTCAATTGGAATTGTATCCTAATTATTAGAATTTTTTTAAATTTTCTAAATAAGTCCTTAATTGTTGTCCTTAATGACACTAGGTTAATTGGGTTCAAATCAAAGTCTCTAACCCTCAATATAACATATGCATGATAAATACACATATAAACACAATCAATCCTATGTCTAAGAGAGCCTTAAACTAAGTGGTGTGTGTATGTCCTTAAACATGCAAGGATTTATACTAATTAAATATTCTTAATTAAACTAATGAATGATTAGATCATAATCATTCATTAGCACTCCCACATGATTTCTATTCAAATATGTTGATCTATGTTTAAAATTTCATAGTAAATCTCTCAATCTAAAATACTTAAGTATTTATACATGTATTTCAAAATAATTTTAAAATATACTTAATCTATACATGAAACTATATATATAGACATATGTTTTAAATTAAGAATACTTAAAATATGATTAGGGAGATTTTACTATCTAATTGAGAGATCTACTGATCTACTAAGATCATTTAAAAATAAGTTTTTAATTTTCAAAATAATTGGTTTAATATTTAATTAGATACTAATTAAATATTAAAATAATTAAGTAATTAAAAATAACTTAAAATTAATCAAATTTTGATCTCTGAAGTTAATCTCAAATTAAAGTATTTAATTTTCTGAAAATTTTGATATATTATACTAATTTTTCTGATTTAAAATGAATTTATTATGAATTTTTGAAATTTAAACCAATTAAAAGGAAATTTAAATAATTTTAAATTAATTAAAGACTAAAAATAATTTAAAAAAAAAGTTAATTTAAACTTAAGAATTTTCTGTAATTTTAAAATTATTTAAATATATATACATACATGTATATACTAATTTTCAAAAATATTTAAATTGTTAATTATTAATTAATATTAATTAATAATTAAATATTTAATTAATGGAAATATAAGATATAGCTTAAATTAATTTAATTTCAAAATTAAAATAATTTAACAGAAAATAATTAATTAATTATTTAATATTAATTAATTAAATCATTGAAAATTAATTGATTATTTATTAAAATATTTAAAATCATTAAAATAATATTAAATAATTTAATATTGATTAAAATTTTAAAATCACTTAATATTTAACTGAAATTGTAAAATATTTAATATTAATTAAAATATTAAACAATTTAATTATTAATTAAAATTATGAATCATTTAATATTAATCAAAATTCTAAAGTATTTAATATTAATTAAATAACTTAATATTAATTAGAATTTTAAAATTAATTTAAGTTAATTAATATTATAAAGTGCTTAATGTTAATTAAAATATTATATAACTCAATTATTAATTAAAATTGTGAATTATTAAAAATAATTAATATTTAATAATTAATATTTAAATAGAATATTTAATGTTTTAAAAGTTAATTATTAGTTTATAATAATTAATATTGGATATTAATATAGTTAAAAAAAATCATAAAATTAAATTAATAATAATTTTGAATTTAGAATATTTAGTTTTCTGAAAATATATATTATATATTTAATATTAAGTTAATATTAAAATAAAATAAAAAAAAACAATTTTAAAATGAATTTAAAATCATTTTAAAAGAAAGGGCGGCGGGAGGACACGTGGTAGACCAAGATTGGTGGATCCAAAACGCGGCGGCGGCTATTGGATGCCACATGGCAGCTTGCGGTTGGGCCTTTCAAACCACGGCAATGATTGCGCGGCGGCGCAATCATTGCCGCATGATTAAAATGCGGCGGGACCCACTCACCTTACTTAACCACGTCGGATCTTGATCATGACCGTTCGATCCTCCGCCGTTCTGAAAGAACAGTTGCGATTGAGGCGGACCGAAATCAAGCCAGCTATACAGACCGCGCGGTTGTATAGACGCGCGATATGATGAAATCTGGACCGTTGATCGTGAGATCAACGGTCTAAATTTCGCATATTCATGCAGACAGACCGTAGAACCCTAGGAAAGGGTTTTTTAGCCCGTTCTATCAAACCAATGGATTAAATTGAGTGAAATTTTAAACTTAAATTGCATACATGAACAGAATTAATGTGGATAGTTTGATTTGACTTAAAACAAGCTTAACAAAGATCTAATTAACTCTAAGCTAAGTGACCTAGGGTTAGAGTTTTTAGGGATTTTTACCGTTGGATTTACAAAAAAATGGATTGGTTGCACTTGTAGGCTGTCCACGCTCACTTCACCAGTTGAAATCCCAGCTCGAAACGTCCTGGATCGTCTGCTACAAGCCTTGGACGTGATTAGCCTCGGTTCGTCGGATTTCGCCCGTCAACGAGCTTTGACCGGTGGGATTTTGGTCGGGAAAGTTAAAGGGGTCCCTGGAGAGCTCAAGGAAGCAGGGGGGTCGGGCTGGAGGAGTTAGGAGAGTGAGAGAATGCTAGGGTTCGAATCATAGCTCAAAATAGGGTATTGCCCTATTCAAACATCTCTAGATTGAATTAGTGGTCAGGATTGATTGGGAGGGTTGCTAGGATCAAGACATCTGTCCCTAGGGTGGTTGGGAGCAGAAGAATCAAAGGACATAAGGACAAATGACATGTAAAGGTCATTTTGTCCTATGTGAGCATGTGGAGATAATTGGAGCCCTATGATTTCGATCCAAAGGCTGAGAGAGGCTCTAGGAAGCTTCTAGAGTTTGATTATGCAGCTGGATGAGCTTTAGAATGAATGAGGGGTTTAAATAAAGAGTTTTGACTACTCTAACCTAATTGTTTGACCATTTGACTGGTCAAACAGTCAAGGGAAATGCTGAGGTGGATTAGGGAAGGTCTTAGGAGCTGCTTGAATGAGACTTGAGGACTTGATTTAAGATAATTGAATATTTGATTAAAGATTTTAGGAATTTGACCACAATTGGTTTGTTGACTTGGTCAAAATCCCTAGGATTTAGATGAAATTAAATTTTAATATTTTAAACTCTATAATAGAGTGAGAACAAGTGATTGATATGCTTTGAATGAGTTGATTCTTTAAAAGTCATTAAATTAATTCAAATAGATCAACTTTGACTAGATTTGAATTAAGTTGACTAGGTCAACTGTTGACTGGGTCAAAGGTCCAATTGAATCTAAATTATTGAAGGGTATGGCCAGGGAAGTTTGATTGAGTCTTGAGTATACTTGAAGTTTGATTTAAATTGCAAGGGCTTAAGGGTTGAACTGGTCAACCTAAGTTGACTTAATCAACCAGGTTGACCCAGAGTCATGGTCTGGGCTGGATTAATCTCAAATGATAAATGGAGTCTGGTAGATGTGGTTTGAGGGTTTAAATAGGTCATTTGGGTCAAATCACCTATTTGAACCCTTAATGGGCTTAATGGGTCAACTGGGTTGACTTGATCAACCAAGTTGACCCAGGATCAGGGTTTGAACTAGAATGGTTTGAAATGATGAATGGGGTCTAGTGGAGGTGGTTTCAGGGTTTAAATGGATCATCTAGGTCAAATGACCTGTTTAGGCCCTTAATGGGCCTAATGGGTCAACTAGGTTGACTTGGTCAACCAGGTTGACCCAGGGTCAGGGATTGGGTCTAACCAGTTCAGGATGACATTCTGAGTCTACTGGTGGTGTTCTCAAGGTCTGAAGAGGTCATTTGGTCAAAATGACCTATTTGGGCTCTTAATGGACCTTTTAGGTCAACCCTGGTTGACTTGGTCAACCAGGTGGGTCCAGGGTCTGGAAATGGGTTCAACAAATTTGAAATGATATTTGGAGACCAATTGAGGTGGTCCCAAGGTCTGAGGAGGTCATTTGGTCAGAATGACCTGTTTTGACCCTAAAGGGGCCTTCTAGGTCAACTAGGTTGTCTTGGTCAACCAGGTTGACCCAGGGGCTGGTTCTGGGTTCAATGGGTTTGGTTTGACATTTGAAATTTGTTGGAAGTGACTGCATTTGATTTGGAGCTCATTTGACCAAAGTGACTATTCACACCCCATAGGGGTATTTTGGTCATTTTGACCCCTGGTCAACTGGGGGTCAAATTGAGTCCAACAAAATACAGTTTAATGCTCAATGGGTCATAATCAAGGGTCTGGAGGTGATTGGAGGCTTTGGAGAAAGCTCCAGGGTCAAAATCCACTGGGTGGTAGGTCCAGTGGCATAGACTGTAAATATTTGAAGGTTTTACAGCCTTTGAATTTCAATTCAGTTTCTGGGGTTAGAGACCTCAGAATGAGCTCAAATTTGGAGGGTTGCCTCTAGATACATGTCATATCATTGTGGAACTGATAGATCTTGAATCAGAGGTCATTTGATAGGGTTTTGAAATGTTCAAAGATTCACTGGAAAAGGCTTTCAGGACTTAAACCTTTGGCCTTGGATTTGAGTTTAGAAATCTGGTTTTGAGCTGGATTTTGATCAAGGTTTGAATTAAGGATATGGATTAAAGTCTGGATTGATTGATGCTTGAATTGAATGAAAGTTTGGATTAATCCTAGATCTAGATTGATCTAAGGTCTATGCTGATCCTAGAATCTAGGTAGATCTAAGAACCTGGAGTCTAAGAGAATCCTAGGGTCTGGGAAAGTCTTAAGCTGTAGATCTAGGAGAATCTCAAGATCTAGAGTAATCTGGAGGGTAGATTGATCTAGAACCTGAATTGATCCTAGGGTTGGAATTAAATCCTAAGGATTGGAATGATCCTAAGGTCTGGATTGGTCCTACTGAGCTCATACAAAAATGAGGTCAACACCTATCCGAGGTTATTTGTCAGAGCATTTCTTAATAATGTTAACCTATGTGGAAGAGGATGAGAGAATCCACCAATGATGTATGACCTATCTGAGGTTATTCGCTAGAGCGTTGCTTGATGACGTTAACCTGTGTGGAAGAGGTCGAATCGAATCCCCCTGGGATCGATTATGTCTTGACTGGGAGGGGGAAAATGCCACGTGTATCCCAAATCAAATGTGAAGAATGGTTTTTCTTTAGGCCTTTACTATCTTTTTGAGGTCAAGATTATAACCTTGCCCAAGGAGGAGAAGTCTAGCTAGAGACTGTAAATAGCTTGTAATTTATTGGAAGTATCCTTGCATTTGCTAGAAGCTTTATGGAAAATAGTTTCCTAAGATATTATCTTGGATGTTGGAAGATTAGAAGGATTTTTTTTGACCACAGTTGCAGTCAAGGTTGCCCCCCAATCTACATCTGATTCTAATGAAATTGATACAGCAATGGCTGATGTAAGAAAGTTCACTTGAATGTTCTTTTGAGTAGAGAGCAAAAGTTACCCCCCAGTTAGGAACAACGTTCCCACAGATGGCACAAAACTGTTGCGTCCTGGAATATTTGCAGTGGTAGAGAGATATAAAGTTTAGCATCTTAGCTTTGTACAAAAATCCAACACGCAGACAGATTAATAAGTAGGAGTGTAGCCCTCATAAGAGACATCAAAGTTTTTACGTGGAAACCCCTGAAAAGGAGGAAAAACTACGGGGCCTGGCCCAATTTGAATGAATCCACTAGTATTTATAGTCGATTACAAATGAGTCCCTTCCTTAGGAGGAAGGCCTTGGTTTGATGTAACAAATATACATCATACAAAGTGCATTACATGGTGGAAACCATAATTGATGTGTTCATTTGGTCGGTAGGACCATAGTTGACGGACGACGGAGGTTGGGAGGACCATGATCGGTGACGGAGGTCGAAAGAATCGTAATCAACTACGGTGGTTAGAATGACCATAGTTGACGATGGTCGATGGAAGGACCGTTAAGATGATGGTTCGAATGACTGTAGTTGGTGATGGTGGTTGGGAGGACCATAGTCGACGGGCGAAGGAGGTCGGGAGGATCGTAGTTGGCGGACGACTATCGAAAGGACCGTAGTCGGCGGGTAATGGAGGTCGAAAGGACCGTAGTCGATGGGTGATGGTGGTCAGAAGGATTGTAGTTGGCGTACGACTGTTGAAAGGATCGTAGTCGGCGAGCAATGGAGGTCAGAAGGATTGTAATCGACAGGAGACGGTTTGGAGGAACTCCGGCAGTGGTTGGCAAGAACTCCGACGGTGGTCGAGAAGAAACTCCAGTGACAGTCAGGAAGAAACTCTGGCAATAGTCAGAAGAAACTCCGGCGACAGTCGGGAAGAACTCTGGCGGTGGTCTGCAAGAACTCCGGTGGAGATTGGGAGAAACTCTGGCAGTGGTCGGCAAGAACTCTGGCGGAGGTCGAGAGGAACTCCGGTAGTGGTCGAGAAGAAACTCCGGTGACAGTCAGGAAGAAACTCTGGCGACAGTTAGGAAGAAACTCCGGCGACGGTCGGGAAGAATTATGACGGTGGTCAGCATGAACTCCGGCGGAGGTCTAGAGGAACTCTGACAGTGGTCAAGAAGAAACTCTGGTGACAATCAGGAAGAAACTTTAGCGACAGTCGGGAAGAAACTCTGACGACGGTCGGGAAGAACTCCGGCGGTGGTTAGCAAGAACTCTGGCGGGAGTCGAGAGGAACTCCGGCGGTGGTTAGGAGGAACACCGACGGTGGTTGGGAAGAATTCCGGTGGTGGTTGACGAATGGAAGGAAGTTCGGTGATGGTCGACGAATAGGCAAAAGTTTGGCGGTGGTCGGGAAGAATTCCGACGGTGGTCGACAGAAGTCCGGCGGTGGTCGACAAACCAATGGAAGTCCGACAGTGATCGATGAACTTGCCGTGATCGGGAAGAACTATGATGGTGGTTGAAGAACATGAAGAAATTTGGCGGTGGTCGGTAGACTGGTGGAAATCCGGTAGTGGTAGGCGGACTGGCAGAAGTCTGGCGGTGGTCGGCGGACTGGTGGAAGTTCAGCGGTGGTCGACAGACTGGTAGAAGTCCGTTGGTGGTCAGCAGACTGGCGGGAGCCTGGCGGTGGTCGGGAGGAACTCCATGGGAGGTCGACAAGAACTCTGGCGGTGGTTTGGAGGAACTCCAGTGGTGGTCGACGAGAACTCCGGTAGTGGTCGGCGAGAACTTCGGCGGTGGTCGATTGCAAGAGAGCTCCCAAACTCCTCCCTTCCTTTCCTTTCCTTTCTTTTCTTTTTCTCCTCCCTCTCATGAGAAGAATGGGGGCTATTTATAGTTTTTTGAGAGTAACATAACTTGTAAATATGTGGAGGATCAAGGTCAAAATGGGAGTGGCTTGAATGGACGGCCAATATTGATCCCTTTGATCATGGACCATTTATTGATCATTTGAATGTCTTAATGATATCAAAATTCAGTGATCTTGGGGTCGTTGGATTCGTCTCGTCGTGCCGCTCGATTCGACTATTAGCATGTCACGTTTGGATACCGTTTGGTAATTCAAATTATGATTTGAACATTCCAAATGCGCTTTGGGTCCTCGATTTGGACTCATTTGGGCTCGGATTGAGTCGAATTTGGTGTCGTTGGGTTCGTATTATTGAGACATTCAATTCGACTGTAAGTTTGCTGAAATCAGAATTCATATGATCTCCGAATTAATTTTTAAAGTTTCCAACTTAATTTTGCCTCAAGATTCGTGCCCGATCAAGATAATTTTTGGTGACGTATCAATCATCAAATCAACAGATCAAATCATCATGATGCACACCTCATTTCCTTCAAAAATAATATATAAATCACATATAAAATTTTATAATTATTCATCTAAAATCGTCATTATACAGCACATACATAAAAATACAAAAAAAAAAAAAATTATGAACACAATATAATACTCCTACAAATCAAAATGACAATCACAACATAAATATAAAAATCCATCATTCATCATCACCATCACTATTTATAATTTAAGCATCATTATAAGCATCAAGAGATAGGGATAAGCTACTAAAGAAAAAACAAGCTATGAAACATGCGTCTCTCTCTAATTAGATCATGGCCCTTTAGACCATTTCCTAAGGAAAAGCTGCCTAAAGTTGACAGGATTAGTTAAGAATTAATGACTTGTCAACTTTATTATATAATTTTTTTAATATAAATTTATGAAGGATTATTAGCTACAAGCAAAGGCGTGGCAAGCTTGCCTCTTCTCACTTGTGTCGGTCAGATATAAATTACTACAGGGATGATAAATGATTGTATTAATGCTAATGAAAGTATTAATTAGTAGGTGATTAGTTAATATTAAACAGTCACTGGACCGGATCTTTTGCTTATGGGATTTATGTTAAACCGGGCGAGATATAAGAGAATTTCCAATCATAACAATTTTAATAACTCTAAAAGCATCCATGTTTGAGCAATATGAAGAGCAATACTCATCATATTAGAAAATTATTCTGTTCGGACACCGGATGTATCTGGTGCTCGATATTATAGCGATACTGATTGGTATTCTACTGTACCGAGCGGTACTGACCGTGGCTCGATACCGATCGGTACCGCTAGAATACCAAGTATACCGATAATCCGGATACGTCCGGTGTCCGAACAAAATAATTTTTCCATCCTATTATGTGGCAATATCAATGACACTAATAACAAATTACTATCCCTTGTCTTTATAACTCATTTCTACTATAATTAGAAGCTGTTTCTATTATGTTATAGCTTATGATTTTTTCCTTTTGATATTTTCACATAAAAGTTCTATGTCCTACTCTTATTTTAGTTTACTTGTATGATTATGTCAATAACTAGCCTTTCAACTAAAAAATGTGCACCTTAAAAAGCAAATCTAACATTTGACCTTTTATATTAAACTATTTGGAGTTAGCTAAGTAGCATTGGGCTTTCCTTGAAAGTGGGGCTTTAAAATTAATAAGACTTGACAATTTGATCACGAGTTGACACTTCTTGATCATTAGTCAAATTGTATATTTGATATTGAGTTGCTGGTTTGGGGATGCATTTCAGTTAGATTAGTTAAATTTAGAGAGTTACATCTATGTTTACTGTGTTAGCTAATATTATGACAATTGAGACTTCGTTTGGGATGGCTTTCTTACTGTTTCTTAAAGCATCTTTCTAGTAAAAAAATTAACTAGAAAGCTGCTTGAAGAAGCAGTAAGAAAACCATCCAAAACGAAGCCTGAGTGGGGATTGGGTTTACTGCACTAAGATGTAAGATTTGGTTAAAGTTAAGAACAAGAAAGCTGTATAGGATTTTTGCAAGAATAAGAACTTTTTTGTAGAAAGAAAAGATGAGAATTGAGATATATTTAGCCAATATATAAAGAAAAAAACATGAAGCAATTAATGTTTGAAGTTTGAACTTTGATAGGTTGATTTAGATACCAAAATCAATCTAGAATGCAATAAAATTTTATGGAGGATTGGAACACTAGATCAGGAAGATTGCTTCAAAATTTTATCAAATCTCGAGAAGTTTTGATGAGAAAATCAATCGAAATAACAACTAGTTTCAAAAAAGTAATTAAAATGATACAAGAAAATTTTTGTACATCAAGATGGGATATTTAAAGACCCCACTAATGACCTGATGTCAAAGTGATGGCTAAACTAGAGAACAAACAGAAATTTAAGTTAGAAAGAAAAAGACCCACAGAAACAAGTGGAAGAAAAACACTAAAGCCATACAATATACATCTCCACACACTTGTCTTGGAGTTGATCTTAGCACATGATATGGATCAAGGAAGCAATCAACAAATATGTGGAAGGTTTACACCACACATGCTCATAGAAAAGATGAGGACCAAAAATTTTCTCAATGGAAAGAGCTTAAGACAAAGGAAATGACAGATACAGGATGGATTAAGAAATATTGGTGAGTGAGAAAGGAAGAGGAAAATAGTGAAAATGTAAATGCTAAGAGAAGTTCTCTTCAGATCATGAAACAGTATTGTTATCTCTCTCAAGAGTTTTTTTTTTCCATGCTCAAGTTCTCATAGGTATCTAACATGAGGATAATAAATCATTAGTTCTATTAACTGATAAAGAAGAATTGGGAGGCCCAATTGGAGGGATTTGAACAAATAAGTTTATGGCAAGAGATTAAGAGATTGAAGCAAATTTTAACATGGCGGAACATAAATATATTTAGGCTTTGTTTAGGACGGCTTTCTTACTGCCTCTAAAGCGGCTTTCTAGTATAAAAAAATTAATTTTTGTATTAAAAAGCTGCTTTAAGAAGCAGTAAGAAAGTCGTCCCAAACGAAGCCTTAGTAATCTATTTATTAACTTAAGCAAGGAAAGTAAGAAACATAGATGGATCTCAAGCGAGCGTGTCGGGGCACGTACACTTATTGATTTTAGTTTGTTGTACTGAGTCATTTGATTAGGTTACTTAGTGTGCCTCTCAGCGCCTCTCTATTTTATGACTTATGATTAAAAATTTTGCAATAAGTAGAATGTAAAGGGAAAAATTGCAAGCTTGTAGGTGTCACAGTCTTAGAGAGATTACCTGAGATATTGTTGCCAAAAATCTGGAATAAAATGGAGCGGGAACAGAGAAAGAAATGCAAGGTAATACAAGATGAGATTCTGTCAACAGAATGGATTTAGAATGTTGATAGAAAAGAGCTCAAGGGTTCTATATTTGAATTTTATGAAACAGATTTGAGGAAAATAGAATGCTGATGGAATCCCCTAATATGAATGAATTAAAAGAGGTATTGACATTGAACAAGCCACTACAGATAATAATGAAAGACCACTTGATAGAATTTGAAAATTCATTGGAGAAGATGGAAAGAGCTTTGCTGCCTAGTAGAAGAATTGTCAGTGATTTAGAAAAATGAAATATTTGGTGACAACTTAATTAAAATGCGGTGGCAGTCATTGACGAAGGGTTTGTTTGGGGCGGCTTTCTAGCTTTTTTGTTTTTCAGGCAACAATCACAATTTCTTTTGGCAACTGTTTTCTTGCTGTTTTGTCACTGTTATTCAAATTTTTTTTGGTTGGAAAGCTAATCATAGCAACAAAGTCATTTTTTTATAATAACTTTGTAACCAACTTTATAAAATACTGCAACCGTTGAAACAGATCTTAAGATTTTCAGAGAAAAATCTTACTTCTGGTATAGATTAATGTCAGATTTTATCAGAAATGGAATAAATAATTACCAGAAGTTGTCTATTCTGTCTGTAGACTTAACAAACAGAGCTCCTATGTTCTCCTTTTGATTAGTCAGTAAAATTTAATTATTTGGACAAAAGTGATCCAAAGGCCACTTAGTTTTTTCAGGTTTCAGCATCTACGACAGAGCAGGGCCTGTATCCACAAATAAACATCTAATTGCTAGCAGGAGCTTCATATTATAGATGCTTCACAAGAGGAGTTCACTAATCGCATAAATTAAAATTTGGATTTATATTAATAAATTAAATACAGATAACATATCATACATATAGATGATATTAATGCTATTACAATAATATATGCCCTTTTAAATCTGAAACCCCTCAGCAAGCATCAAATTTTCTTTGATGAGTCCTAACACGCACCTCAAAGAGAGATGATCCCCTACCCAACTCTTTCTCTTGTGAGTGCCCATCAAAAACAGAAGTTCATTACATTTGCATATTTATATATGAAAAAATTATAAACATAATCGTTTGGGACAACTTTTGACCACCGTTTTTTTTTATTGCTTCCAAAGAAATTTTTATACAAAAAATTACTGTAAAAAGCAGTGAGAAAGCTATCTCGAACAAAGCCTTAGTGGAAGGAATAGAGCCACGATTATGAAGAGAAGTACCCATACCACCAACATTAGAAGTCTTTTTTTCTCTGTTTTGTTGTCTCTTTATAATAGACTATTCAAACTCCCACATACCAAAAGTCTGTTCAAATATGCTCTCTAATCACATTCCTCAATCTTGCAAACCCCCTTCTATAAAAATTCGTTTATATCATAAATTGTTGATATTACAAACTTTAAACTTAAAATTAAATACCTAAAATTTTTAATTTATTTTATACCTTAGGAGAAAGAGAGGTGGCGACACTTAAGTCAGTGGTGGTGGCACCGACACAAGAGAGTAGAGATAGAGAATTGTAAGGTAAGGGATAGTAGATAGTGAAAGAGAGAGAGAGAGGAGGGAGCGAGCTTGCTCAAGATAGAGGGAGTTGAGGAATGGAGGGAGATATGACAAGAGGGATGCAGGCAACCGAAGGAAGGAAAAGACTGACGTTCACTGAAGAGTGGGGGCAAGATAGGGATTGGGGTGAGGACAAGACTTGAGAATGAAAGAGAGAGAGGGAAGATAAAAGTATAGAACTTGAGCAGTATACTTTTTGGATTCTAAGGTATAGATCTTGAGATCGACACTTAATACGCAGCATAACGGAAATTCTCTAATATGAGTTTAAATCTTTGATTAATTTTCTGCCCACCTTATATTAAATAAAAATAATCCATTATGGATGTGTTCAGAAGATGTTTATTGGTGATCAGATCACTGCCAGCCTCCCCAACTAAAATATGCACTTGGTTCAATGGAATTCTCACCCTTATAGGGATGGCACTTGCATCTGCTAAGATGATTCTTCCATGATGAATACCAACATATTGCACTTGATCTTCTCAAGTAAGTTGTTCACTCAAACAATTTTATATAGTAGAGTTCTTCACGTCTCAAGAAAATTAATACATTACACAGTTCAAGACTACTAACAAGTCCTCATCATCACCCAGCTTGGCATTGTACCCACTCCATTCATCATAAATGAATGCCATAACTTTATGCTTTATATTTGAGTTTCATGTTTATTAAAATTGTTGGACACATTTGTTATATTAAAACTTCGTTTGGGACAGTTTTCTTACTGCTTCTTAAAGCAGCTTTTTAGTACAAAACTTTTAAGAAAGTCGTCCCAAATGAAATCTAAGCAGGAAGAAAAATCCCTCTCCATACAAGTAATTGGATATCATATGCCATACAGAACATACTTCGAATATTGAATTGAATTGCTCTTGCATGTAGTCTTTCTTTCCTCTCCCATTGTGCCACAAGACTCTCTCCCTCTCTCAACTAAATCCTCTCTAGCTCTAAAGTGTATACTCTCTCTCTCTAGCTTCTCTCCTTCTCCTTCGCAAGGCAAGAAGAACACATCTCCCAGTTGTGCATCATAGTTCTCCTACTGAAGTCAAGCAAGCATGCCAAAGTCTCAGACGTATAATTACTGATTACTTCCATTTACAGAAGTCCTTCATTCCTCCTAGTTTGATCTACTCACTGGATTTCCTACTGCTCTGCAAATATGATTGCATGATAAATCTCTTTTACTGTAAATCTTCCTCCAACAATTCAGAAGTTGAAGTTAACTAAATAAGAACTAAAAAAAAAAAAAAATTCCACAGCAACAGCAACAGCAATGCATCATTGTGAGGTCACCAGAACATAGCGAGTAATATGTACATAAAGATATGTTATACGTGATGGGCAACGAAGGCTTGGTTCGCTTTCATGAAAGGGATTTGATGGAGTCCGGTACAGGTGCAGTCGACCTCAGCTACACTTCGACGTCATTACAGGTCAATTATTACTCGTTCATATTTGCAGTAGGGTCCAAGCCCACGTGACCCTCTCCATGTTTTTATTTTATTTTATTTTTAGACCTAAACTCCTAGCCAATATGCTAAGGTGGATTGTATTGTCTCTCTCATTGTTGTGCGCTTTTCATTTGTTTTTTTATAGTAAAAAATAAAAATAATATATTATGCAAACTATGTGATTTTAATTTATGATCTTAAAAATAAGTGTTTTATCACTTTTATATATATATATATATATATATATATATTGTTTGAGTATTTCAGGGTTGTACTGATTTCATGTTATTTCAATGGCTACTTTTGGAGATGTTTTAAAGTTTTGCTTTGGTAAAGATATTGGAAATGGAGATGGACTGATTGATAGCTACTTAGAAATTGATAGATTCATCATTGTTCAAAAATTTTTATTGATAGTTACTTAGCTACTTAGCTTTATATGTAATTCTTCATGCTTTATTTGAATATGGATGTAATACTACATGATGCATTCATTTTTCATAAAAAAAATTATGTTGTATTACATGATGTGCATGATAAGGTCCCCATGTATCTATATGGGTAACATGCTCTTTATTTCACAACATTGCCATTTGGAACATATGACATGGTGTATGTAAGTAATGAATATATTATGAATGATATGACATGTATATCACATGAAGAAAATATTGGCATATTGGATATAATATAATATTATGCAGCTCTTATTAAAATAACTAAGTGCTAATGGTGTACTCAGAAGAACCCTATTGAAATTTGGTCATTGAGTGTAGTTGAGGATTTTTTTTTTACTTATATGGTTTACTTTCAACACAATTTTATTGTTTATTGAGTTCACATATAATTTACTATGTTATGGCTTGAATTTTTTTCCTTAATGTTGAACTCTTAAGGTTAAATTTTTTACATTTAAAGCAATTCAATTAAAATCAACTAATGAAAGTGTTATGCTAATATAAAATTTATTCGAACATCCTTTTGATCAACTTTTCACAATAAAATTTTTTTTGTCACTGTTCCAACAAGGTATCTATACATTATTGAAGGTAGAAAGCTAGATATAGTGTATCACCAACAAGTTAATAATCTTAGACAAAGTGTGAGGCTTATCAATTGAGCTTAATTGTGTTTCATTTTGAACCATGTATTAGTATTTAGTCTAAATTTCATGAATTAGGTGTTCAAAAAACAAAAAAAAAAAAATGATACCTTTTTAAGTAGATATTCTTAAGGAATGTAGTGCATGCCAAATTTGGCTTGGACTTATAACCCTGAGAGAATAGGAATACCCAAGCATAAAGAACTTAAGAATTTGATTAAACTTATACAAAGAAAATGGAATGAAAATATTTTAAGCTTTCAAGTAAGTTTTTCATTAGATTCATTTTTAGTTTATTAGTCTTAAAATTTCATAATAACTCAAGAATAAGCTATGGAAAATGCCAAAAGGCAAGATTTATTATATCATATGTGTTATAATAAAACCTTAAAACTTAAGTTGTGTGATAGAAAAGTCCCCCTCAAACTTAAGGGAAAATTCTATAAGATGGTGGTTAGACCTGCAATGCTTTATGGTGTAGAATGTTGGCCATTAAAAGAGAAGCATAATATTAAGTGCTGCGGAGATGAGGATGCTCAGGTGGATGAGTGACTTTACTCTTAGAGACAGGATATGAAATGAGCATATACGTGAAAAGGTTGGAGTAGCTCCAGCAGAAGATAAGATTAGAGAGAGTCGCCTTAGATGGTTGGGTCACATAAAATGGCAGCCTTCCAATGACCCGGTTAGGAAAATAGATGTATTAGATTTGACTTATGTTAAGAAAGATAGAGGTAGACCTAAAAATACTTGGTTAGAAAATATTATAAATAAGCTTTTCTTTATTAGATTTAAATAAGAATTTAGCTTTTAGTAGGGCACAATGGAGAAAAAGGATTCATGTAGATGAACCCACATAGTGGGATAAAGGCTTGATGTTGTATATATGTTGTGATAAAACCTCAAACTTAAGTCTACTTTAGGTCTTACTAGTGTACCACATCATAAGAAAGTTTCTTTAAGGCATATTTTACAATGTCTTTTAAGTATTGCATTAAGTACACTAATATAACTTGCAAGGGTGTGTAGGATTGGTCTTACAACCTATCAAAATAATTCCTACTATGGGACTTACATTACTCTTAACCATAGGAGAGGGTCCAAGCCCACGTGACCCTCTCCATGTTTTTTTTTAAATTTTATTTTTAGACCTAAACTCCTAGCCAATATGCTAAGGTGGATTGTATTGTCTCTCTCATTGTTGTGCGCTTTTCATTTATTTTTTTATAGTAAAAAATAAAAATAATATATTATGCAAACTATGTGATTTTAATTTATGATCTTAAAAATAAGTGTTTTATCTCTTATATATATATTGTTTGAGTATTTCAGGGTTGTACTGATTTCATGTTATTTCAATGGCTACTTTTGGAGATGTTTTAAAGTTTTGCTTTGGTAAAGATATTGGAAATGGAGATGGACTGATTGATAGCTACTTAGAAATTGATAGATTCATCATTGTTCAAAAATTTTTATTGATAGTTACTTAGCTACTTAGCTTTATATGTAATTCTTCATGCTTTATTTCAATATGGATGTAATACTACATGATGCATTCATTTTTCATAAAAAAAATTATGTTGTATTACATGATGTGCATGATAAGGTCCCCATGTATCTATATGGGTAACATGCTCTTTATTTCACAACATTGCCATTTGGAACATATGACATGGTGTATGTAAGTAATGAATATATTATGAATGATATGACATGTATATCACATGAAGAAAATATTGGCATATTGGATATAATATAATATTATGTAGCTCTTATTAAAATAACTAAGTGCTAATGGTATACTAAGAAGAACCCTATTGAAATTTGGTCATTGAGTGAAGTAGAGGATTTTTTTACCTGTAAGTTTTACTTTCAAGTCCCAAGTCAACACTGTCGTTGTCAGGTCCCAAGTCCTGGATGAGAAAAGTGGAGGGTTGCGTTAGGTAGTCGACAGCTAGCGTAAAATTTATCGAATAATATTAACATGAATCCTTTAAGAAATTATGTTAATGCTAGGGCGTCCCCTGGAAACGATACATTGTATGGCCTGAATACAACGACAAGTGTGCAAGGGCCGCTGCACCGCCGCCCGGGTGCAGTGTTAAATAAGAAAGGGTTCCCACATCAAGGACGGATGTGGGTAAAGAAGCTAGTCCATGAAACTAAAATTAGGATAAGAACTTGAAATATAGGTTCCCTTAAAGGAAATTAATAGAATTAATAGATATTATGATTCATAGGAAGATAAATATTCTGTGCATTCAGGAAACTAAATAGGTTGGAGAGAAGGCTAAGGAGATTGATAGTTTAGGATTTAAACTTTGGTATTCGGGTATGAGTAGTACTAGAAATGGTGTAGGCGTGATTTTAGATAAGAGTTTGATGGATAATGTTATAAATATAAATAGAATTGGAGATAGAATTATAGTTTTAAAGTTTGATGTTGATGCTAAGATTGTTAACGTTATAAGTGCTTATGCTCCTCAAGTGGGTTTGGATATGGGTTCAAAATAAAAATTTTAGAATGACTTAGAAAAATTAATACAAAAGGTACCTCTTGAAGAAAGAGTTTTTATTGGAGGAGATTTAAATGGACATGTTGGTAGAGAGGTAGATGATTTAAAAAGCATTTATGGTGATCATGGGTTTGGAACAACAAATGAAGGTGGTAAGTCCATATTAGATTTTTGTTTAGCTTATGATTTTTTAATTGCTAATACCTTATTTAAGAAAAAGAATGAGCATCTCATTACTTATAAAAATGGATATAATACAACTCAGATTGATTATTTTCTTATAAGAAAATTAGATCGTTTAGATTGCAAAGATTGTAAAATTATTTCGAGTGAAAATTTATATACCCAACATCGTTTATTAGTTTTGGACTTGAAGATAATATGGAAGAAAATTAAAAATAAAATAAAATGATATTCTAGGATTAGATGGGGGCATTTAAAGAATATTAATAAAATTTTTTTTGTGAGTACGATTTTAGATCTTAAAATTTTGTCTGTGCATAAAGATGCTAATGTTATGTGAAAATAAATGGCTAGTAATATTAAGAATATTGTAAAAGATGTGCTTAGAGTTTCAAAGGGAAAAGCTTCTAATAGTAAAAAAAGTTGGTGGTGGAACCAAATGTGCAAGAAAAGATTAAATATAAGAAGATTTGTTATAAAAATTGGTTTAATTGTAAAAATTTTGATAATTGAAAAATATATAAAGAGGCACGTAAGAAATCTAAGAAAGTAATATGCGATGTAAAGAATTTAGCTTTTAGTAATTTATATAATAGATTAGATACTAAAGAGGGAGAAAGATATATGTATAAGTTAGCCAAACAATGAGATAAGAGTAGTAAGGATTTAGTTCAAGTGAAGTGTATTAAGGATGAAGATAAAAAAGTACTTTTTTTAGAAGATGATATTCAACAAAGGTGGATGAGATATTTTGCTAAACTTTTTAATGAAGATTGTGAAAATAAAATTGACTGTAGTGACCTTAGAGCCCTAAATGAAAATAAAGATTTCTATTTTTATCGGCGTATTAGTAAAACCAAAGTTAGAGAGGCTTTAAAGAAAATGAAGGGTGAAAAAGCTGTTGGACCTGATGATATTCTAATAGAGGTGTGGAAATGCTTAGGAGATAAAGGAATTTCTTGGCTTACTAAACTTTTTAATACTATTTTGAAGACTAAAAAGATGCCAGATGAGTGGAGAATGAGTGTGTTAATCCCTATTTGTAAGAATAAAGGTGATGCACAAGATTGTGCGAATTATAGAGGAATTAAGTTAATGTGTCATACTTAAAAACTATGGGAACGAGTTATGGAGAATAGGTTGCGGCGTGATACTAATGTTTCTCAAAATCAATTTGGATTCATGCCGGGTAGGTCTACTATGGAAGCCATACATTTATTAAGAGGTTTGATGGAGAAATATAGAGAGAATAAGGAGGATTTACATATGATATTTATTGATTTAGAAAAAGCATATGATAAAGTTCCAAGAGAAGTGCTATGGAGAGTTCTTGAAAAGAAAAGAGTTAATAACGCTTATATTCAAATCATTAAAGATATGTATGCAGGAGCTATTACTTGTGTTCAAACACAAGGTGATTTGACCAAGTATTTCCCTATTTCGGTTGGATTACATCAAGGATCAGCCTTAAGCCCATATCTTTTTGCTTTAGTCACGGATGTTCTCACTAGACATTTGCAAGAGGATGTACCTTGGTTTATGCTTTTTGCTGATGATATTCTTCTTGTTGATAAGACTATAGAGGGAGTTGAAGGTAAACTAGAATTGTGGAGGTTAACCTTCGAGTCTAAAGGTTTTCGCTTGAGTTGATCTAAAATAGAATATATGGAGTATAATTTTAGTAATAATAGACCTAGTGAGGGGATTGTGACTTTGGGCGATCAAGTCATTAATAAGAGTACACGCTTTAGATATCTTGGATCTATTGTTCAGAGTGATGGTGAAATAGATGGGGATATTATCACCAGAATCCAAGTTGGATTGTTGAAGTGGAGGAATGCATCGGGCTTATTGTGTGATAGAAAAGTACCCCTCAAACTTAAAGGAAAATTCTATAAGATGGTGGTGAGACCTGCAATGCTATATGGTGCTGAATGTTGGCCATTAAAAGAGAAGCATAATTCTAAGTTAAGTGTTGCAGAGATGAGGATGCTCAGGTGGATGAGTGGCTTTACCCTTAGAGATAGGTTACGAAATGAACATACTCGTGAAAAGGTTGGAGTAGCTCCAGTGGAAGATAAGATTAGAGAGAGTCGCCTTAGATGGTTTGGTCACATAAAACGGCGGCCTCCCGATGACCCGGTTAGGAAAGTAGAGGTCTTAGATTTGACTTATGTTAAGAAAGGTAGAGGTAGACCTAAAAAGACTTGGTTAGAAAATATTATAAATGATCTTTCTTTATTAGATTTAAACGAGAATTTGACATTTAACATGACACATTGGAGAAAAAGGATTTATGTAGCCGACCCCACGTAGTGGGATAAAGGCTTGATGTTGTTGTTGTAAGGTTTACTTGCAATACAATTTTATTGTTTATTGAGCTCACATATAATTTACTATGTTATGGCTTGAATTTTTTCCTTAATGTTGAACTCTTAAGATTAAATTTTTTACATTAAAAGCAATTCAATTAAAATCAACTAATGAAAGTGTTATTCTAATATAAAATTAATTTGAACATACTTTTGATCAATTTTTCGCAATAAAAAGAAAATTCTATCATTGTTCCCACAAAGTATCTTGACATTATTGAAGGTAGAAAGCTATATATTGTTTACGACCAACAAGCTAATAATCTTATATAAAATGTGAGGCTTATCAGTTGAGCCTAATTGTATTTCATTTTGAACTATGTATTAGTATTTAGTCTAAATTTCATGAATTAGGTGTCTAAAAAATAAAAAAATTACATAAATATGAGCATCTAAATCTCACATATGTATATGGGTAAAGCCTAATAAAAATGGTAAGTCCTATTTCCTTAAATAATAGACAACTTAACTTTGATATCATTTTGATCTGAATGGCATAATTTGCAAAGCTCTTATGGAGATAATTAGCTGGTGTTCCCTTTTTAGGATACAAGTAAGACCAAATAGTAGGACTTTCTGACCTGCTATGGTTAACAGTACTGTAAGTCCCATAGTATGAATCATTTTGATAGGTTGTAAGAACAATCCTACACACCCGTAAGTTATATTAATTTAGGTAATGCAATACTTAAAAGGCATTGTAAGATATGCCATAAAGAAGCTTTCTTATGATGTGGTACACTAGTAAGAACTAAAGTAGACTTAAGTTTTAAGGTTTTATTACAACACATATACAACATCAAGCATTTATCCCACTATGTGGGGTCGGCTACATGAATGATTATTCTCCATTGTGCCATGCTAAAAGTTAAATTCTCATTTAAATCTAATAAAGAAAATGTCATTTCTAATATTTTCTAACCAAGTCTTTTTAGGTCTACCTCTACTTTTCTTAACATAAGTCAAATCTAATACATCTATTTTCCTAACCGGGTCATCGGAAGGCCACCAAACCATCTAAGGCGGCTCTCTCTAATCTTGTTTTCCACTGGAGCTACTCCAACCTTTTCACGTATATGCTCATTTCATATCTTGTCTCTAAGAGTAAAGCCACTCATCCACCTGAACATTCTCATCTCTACAACACTTATATTATGCTTCTCTTTTTAATGGCCAACATTATACACCATAAAGCATTGCAGGTCTAACCACCATCTTATAGAATTTTCCCTTAAATTTGAGGGGAACATTTCTACCACACAACTTAAGTTTTAAGGTTTTATCACAACACATATGGCATAACAAATCTTGCCTTTTGGCATTTCCCATAGCTTATTCTTGAGTTATTATGAAATTGTAAGACTAATAATCTAAAAATGAATCTAATGAAAAACTAACTTGAAAGCTTGAATATTATCATTCCATTTCTTTATATAAGTTTAATCAAATTCTTAAGTTCTTTATGCTTGGGTATTCCTATTCTCTCAGGGTTGTAAGTATCTTAAGCCAAATTTGGCATGCACTATATTACTTGAGAATATCTACTTAAAAAGTATCATGTCTTTGACTATTGCATTTGAGCATTGTGTGTCTATATACATATAATTCATTGTTCTGTGTGGAATTTGATTGTGTCGATCAATCGGGTTGTACTGTTGACTCATACCTCAATTCTATCAAACGAGATTATCAGGGGGCATTACTCCCTCTGCTTGGAGGCAGAGAGTAGAGTGATGCAACGTTGTAGGTTGCAACGCC
The DNA here is from genome assembly GCA_019925795.1 of Dendrobium chrysotoxum. Classification (NCBI taxonomy): domain Eukaryota; kingdom Viridiplantae; phylum Streptophyta; class Magnoliopsida; order Asparagales; family Orchidaceae; genus Dendrobium; species Dendrobium chrysotoxum. The sequence goes on from CM034313.1 coordinate 2,117,750, forward strand.
ATAGTGCTATAGGGTGGACTCAGAGATATAGAGTGGAGGGCAACGATGCTCTAGACTTTGTTGTTGTGGCACTATGAGTCAGGATAAGCAATTTTTGTTCCCTCTTTTTTGTGTTCCATTTGAAGGGTTGTGTCTTTTGGTGTATTGAAAAATGGATCTTTGTCTCTTCTAAGAGTAGAACAGAGAGATAAGTGAAGAGAGGAAACAAGAGAGTGTGAGAGAAGAGATATGTACAATTTCTCCTAACTTGTCATAATGGATTTCTTGGTGTGATATGACTCTATGGGTTTTTCCCTATTTTTAGTTTTTCCACATTTAATCATGGTGTTGTTTTCCGTTGTTTTTAACATTCATTATTCTTAAGGTGTAATTAATTGAAGAAGCTTGCTCCTATTGGAAATCTTGATCACCATAATTAATTCATAATTTTTATAGAATGTATTGAATTACGACGATCGGTTGTTTATTACAATCCACTAGGCATTTCTTGAACTGCTATAGTTATTATAATATTTGTTTTGCTCTAACATAAAACTTCTGCGTGATAACTACGATGTTCCTAATACGATCTCATAAGAAGTAACAACTAGATCATACTAGGCTTGCTATATATATATATATATATATATATATATAAATTATTCCTCATAATAATTAATAGTTGCTTAGGCTTTAACAATAATGATTTTTGCAATATAATTTTAGTTTCAAATAACAAATTTTTTTTGAATAAGATTAAGTGCCAAAGCATGATTATGATGCATGATTAAGTATTTAACTCCATAATTTAAATAATAATTTCCAAAAGGTTTGATAACTAAACAAGCTAGCAATGACCATATGACATATTCTGTCCATCATTAATTAATATAATACTATTATGATAGCTATTTAGCACTTAACACAAAGAAAACTAAGAGAAAAACCTTGCAAATAGGCAAATAGCAATCCGAAGAGTGCTATTAGAAGATTAAAATTAATTATTAAGGTGAACCTTTCAACTATATTTTTTTATTTTTATTTTATCATGCATTGCTTTTATGTGATATATTAAAGAGAGGGCTCAATCAGACGAATTCTGCCTCCCGTAGCCTTATAAGTTGTCTTTAGCAATGTTGTGACCATAGAGAGCTGTATATATATTATTATATTATATTTAATATTTTAATTTAGAAGCCATAATACGTTAAAGACTACTTAGATAAATAAATAAATAAATAAATAATATATATATTGCATTTGACCGTTAGAAAAGATATTTATGAGGAATTATATTTTGCTTTAAATGGCATTAAGGTATGATTCATCTTGATTTTTGTTTTTATTTTCATTTGTTATGTAGAATAAGAAGCAAATGATGATACTTAGCAAGATATTGGTACTTAAAACATGGAAAAATTCATTGACAGCCTTTTAAGGATCCAATGTTGATTCGAGCTGTATAGGACATGTCTTTGTATTATTTCTTCAAGACTATATTTGGTTTTCTCAGCCTACAAAATATCAAATATGATTCCTAAATTTTGTATCTTGGATTGCTAATTTAGACTTTGTTTGGGACAGCTTTTCTCTGTTGTTTTTAAAAAAATTTTGTACTTTTTTTGGGTAGAGCCCTTGTATTAATAAAGAAAACAATTACAAGCTATGAAATACAACATGTAAAATGGCAGAAAAGTGGCAAAGCGAACCTAAAAACATCAGGATTCAGAGGCTATTGAAGCAGCAGCGAATGACAGAGCCGAAGAAAAGAGCCTCGCCTGCCATAGGGCCAGCCAATGACAAAATTGTTGGCACGAGGACCTCTAGGAGAGCAGCAAAACAGAAAACCATCCAACAAAGGCCATCCAGAAACAAAGCAGTGGTTGCCACAAGGGCCATCCAAACAGCAAGATGGCAAGGGAAGGGCCACACTCATCATAGTCTGGAACCCAAAATGCCAAAATATAATCAGAGAGAAATCGTATACCAATCCAAAAAAAACCCCAAAGCTTCAAAAAAAATCCAGAATACCGCTCCTTAATCTGATCGAAATGCTTCCAACCTCCGATTTTATATCTGATTACATTCTTGATAGTGTAAATAATGGAGTGAGGACTCTCCCAAATGCAAAATTTACGCCTGTTCCTTTCCCTCCAAATATGATAAATGGAGCAGCATACAACCAAAAAACAAAACCTTTTCTCCCAATGATTCAACTGAAGAGAATTCTCTAGAAAATCAAATGCTTGAAGCATGTTTGGTTTAAGCAAAAATGAATCCAAAGAAGGTATAAGAGAGGAGACCACCAGAAACGAGAAATCACATTCGAAAAAGAGGTGATTATGTGATTCATGTGCACGCTAGCAAAACTGCACTCGGTTGAGCTTCAATGGATCTCCTAATAAGTAAGTTAGCCATTTTAAGCTTCCTGAGAATAGCCATTCAAGAGAAAACAGGGAACCGAAGGGAGTGTTGTTTATGCCAGATAAATTTGAATCAGGGCACCTACTCAAAATGAGAGTAAAATTGTGCAGTGAAGTTCTTGGGAATTGGAGTATTCCCAGGCAACCGCTGGTTGCTCCAAAATAGGAACAGAAATAACAATCTCACGAATATGTTCAGGGATGGAATCAGGAAGAGCCCACTAGTTGCCCGAAATAAAAGTTTTAACTGGTTGAAGAGAGCAACGAGGCATACTGAAATAACCCGCAAGAGATTTACCATTACACCAAGGATCCCAAAATATATAATAGTTGCAATGAGGGGCTACAACAAAAGAAAATTTATCCAAAATCTGCCTAGCAGTGAAGCAGATGTGCTTCCAAAATTTAGTGGTAGAAATTGAGGCCTTCTTCGAAGGAGATATGTACTTAGCTCTAAGCCAGGAGCTAATAATGGATTTTTGGGTGTAAAAATGCCAGATAAAAGAGCAAGCACCCCATGATATAGAGATTCAAAGGATGGGATATCGAGCCTGCCCAGATGTTTGGGAAGTGTGGTGGATTTTCAAGCAATCAAGTGAATTTTTTTCTCTTTAATATCCCCCTGATACAAGAACCTGGAGCAAAGTTTTGAAACTGCCTTACGGATAGCTTTAGGTATGATGGATCCTCTAATCTAGTAAGCTATAATATTGGCTATAATAAACTTCAAAAACTGCACCCTACCTGTAAAAGAGAGAAATCTAACTTTCCAACCTTCAAGAAGAGCAGAAATTTTGCTCAGGAGAGGTTGGAAGTGAGTGAATTCAACATTTTTATAAGATATGGGAAGACCCAAATATTGTAAGTAGATATCCACTTGTGTAATATTGAGAATGCCACAAATATTAGAGAGCAAATGATGGGGAACCAATACAGGAAAACTCATTGTTACCGGCGGACGAAATCCGTCGGTAACAATGAAAATCCGCCGGAAATATACGGTTTTCGGCGGATTTCCGACGGTAATTCGCGCGTCGGAAATAGATTACCGACAAATTTAATCCGTCGGTAATATTTTCGGCAGATTTTTCGGCGTATTTCCGACGAAAAAATAACAAAAAAATGACGTTATTATGTTATTAGTTTCCGGGATATGATCCGCCAGTATTGCCGGCGGAAATATCCGTCGGTAATACCGACGGATTATACGCCGCAACAAACCGACGTTACTATTACCGTCGGACTTTCCGGCGGACTAAGCGCCTGAAATGTCCGGCGCATAATCCGCCGGAAAGTTCGATATATCGTATTACCGGCACCATTTCCGGCGGATAATCCGCCGGAAACCTGTAGCATTGACAAAAAAAAAACCTTCTTCCCTCTAAAATTAGATTTCCACAACCTGTAAACAAAACATATACAAAACAGATATACACAACGATATCCACAACATAATAGACAATACACTATATAAACAATGTAACAATGTTCAAAACACATACTCAACAGATTCAAATATCCACAATTATATTACAAAATATGTCCAAAACACAAATATAAATGTCCACATCCGTAAAATGAATAAAAAACATCTAGTCTGAATCTGTTTTCTCCTCAGCTGCTGTACTCTTCCCACTACTCATCTGCTCTCTCATCCTTTACATTTCTTCTAACATTTGAGTTTGTTGGATTTGCATCTGCTGCTGTATCTCCATCTGCTGCTGCATTTGCATCTGCCAATTAGCTTGGGCTTTCCGTACATGTTCTAGCTCAGCTGTAAGGGCAGTTATCTGCTGGGTATATAAAGACTCCTGGGTACTAGATGAAAAACTGCAGCCACTAGATGTCTTCCCTTCATATGCATAAGCCTGCGAGCCTAACCCGTACACTCTGCCGTGCTGCATTCCTCCTACCGCTTGCGACCAAGTGCGGTAGTCAGAATATTCAGTTGATCAGCCAGAAGAACCTTCACCTGCTGCAGTCTGGCTCTCTCGAAACCGTGTATACTCCTCCTATGTTAACATTCTTAGAAAAAAGACTAGAGCTTTTGGCAGGATTAATGTAGAGACCCGAGGCATTGGAAAACTAAGTAAGAGCATCATTCAGGGAGGAAGCATTGGGAGAGGAAGCCACCCCAAAAACCAGCAAATCATCCGCATATAGAAGATGGTTGAGGTTAAGCCCATTGTACTCAACACCTTTAAGCTGATTAGAAGATGAAGAGGAAATCAGACTGCAAGATAAAGCATCCATCACGATATAGAAGAGCAAAGGAGACAAAGGGCACCCTTGACAAAGGCCTGAAGAAGAATTGAAGAAGCCCTCTAGGGATCCATTGAGGCAAATAGAAAAATGAATATTCGAGATACAACCTTTAATCAATCTGATAAATAAATCAGGAAAACCTTTTTGCCTCATCCTATTCAGCAAGAAAACACGAGATACCGAATCAAATGCTTCCTTCATGTCAAGCTTAGCACAAAATAATTTCTTGGAGGATTTAAAATCCTTAAGCACCTTAGAGGCAAGGATAATGTAATCTTTTGAGCATCTTTTGTGAATGAAACCGGCCTGATTTTCATGTATGATAAGAGAGAGAGTAGGTTTAAACCTATTAGCGAGCAATTTAGTCACAATTTTATAAAAAATGTTGCAGAGGGAGATGGGTCTAAAATCAGAGATACAAGAGGCATGAGAGATCTTGGGAATTAATGAAATGGTTGTAGCTTTCACCCCTTTGGGTAAATGTCCAGAGCTAAAAAAAGTGATGAACTGCATTGCACACATGAAAACTAATAAGATGCCAAGAGAGCTTAAAGAACTTGAATGTAAAATCGTCCGGCCTGGGGAAGAGGCCGAGTGCCCTCAAAAATAGCCGCTTTAATTTTTTCATTGGAGAAGGGAGCCACCAGAAGGGAGCCACCAGAGAATTCACCAGATCTGAAGGTACTAATTTAACCACATGAATGTAATCATTATCTTCATTAACCGACTCAGGAGCATTGAAAATGGATTGAAAATGTTAAATGACAGCTACAATAATATCATAAGGAGCCGTCAGAATGCCTTGAGGAGTAGCAATTTCCTTCAAAATGTTTTTGTTCTTCCTAGATTTAATCTTAGCAAAGAGAAAACCAAGATCGTTTTCACCATTAGTAAGCCATTTTGCCTTAGCCCTTTGGGAGATCCAAGAAGTCCAAGCTGATTGCATCTCTGAAAGTTGGCCATTAATGTCTTTCAGAGAAGCATTTAAAGCATAATCCAGTGGATTACCTTGAAGATTAAGAAGGCATTGATGCTAATTAAATTTTAGCTCATGTATAGTATTGGATATGAAATTGGAAGAAGCCCAATTTTTAGCTTTGAGAGCCCTTTTCAAAGGTTGTAAGCACTGATAGAGAAAAGAGATCGGGCTGGAAGAGGGCAGCCTAGCAAAAGAGTTTATAACATCTTCCCAGTACCCATCCATGTGGACCCAAAAATTCTTGAACAAGAATCTAAAAGGTCGAAGATTAGCAGGAGAAGTAATGAAGATCAAAGGGGAATGGTCAGAGCAAATGGAAGGAGCAACCTTGTAATAAGTAGTGGGATAATTATCAAGAAATGCAGGGTTAACCAATAACCTATCAAGCTTAATGTGAATAGGCTACTCTACCCTATTATTAAACCAGGTATAGAATAACCCCACAGAGATAAGATCTTGAACATCACAGTCATAAATAATACTATTCATTTCTCCTCACCTGCCATGAGACACATGATTGCCACCGGCCTTATTAGTATCAAATCTATAGCAATTAAAGTCACCAATAATAATCCAAGGTTGAGGAGTATCAGGAATGAAGGCCCGAAGATTAACCCAAAGCAGTCTCCTAACCTCGACAGTATTAGAAGAATAAACAACCGAAAGCAACAAAGGTGGGGAGGACCTAGCAGACAAAACACCATGAATTAACTGAGAAGAGGGAAAAGAGGGAGTAAAAGAGAGAAGGGAGAAATCCTATTTTAGCCAAATTCTACCAGAAGTAGAGAAGCTAAAATTGTTGCAGTTGCTCTTGTTGTCAAAAATCAAATGAGAGTTAAGAAACCACGGGTCCGATTCAGTAGAGGACTGAACCTTAGCTTCAAGAATACAAAGCAACATCAAATTATGAGAATGCACCAAGTCTTTGCAAGCTAACACTTTGTCGGGGCTATTGAACCCCCTAATGTTCCAACAAGAAAAAGGGGGCGCAAAGACATCAGCACTTGAAGGATTTGGATTTTTTGGCTGATTTAGCCCTGGTAGACTTAGATGGAGGACCAAAAGAGGCTTTTGGTGGAGGCTAAAAAATGGAGGAGGGAGAATCCTCCTGGCTGTTATCCACAGGGGAAGAATCATCAGTAGGTGTTTTATCCTCGGGGGTAGATATGGAGGGAAGCTCCTTAGATTGAAGACCCGCAAATTTGTTGTTAAGTGGAACTTTGGGTGGATGCAACAGACCAAGTTGGGACAAATGATTTGAGGAAGAGGCTTCCTCGGAATTGGTTTTGGTGGGAAAGTTTATGTTAGGAAGGATTGGATCGTTGTCCAATGAAGGATTTGGAGGAAGCAGTAGAGAACCTTCCGCGACAGAAGCAGGAGAAACTACAGGAGGAATGGGAGTAGAAGAAATATTAGAAGGTTTGGGGGAAGGAACAGGAATGCAAATTCCAGGTTTACGACTTGTGCTCCTACCCCGTGGACGAGAAGGGGGAGGCACAGAAGGTTTAGGATTGGGGTTAGAGGGGCAAAGGGAGAAGGGGTGAATGAGGGATCCGTAACCTTCACATCGAGTCGGCTTCCAATCATACTGTACTTTAAGAACCAAGTCTTTTCCATCAATGAGGAGAGGGATTTCATCTGTCAGGGTTGAATCTTTAGAGACTTGAACACAAACTCTAGTGAAAGTAAGATGTGTTTTGTTAGCAGTAAGAGAATCCACAAACAAAGGAATGCCAATGTAGATAGGGATTTTGGAGATACCAAAAGGAGTCCATAAGGCCAAAGGAAGGTCTATAATTTTTATCCAAAGAGGTATAGAGGCAGATTCATCCCGTTTGTGCTTGAATTTTGGAGACCATTTTTGAAGAATGAATGGTTTACCTAGAAGAAACTAAGGGCCACCCGACCACACCATGTCATAATCTTTAGGAGCATAAAATTTCAACAAGAAAAATCCGTCTGCTAAGGAGAGTAAAGAAAGCTCACCTTTTAAAGTCCAAACCTTCTTCATGGTTGCCAAAAGCCTTTCATAATAAGGCGTTTTCCCAATCAAATAACCCATTAGAGACAACAACCAAAGAGCCGCACCTTTAGATAAATCTTCAACCACAAAGGCAAGCTTCTGGCTGGGAGGGACAAAAGCCATGAGAAACCCATCAAGCTTGAGGGAAGGACAGGAAAGATTGTTGGCATAAGTAGTTACCGGGGGAGCATGAATGGGCCCAAAATAGAAGAGTTAGAAAGAGGAGGGAAATCATTTGGATTTAGGGCCATGGAGAAAGGGAGAGGAAGAACCTCTACCTATCGATGGGGAGAGGCCGAAGAGCCCTAGAAAAAATGATAATGAGGAGGAAACCCTAGCCGCCAGAGCCAGCAAAATAGAAGAGTTAGAAAGAGGAGCATCAAATATTTATACTAGAAAGTTATGTTGCGTATTGGTCTGATTTTAGATTAAGTTGACCTGCAAGCTATCACACTCATTATAAATGCTTATAAATACCATTATAGTTGATGTAAGAAGTTCCCCTCTGGTGATAGTTAATTGAATAAAGGAATTTATAGTTCATGCAACTCGTCTCTCCCTCTCCTCCCTTCCCTCTCTCTCTTGCAAGAAAGGTTGTTCTTACAGCCAAGAAGAAGCTTCTTCCTCCACTTTCTAACAAGTGGTATCAATGCCTCATTAGGGCGAACTCGAGGAATGAGGAAGATGCTCTTGAATCAAGAAGAGGAGGCGAAGCTACGAGTGTAGTGATCGAACTGCACGAGTGTTACGACGGACATGCGAGTGTAGTGATCGAACCACACAGGTGTTACGATCGGAGGCTAACGCAGGGAAGTGAGTTTGGAGGATGACTACAGGGAGACATATGGGGTGACACACGTGAACGTGTGTGCGGGACGCAAGAAAACATGCAGGATGGGGGAAAACGTGCGGGAGGTAGGTGCAGGAGGTCAAGCCGTACACATTGGTGGTTGGGTAGGGCGCGCAATATGCATTGGCATGAAGGGCGCATTGGCGCATGAGCAGGCAGGATGCATAGTGGCCTCATGGGTCGCAGGTGCTAGTTGTGTGCGATTTGAGCTCATGAGGCAGGGGCTGAGCTCACAGGGCAAATCAGAAGGATCGTAGACAAAAGGTGTGCTTGCGAGAGTTCTTATCGGAGCATGTTCTTGCGTAGGCGGAGCTGTAGGCGTGGCCTAGTGCCGCATAGATGAAGGATGGATCGTGTTGTGGTCAGATGTGGGTGTTCACATGGAGTGGAGCGCGTAAGGTGCTATGCGAGAGGCTGAGTTGGGTGTGGGATTCAGTGTACATGGCCAGGCTGGAATCACTTGTGAATGCAGATGATGTACGGGGCGGATGTACAGGCAGTAGGACCAGGGAACTAATTAAATATATGTTCAAATCTTTGAGGTGGAGCCTCAGGCTCATTTAGCTGTTGTGTGTTGGAGTTGTGGATTAAAATCAGTGAGGTCAAGAACCTTGGAGAGCCCCCGGGAGGCAAGTTGGTTACATACTCGGAATCAGATGGGTGGCTCGTATGAAGTCGCATGTCGGAGCGCACACGAAGGCCCAGGGAAGACTGGAAAGCCGGAGTGTGCTCGATACTGGAGCGAGGGTATGCCACACAGGGGAAAATGCATGAGCCAGAAGCACGCAAGAGCGCACAAGGCACAGCCGTGCGGATCACAAGAGGAACAACAACTGGTGCCGACGCGTGTGGGTTAGAACTCGCGGGAGCTCAAGTTGGAGTCGTTGAAGAACGCATTGTGAAGTCCAGGCACGAGCGGGATTGGGCTCGATTCGACCGGTTTGCTCGTGGAGTTAGTACAGGGAGTCGGTTAGATAGCAACAGGCGCACATGTGATTCTTTGATCGTAACATCAGACTAAGGTGGAGATTTTTATGGATTGGTCCAGTTTTAGATTAGGTTGATCAACAAGCTATCACACTCCTTGTAAATGCCTATAAATATCATTATAGTTGATGTAAGAAGTACCCCTCTGGTGATAGCTAATTGAATGAAGGAATTTGTAATTCTTACATCTCATATCTCCCTCTCCTCCCTTCCCGTTCTCTCTTGCAAGAAAGGTTGTTCTTGTAGCCAAGAAGAAGCTTCTTCTTCCTACAATTTCTAACAAGTTACTTTAGAAAGCAGTTCCAAATGAAGCCTTAATCTCTTAAAACCTTATATGAGATTGTTGAACTTAATTTGATTGACCAAGGGCATAATTGATGAAAAATATTTAAGATTACATATATATGGAGAACTACACATTATATTATATAATGTGTAGTTCTCCATTTATTTTGAAGTGGTGGCCTTAATTTCTTAAAATTCATCGGCCAACCTCAACATTTGTTGTAGTTTGAGACCTATCTTCTTGAATGCCCTATCTCCTCTCATATTTGAAGAATAAATTAGCTAATGGCACATTATCCCCATAAATTTGAAATTTTTATCGACTATTGCTTGATGCATGCTAATTATTGATCTTCTTATTCTCTCAATTATTGAGAATAATAAAATCAACCACCCACTATCACTCGACATTCAATATTAGCCTCATATGTTGTATGAGACAATGCTACCAAAGAAACTTATTGGTTTGGAGGTGGGTTGAGAATGAGAATCATCTAGGGTTGAACTTTTTGATGGATTTTCATCTATAATGGATGTTTTTTTTTTCACTTTTATCAAGCAACCAATCAGTTATCATTCCTCTTGTTAGGAGAATGATAACAGTAACAACCTATTATCACTTTCATTGTGCCCTATCAAATTAGCCTAATACTTGCTAACACCTAGCATATGATGTCCGATAACTATTGACATTCGATGCATATTTTCTTTATTTTCTGGTCTCTTTCTTAAAAGGAGAACAACCATGATGACCACCCACATTGTTTTACTTTTAACCTTCTTTATCAACCATTATATGACACCAACAAATGATCAATGTCCATCATCGATTAGCTATTGATATGTGTCCCACATATCAAGAGAACAATAAAGATAATGTCCAACTTCACATGACGTCTAAACCTCTTGATGATCATCATTCGATGCTTGTTAATGATTAACGACCGCTTTCTATCAACAACGAAAGTTTGACATTTGTCCTCCTTGTGGCTCCATCCTCCTCGTATCAGAAGAATGACAAAGCCAACCACCCACTGTCATTAACATATGATGTTTCCCATTAATCTTCATCCAACGCTACTAATGATTGATGCCAAACTTTCTCTAGCTATTTTCTATTAATGTCAAACACATCTTGATGGTTGCACTTTGCTCATATCAAAAGAATGCCCAAGTTGACTACCCATTATTGCTTGACTTCTTTTATTCTGCACGGATCATCACGTGATGCCTATAAATGATTGATCTCTAATATCTTTCGACCCTTGATTATTCATGCTCATATTCTTGGATGTCTGACATATCTTTTTATGAGGAAAATGACAAAGATGATCACCCATATTCTCACGATGTTTAATATTATCATTGATCGTCACTCAATATCTACCAACAACCAACAACTAATTTTTGTTGGCCATTTTCATTTGATGCTTATCCTTTGGCCACATTGATTTTCCCTTCTATTAAGAGAATTACTAAAGTAATCACCCATCATCGCTCAACTTCTAAGATTCTTGTAATATGTCATCCAATACTCATCATTTGATGACTGCTCCAACACCTCAAAACTTCTTTTAATAGCATCACAATAGCCATCTTTCATAGTTCATGACTATTGCATCAATTGTAGGGATATACATTCTTTTTAATCTTTAGCTTATAGTATTAAGTTATTTTAACTGTGTTAGGCTTTATAATTTTTTTCTTTCAAGGCTTTTCAAGTATAAAATCTAGTAGCTCCTATGCATAGCACTCAACTTATCTATACAATATAAGATTTAATTAATACAACTTTAAGATGCTAAACTATCTCAATCAACATAATTTCTCAACATAGACACTTTGTAAAATAGATTCAAAATACTCACACTCATCACGTACTAATATTACTTGGGCTTCATTTGGAATGACTTTCTTACTGCTTTATAAATCAATTTTCTAGTATAAATTTTTTTTTGAACTTCGAAAATTTTTAGCTAGAAAAATGCTTTAGAAAACAATAAGAAAGTCGTCCCAAATGAAGTCTTACTCTTCTAATAATATGGATTAATAATTTAATATTATAGACATAAATTATATACACTAATTCTTCATTCTATTGATCAAACTATTCTTTTCCTTCCAAATATTTTCTCTTCATCAAAATTTTTAATTATGCTAATCAAACTTTTAATTATTAGAACAAAGCTACATAAAATAAAATGATAGATATTTAGATTAAAGAAATGATTAGAGTAATTTATCCTCAGTATATAAAAGTGAGAAATAACCTAAGGTTATTTTGGAATGTTTGATGAAGACAAAAGATGCTATAAAGTGATGAGATTTATATAAAAAAAAAAAAAACTTGACAAAATTATCAGTAGACAATTCATAAGGTCAATCCAATAATCCAAACATCTCCATTTTCTTAAGCTTATGTATTGCCAATACCCTTTTGAAAGGCTTTTCAACATTTATGTTAGAATTTACAATGCCCCATTTCTCCTTATATAATAATTAGGAGAATCATTATTTTTTACTTAATTAAAAATTAAAAATATTAGCTTTAAGCACAAGATTAAAACTATTTTTTATTTAAATAATTTTCATAATTAATGACTCTAACTACATAGTAAGATAATTAAATCTAAGATGATTAAAACCTTGAAGTCCCTTTGAGTTACTTCTTAAGTTCATTGTAAAAATTTTGATTCTTAAATTTTTAAAAATGATTTTTCATGCCATCATATCATCAATAAAATTTTTATACATTTAATGAATAATTAAATCATCATATCAATTTATTAAAATTAATCCACTAACAATTCTCATATTGTGCATTATAATCAATAATATGATTTTAAATAGAGGTGTGAGTCAAGTCAACTCGTAAGCCAGCTTAAGCTACTCGGTTTGATAAATCGCTCATGTGCTAAGCTCGAAGCTAACGAGTCAAGTTTGAGCCAGCCCCAACTTAACCCGTTAGCTTGCAAGCCGGCTTATTTAAGATATATAATATAAAATACATTTAAAATATATTAGCAATCATGAGCATAAGTACAAATTTGTTAAAAATATTTGAAAAATTATTTCACAATTCCTTATATTAAGCGATTCTTCATTATTTCTCTTCTAAGTTCTCACTCTTTTCATCATTTTATTATAATAATGATTCAATCATAGTCATTTCCTCCTTTTCACTCGAATTAGTTGAATTTAGCTTGAGCTCGATTAATTAATCAAGTTCAAACTCAAGCTCGAGCCAGGGTGACTCAAGCTCGGCCCAACTTGTTTACACCCCTAATCTTAAACTTAGGTTCGTTTGGGACAATTTTATTACTGCTTCTAAAACAGCTTTTTAGAAATTTTTGTACTAAAAAATATTTTAAAAAGCAGTTAAAAAGTTGTCTCAAATAAGCCTTAGGCTTCGTTTGGGACATCTTTCTTACTACTTTGCTTTTCAAACCTTAATCATAATTCCTATTTGTTCATTGCTTAAAATTTTATTTTCTCTATGACAGTTTTACAAAGCAGTAACAAAATGGTCATAAATAAAGCCTTAATGATTAGATAAAATAACAAATGCAAAAATTAAATCAAGGTTAGAGTTGTCACTTTCTTTTTAAAAGGAGATAAGTCATTCCAATATATATATTTATTAATATTAATATAATTGTATTTATTTATTTGTACAAAATTGTAGAGTGTCGGCGTCGATGGACTTTGAAAGCTGCGACAGCTAACACATCAATTAATAACAATTACTCTAATTCGGTTTAAGTCCTTAATTAGGGAATAATTAAAGAGGTAATGTGTTTGATTTGCATTCCTTTGGTAATTAGGGTTTTATTAGGAAAATCATCTCAATTGATTAGAATTTGGGGCCCACAAATAGCTGGAAACAGCAAGGATTTTAGGAGTGGAAAAATTAAAAAAAAAAAGAAAAAAACCTTTTTCTAATGGTGGGGCCATTGTAAACCTACACTACACAAAAGAAAGAACAGAATCTTATCAATCTTTTTGCTATGATTTTATTTTGTTGGTAGTAATGTCCACCCTTTTTTATTTTAATCCATAATTATTTGAGTATCACATGTGCTCAATCATGCTTTTGTATACTAATAATCGTTTTTTATGGGTGTTTAATTTTTAATTAGAAGGGTATAATTAGGATTAGTGTTTTTAATTAGTAAACTCTTTCATGATTTTATTATTATTTTAAAATTATGATCATAAATGTAATTTTCTATTCTATTAGGGCTAGAATGGTTGCTTGTAAATAAAACATATAAAAATTTTAAAATGTTAATTATAATTTGCAATATAATTATTATATTTGGAAAATTTAAAATAAATAAACAAGTTTTGTAATTATTTATAACCAAGCCTAATTCTATAATTTACCGTTTTACAAAAACTCTTTGAAAAGATTTGAATTTTATGCTTTGTTTGAGACAACTTTTGACTGATGTTTTTTTTTTGTTGCTTTCAAGAAATTTTTGTGCTGAAAGATTGTTGTAGAAAGCAGTAAGAAAACTATCCTAAACGAAGCTTAGACTATATTTGAAATAGCTTTTCGACTGCTTTAGTGATAAGAAAAGTAGTTAGTAAAAAATAATGTACGTTTGAAAGGTAGTTTTTCACTGTTTTTTGTTTTCAAAATTTTGCCTTTAAAAAATTGTTTTTGGAAAAGCATTTTTAAAACCGTGGTTGAGAAATGAGCTTTAAATTAAGCTCCCGGTCGATATATAAAAAATAATATTAGTAAAATAAATAATAATGAATGGTAAATCTTATTTTCTAACTAGAAGAAAGAAACCAAAAAAGTCCTTAGAAAAAAAAATTATGTAATTGGAATTATCCAACCAATAAAAAATGCATTAGAAACTTGCAAACACAAATCCACCCAAATTATCTTGTTTGGCTTTTAGAAGATATAAATTATAAAATTAAATATGAAGCCTAAGTCATGTAATTTTGATTTTATTTTTTTAGAGTTATTCTAAATTAATAAATTATGCAGATATCATCAATTACAGAAGATGTTTTATAGTACTTGGGAATTCCATGTATGATTGCTTTCAATGTCTAAAATTAGTTTCATGATGGATACAAATGCTTATTTTATACATGGATGCATACTTTAAGAAATAATGTTAGGCACCAAAATACTAAATAAGGGATTGTTTGGTTGAAAGCATTATGATTATGAGGTGAAGTTTTGAGGGATTTGAAATACATCAAATCATATTTCTAAATCACATCTTGCGTCGCCCGGTCTTGTTGCCTCACCCTTGCCCTCACTATGATGCCCACTTACCATTACCGCATCGCCCGCCTCACCTCACCATGTCTCCTCATCAGGAGAAATTATTACGTGCGGAGTCTGGATTGAGGTAGCCTATATCCAGACTCCGTTGTACACACACTGTGTATATTTGTACATAGTATGCGTAAAGGTGTGTACACATACTATGTATAAAATTGTACATAATGTGTGTACACACATTTATATACACTATGTACAAATATACACATTGTGTGTACAAGGGAGTTCGGACGTAACTCTATGTTCGGACTCCACATGTAATAATCTCTCCCTCATCAACGCCGCTCACCGCTTTGCTTGCTCCCACTCATCCATGCGATGTTACCCGTGCCTATACCTTTGTCATTCCTCCCTCACCCGTTCCCTATCGCCTTGCTTGTCATCTCCCTCCCAAATTTACAAATAATATATAAACAATAGTATTTGAAATGTATTCTAATAAAAAAAATATCTTAATGCATTTAATTTGCATCCAATTAAATAAGTTTTACTAAAGAAAATTATATTGCTAGAGGTCAGGATTTAATCTGTTTTTTTATAGTCATATTTCACCTGCTTGAACCCTTTCCATTTCTCACTTGTATATTGTTATCAGACGCCTTTGACAATAGCCTTCTTCTGATGCTTATGTTTAGTTATGATCTTGTCAAGTAGATGTCCTTCGCTGTCAAGCTGCAAAACATGGGGCGAGCATTTATTCTCCAGAATGGGAGGCTACAAAATTCCAAGAGATTTTCCTGCTGCAGAACTAACTTTTCCATAATAAAGAAAGATGCTCAGTACTGTTTCATCTGATAGATGAATGCATCATGGATGAAGTATTTTTTCTTCTTTCTAACCATTATTGGAACTTTCTAAAGCTATCATGGCAGTGTCATTTATCCTAAAAAAAAAAAAAAAAAACACACACACACACAGCTCATTCTGCACTCTGACACAAAGATTTCGTTGGAATTAAAATAAAGGCATCTTGTTAAATGTTATACCTGGACAGGACCTCTTTTTCAGACAGGATAAAAGTAGACTACCATAATGCCAATAACTCTTTTAACTAATCATGGACACTTTCCCACCATACAATTTACTATCCTCAATAGAAATTTTATGCACAAACTTAAATCTCATCAACTTCTATAGGTTTTTTGTTTGGAGTGATGATCTGGTCGCTTAACTCTGCTACTTGTTCTCTTCTTTTCAATGAGTTAAGTAGAGCTACGTCGTTGTCTGGAGCTTTCATTTGTGGATGGTGCAGAGCAAGTGAATTCGTGAAATTCTTAGACTTCGTTTGAAACAACTTTCTTACTGCTTTGATTTTCAGACGGCGGTAGCAATTTCTATTTGGTCACTAATTTTTCATTGTTTTCAAAAAATTTTGTACTAAAAAGTAATACAACAACTTTAAAAAGTTACTTTCTATGCACCAGCTTTACAAAATAGTGAGAAAGTAATCCCAAACAAATCTTTATTTTTTTTTTGCCAATATTTTTTTATACCAAAAAGCTCTTAAGATCTAAATTGCTTGTGCATATGCTCTCAACATTCCTAGAAATAAAAAAATAAATCTTTACCAGTACTATTTTTCTTATGGCATAACTTTTCAACCTCCACTTCACTTTTCCAAATTTGTTGGCTTTGTTTGGGGTGTGATAAATTGGTTCTAAGTAGATTTATAATAATGATTAGGTTGATTCTATAGTGGACTCAATATCATAATTTGGAATCACAAATTCAATATTTCAATAATATAGGAATAAGACAACATATACATCAACATATATGAGAACAATGTTACCTTCAACTGAGGATCATTCTATATTTCTATCCTTTCCAGGTTCCTCCTTAAAAAAAATAAATAAAATATCAGAGAGTAACCGCCCCCACCATTTCTGTGACATACATTAATTCAGAAGAGGGTGATTAGACATTTGCAGCTCAGATGATAAATCTCTCCCTCTCCCAACCCTCAAAAGAAAAGTAGAAAAGTGAGAGAGATTGAAAGAAATAGGAGGGAAAAAATACCTCAGCTCAAATCACACCCACTTGATTGTGACCCCTCCCATCACCTTTTAAGCTCATTCCTCTTCTCCTCATTCTGCCTCTACTTCCCCACTTCTCTTCTTCATCTACTCAGCCTTCAGTCCATTCTTCCCCTCTACTTCTTTCATAATAAGGTTTCAGAACCATTTCTATAGTCCAATTGGCCAACGCCCGGCATTGATAGGCATGGGAAGGCATTCCTGCTGCCATAAGCAGAAGCTAAGGAAAGGCTTGTGGTCTCCTGAAGAGGATGAGAAGCTTCTTAAGCACATCACTAAGCATGGACATGGTTGTTGGAGCTCTGTCCCCAAGCTAGCAGGTAAATATGTAACTATAAGCGTTGAATGATAGCTAACGGTTTTTTTTATCTACATTCTAAATGAAATTGGAACACAATTCAGGTTTGCAGAGATGTGGAAAGAGCTGCAGGCTTAGGTGGATAAACTACCTGAGACCTGATCTCAAAAGAGGCACATTTTCACAGCAAGAAGAGAACCTCATCATTGAACTCCATGAAGTTCTTGGAAACAGGTCCTTTTAATTTTATACTTTATATTCTTTCTGTTTCTTGTTTAGTTGAAAAAGGTCTGACATGATATTTTATAATCACTTCTTTTGATCAGATGGTCTCAGATTGCAGCACAGTTGCCCGGGAGAACAGACAATGAGATCAAGAACTTATGGAACTCCTGCATCAAGAAGAAGCTGAGGCAGAGAGGCATTGACCCCAGCACACACAAGTCTCTCTCAGAGGCTGAAAATCCTGAAGAGAATAAGGTTTCTACAAGCAGTGAAAGGAATTCTATATTGTACACCGGTGATAGCCTTAAGCAGACAGTGCCTCAACCTGCTCCATCTCTGATGCAATCAGTTGACAAAAATTCCATTGCAGCTAAAGAGTTCTTCATCGATAACTCGACGGCCTGCCTTCGCTCATCATCAAATTCCATGTCTTGCTTCACTGTCCCTCAGCTTAACTATGGTAGTGCCACAGCTAGCATACCATCGAACCCAAATCCTTTTCTCTGGTTTAACCAGAACTGCAGAGTGTTCGATATGAATCCAGAATTGAGCTGCACTTCAATATCAACAGTGGGGCCATCAATTTCGAGTTCAATTCTCTCAAATTCAATTGACTTTAAGTCTCCTGTTGATCTGTCTTCCAGCTGCCTTCCTCCAGCTTGTACTGGTGCTCCAGTTTTCCCATATTTGGAAGTTGTTAATCCAAGCAGATGCAGCAGTGGAAGCAGCAGCAGCAGTTCCTTCTTTGACAGTGGCTTGCTGTCATGGCCAGATTTGACAGCAGAGAAAGAAACTCAAATCCATTTACAAGGTGACCCTGAGGACCTTAAATGGTCAGAGTACCTTCAGGGAAATTTCCCAGTTTCTTCAGCTCTCCATAGCCAGAACCAGCCATTATATGGCAGTGACGCAAACTCAGAAAGCCATTTCGGCATCGAAGGGCTGGGCCTTTGGCATCAGAATCCGCAACCACAGCATCAGCAGCATCACCAGCAGCCACAGCAACAGGCTTCAGATTTATATGGTAAGGAATATCAGAGGATTTCTACATTGTTTGGTCAGATATAGCTGTTTCAAAGATAACCATGATTATATAGAGTTGGAGAAAGAAAGATACAAAAGTAAAACCTTTTTCAACAGAATTTTCAATTTGCTAAGGCAGGAGTACATGAGTATAAGATAATAAGAAGGCTTGTTGATGTTCTGATTCTTGAATCATTGAATGTGTGTGTACCATATGATTTTTCTCATGTATATAGGCCTTATGATACTGAAAAGAACTCCTCTTATCTATTGTCTGATGTCTATGATTTGAGCAGTGGCATGTTCAACGCATCCTCTGCGCTTTGCAGAAAGTTGTGGAACATTGCAGAATAAAGCTTGTTTAAATGTCCTTTTTTTCCTTTTTTTTTTCATTTTTGTTTAAATTTCTTTGCAACTAGCAAACATATTTATGATTGTTTATGTTGAAAACCATCAAATTCTCTGCCTTTAGTCTTTTGTCTTCACTTTTATCCTTATGATATAAAATAGCCACACATTTGTAAGGTAAGTTTCAAGCCACATATCTCTTTGATGATACAGTTGCTCCAGGCTTTCAGAAGCAGTCAACATTCTGTTCCTATGAAGGCTACTTCATACTATATACTGATTATGTACTTTTCAGGACAAGTTCACTACATTGAAAGCTACATGAATCCTTTCTTCACTTCCTACTACCAGAGAAAGAATAGCTCATATAAAGTAAACAAGGATATATTTACTTTACCTATTACTAATAAGAAAGTGACTCTCAATCTCTTTTTCAGCATAAGATATGAAATCCAACCAACTTTCTCTCAAGGCGCTATCTTAAGTCCCACTTTGCTCTATAAAGCAAGGAAGGGATGAAAAAACACTTGCATACAAAGGTAAATAAATTTGACAAGATTTCCAATATTGGGTTTTAATCTTGTGTTTTGCTGCTTTAAGATTGTGATCAAACTAGATGGAGGGGACATCATCTAGAACATTACTTTTGTGGAATGCTTCTTTCCCTTTATTCTGATAATTAAAGAGAATACTAGTATGAAAGTTCAAATGAAGTGGGTGTCCCCTCTATTTCACATGCTTAGAAAAGTTGATTTAGGGTGACTCAACCAAAGGATTAAAATTGACCAAGGGGCATTCATGATCAAAGTAATTATGAACATAAAAGCTTAAGTTTATAAATGAATAGCAATAACTAGTATTTCTATATATTATTTGGTATAGGGCTAAACTCAATATTCTATGCAATGCACATCAACTCTAATCTCATTCTTCCAAAAATTCAACTTGAATGCGATGTATATTTGATGACAAAATAGCTCATTTTCTCTCTCTTCCCCATCTTTGCTCTGCAAACAATGACAAAACTTGAGAGAGAAATTAATCTTTATTTCTTGAGTTCTTTTTACAACATTTACAAGCTTATTTGTAGGCAAAGGGTGAGAACAAGAAAGAAAAAAACACATTAAGGAACTGCCTCATATTAAAAAGAAAATCTCGCAAATTAATGATAAAGATCTTTCACTCACACAATATATGTATAGATATATGATAATATTTGCCTAAAACTTAGAAGAGGTGTACAGAAAATGTTAACAGGGTTTGAAACTTTTATTAAGGGTAACATTTGGTGAAGATATTGGCTGTGTATTCTCAAGAAGCAATAAACAGAAAGCGAAAAGCAAAAAAAAAAAAAAAAAAGGAATCAGTCTTAATGTTCTTGATTAATAATATTCTGTAATGAAAACCACAAATTGATTTTCATAACAAACAATAGATGGATCATCATGAAAAACAGCTCTGTTAGCACTCGAGAAAACTACAGAGGGAGAGAGAGAGAGAATTTGATTCCTCTTTCTTTTATTATTCACAATATATACAAGCCAATTTACAGCCAAAACGGAGGAACAGTAAAGAAAAATACAATAAGAACATGACTTCCTTTCCTCTCCTGCATAGCAAAACATCTCTTCAATAACAAGAATTTTCCCAGGAAGCAAAAAAATTGATCAGTTGAATGGCCCAACCATGCACCTTCATGGATTCATCATGAGATTCAACATTCAATTGAATGAAAGAATCAAATGACTAAATTAGTGGCAGATGCTTTTACTGATATACTGCCAAATAAACTAAACTGTCATAAGAGATTTGATGTGCTCATAATTAGGCTATGTGCTTTTGCTTTTGAATAAGGCCACTTAGGGAGAGATGATTAAGTCATTATCTTTTAAAAGAAGCAAAATAAAATTAAGACAACTTGCAGTGCTGCACTATGATGAAGCCATACTTTAAATCTGCAATATACACATCTCTTCTTAATATAAATGATCTTCTCTGCTTTCCAGCATTTCAAAAAATGAACTTTCCCCTAGCAAGAAATTGATCAGTTGATGAAAAAACTATTTTGTAATTTTAAATTATGATCTACAATAATTAATAACAAATATGCTATACTTATGATTGTTTGAATGGCTAGTAGATTTTTTTTTTTGGAAAATATTGTATGAGCCGTATCTTAGGATAAACACCACACTTCACTGGACTATACTAGAAATTCTCGAGCAGGCCACACGAATACCGTAATTTGAAATTATAACTTCGTTTGGGACGGCTTTCTTACTGCTTCTTAAAGTAGCTTTCATGGAATAGTTAAAACATTACCTAACATATAAAAATACATTGTTGGTCTCCTAATGCATATATCTAACATCTACTTACCATCTCTAAGAGCTATATAAGAAGATAATATATGGTGTTTAAGCACCTTAAATTCTTCTCATTCTAATTGAGCAGATATTTATATCATCATATATTTATCTCTAATACATTAAAATGAACTCCCTGTGCGACTGTAGATATAAATGAACTCTGTAATATGTTGTCTCTTATTTCCTGTTCTCTTCTTTATTAAAAGAAAGAGAAAAAAAAAAAAAAAACTATGAAAAAGCTCCTATTGTGAATAAAATATGCTTTAGCAAAGGAATAAAACGAGGAGAAATATATAGAAGGGGAAATAGAGATGTAACAGCTGAAGTCATCATGCGGTGGCTAAAATACCTTTATAATAAGCCAAAGGATTGCAAGCTTTCCCTTAGAAAAAAAAAAAAGGAAAGAAAAAAGAAAGAGCAGCAGCAGCGATTGTTTAATTTATACATGTACTAATATATATGATTGAATATTAGTGGATGCACATGGCTGGGTAGGAAGGGGGGTATATTGAGAATCATATATAAATTAAGCTTTTATCGTTGAGATTATGAGCTTTATTCCCTCCACCATTCTTTGTCTCTTGGACAAATATCAGCAAGTTGGGCTGAAAGCAAGACAATTTATAACCAAATATAAAATAGGCTTTATTTCTATAAATATATATATATATACACACTAAGAGTAATAGTTTGGAAATATAAGAAATAGTAATAAGAAATTATCATATTTCATAAAAAAGAATAAACAACCTTGAAAAACTGGCATATATGCATGTTAGAAATTTTTGAACATGTGGCATTGCTTCTATAATGTATATAACTATGGAAGTATCACTTATTTTGTATGTTGTAGATTTATGATGAACTATAGAAGTAATACTAAGTAGGTAAGAGTTGGAATTTGAATATTCAGATAGAGGGTACATGAATCAAATGTGTTGTGAGTTTAGAAATAATGGTTGCCACATTATGGGCTATGTAGGTTCTCATGAGCTTAAGGTAATCTTACTTTTCACTCTTTATTATTTCAAGAAAAAGGTCAATTTTGCATGCTTTAAATTTTTTTGTCATGGAAGACAATTCGTGATTTGTGTTGCCATGTCTGCTATATGGTCAACATGGTGCTTTTAGGTCGCTTGGTTTTGGCTAATTGAAGGTGGTTTTGATTGAATGATTGGAGAAGCAAAGGGTGTGTTGTGATGGTCAACAAAACTTAAGAGGAGCACCGTGTTTAGAATTTGATTAGGTTATTTACCTTACATTAAGTTGGGTTGATGTGTCATTTCTTCGAAATTGATTGTCCTTTGAGACTTAAGTGCACTGAAAGAGCCTATTATGTGAACAAGTTTCATTGAAAAAAAAGGAGAGAGAATCATTCAAGGATAAATATTTAGATGGCTCAACATGGTAGCAAGGATGTCATGTGTGTTAAGGAGGTCACATTATAGAGAATGAGAAATATATAAGTTGTATAGAAGGTTTATTTTGCATGTCAAAAGACTCATTAGGACAGTCCATAGTCTAGTAGGGCTAGAGGTAATCCATTTTACTCATTATTTTCACCATCATTTAACCATCATACTTATAATTTTAATTATTGATTTTGACTTTTGTAGGTGTTCAGCTTACAAAGCTAAATATGAAGGAAGTGCATGCCCCTCTTCTCATCCACGTAAGGATCATAGGAACATCATCATATTCTTTAAAGCTGCCATCTCATATTGATCATTAGACTCCATATAACACAGAGTCACCTCATAGTTCTATGGTTTCAAATGCTAATATGATATCAATATATTTTAATTCCAAAAGAGATGCCTCCTTAACCTTCATGATCATCCATTAGCATGGAGCAATTTTCTTTTGAGAATTTCATAGCATGAATATTAAAAATTCATGTATCAAACCCTATTAGCTCATAAATGAAAATTTCTTAGGTTGACTCTAATATGTTGATGGGAGTTTTATAGTCTTTTGGCAAAAGCACACCATGAGAGCAAGGAGAATTGCTATATATAGATATTTTTAGAGTGCCCACATGCACTCTAATTACATTTGAATTTTTCTTATATTTTACATTTCTTAAACTGATTGTCCCTCTTAAGGTGGTTTGATGTCCCTCTTAAACGTGATAAATCTTTAATCTCAGTTCCACTCTACAATATTTATTCATTACTTTAGTTTATATCTTTTTTGCAATATTATTTTTCCTTAATTATGTAGAGTGGGTTGATCATATTATAATTATGAGATTTATTATCGAACACCCCATATTATTGTGATCAATGACATTTTGATGATCATAACTCTAGTTTGATGGTTCTACTTGGATTAATTTAAGAATTTAATCTATGCATGAGCGAGTCACTATATTGTTTCATAGTAGAACCCATGTAACCATGGACTTTTTGGTACATTTGGGCTTGAAGAAGTTAGACCTGTAATTTTAAAAGATGTTGTTTCATGAGAGAGAGAGAGAGAGAGAGAGAGAGAGAGAGAGAGAGAGAGAGAGAGAGAGAGAGAGAGAGAGAGAGAGAGAGAGAGAGAGAGAGAGAGAGATCCTCATTCATCATATTTGTTATGTTACTATCAGCAGGAGCAAGATGTTATTTGTTAAATTACAAATTAAAGAGAGTCTGGTTACATAGAGAAATTACTAATGTAGCCCATTATGACTCTGAGGAGTTCATATATAATGATCAACAAGATAGTTCAGTACATAGTATCACATACATGGACAAGTTTACCACCAAAATGAAAACTTTTAGAAGATATAGATGGAATATTACAAAGCATATTTGTTAATAAAGAGAGGCCTCCTATAGTATCTGATTTGACTTCATGCTATGTTTGATATTGACACAACCTTAGTTTAAGTTGGAGGAGATTATTTGATTATTGATGGTTAATTTGATACATAAAAAGATATTACAACCCAACTTTGGGTTTACAAGTCCAACAGTTTTGTTGAACTTTACATTTTATGCATTTCTTCATTTTAATATTTTAAGGTACTAAGTGGGATTGTATTATACAATTTTTTTATTAGTGATTTTAATGAGTTATTTTTGCTTTAAGTATTCCTTATAAGTCTTAGAGTGATTTTGTAGCTCATGACTTTATATGAATTTTTTTTCATAGTTATCAATAACTTTTAGTCTAAATTGTGCCTTTCCATAATCAAAATATGACAAGATGATGCTAACTATGGCTTGACAATCTTCTAAAATAAATGTTTACGTGTTTTTGTTGATGGTCCAGTGATGTTGGTTTTATGGAAGACGTTATGGATAATGTATCTAATTGATGACTTAAATATACAATATTTTAGAATTTGATGTCATAAATGCATCAGTGGTGATATATATAAATTTTGATGATAAGATTGACGAGAATAATTCTAAAAGGATTCATTATCATTAATTTGAAATTGTACAAAATAATGAAAATGTCTCATAATTTCTTCATGGATATGTCCCATCATTTAAGAGGAGTATTTTCTTATAAGTAATTTACAATAAGGTGGCATCTAAAGGACATTGTGGCTCAAATAAGTTTAAATCTTTCTAATAGATTTGCATTATAATGAGTTTGTGCTTATGCAATAGGATGGTACTAACATGCTTCTAGTGTTGAGAGCTATCCAATTAAGCAGCCTGTCGTTTTGCCCCATGTCTATTTTTCATGATATTCTCATATATATGGCTAATGTTGTATGCACGAAATTCATGACTAGGCCCAAGCAAACCAAATGGAGGCTAATCAAATATCGATCGATCTAATTTGGTTGATTTTAGTGTACATAGATTCAAAGCAATGAGCCTTCTTGTATGCATGATGTGCCTCAACATCATTTTTTGCTCACTCATATCTCTAAAAGTTCTTTTCAACCTAAAATAAAAAACTAATTCATTTCTTTATTTACAATTAGATGCATGCTTCATATTAAAATTCACACATTGTTCAATAGAGACTTTCAAAATCTTGAAGATATTCATTTGGGTCGAATATGACTAGACTAATTAAATTGGTTAGTACAATAAGCCCAAGGTATAACTTATAATCTAAATTAATAAAGAAATCAGTCAAGTCACTATTATTATCAAGAGGATGAACCAACAATCAATCTACCACCATTATTGGGGGTAGTCAAAGGTTGGCCTTGTAGCACATAGAAGGTAGAGGTGGGGCTAACTAATATGCCTTAGCCCTTTTACAAATGATGTGGGGAAGCTCAAAGGCTTCAACCATAATTTATTCTATTGGACAACCATGTGGGTGCCTTTAAGAATGAAATTCGAATAAAATTATCAAATCCTATTCATCCAATTCATTTTGGATTAATGATAGTATTTTTCTTAATCCCAACAACCAAAAATGAGTATTGCTTAAGATTTCATGAAGCTTTGATAAAATACAACATATTTATTTTTCAAGCCCCATAAAAATTGCCAAGAAGCTTTTACTTTAATTATTCAACATTCTTTTATTAGAGGTTGAAGCTGGTTTCATAATTATTTAAGCTTAATTATTACATGCAATATATGTTCCAATAAAGTGAAGGAAATAATTCATTAAATAAAAACTTTAGAGCACTATACAAACAAAGGTAATCAATGAGGAAAATAAATCATTTCCCATTAAGTGTCCAAATCTTTGAAGGTGGTGGTACCAAAAGTTTCTTAATCCTTAGCTAGTGGGATGTCTAATAGGTTCCAAAATGTGTGGGGGCACTAAGAATAGTTAATTATTAGTTTTATTAAATAATAAAGAAAGGGCTTGCATGGATATAAACTTATTTTAAAAAGTATCAATAGCATATATATAATTAATTAATTAGATATTCCTCTTTAATTCATAAAAGTTTAGAGTTATTACTGTTCAAATTAGACAACCTAAGCCTTAATTTGAACTAAATTTGAATTAAAGAATCATATTTGATGCAAAAATATTCCTAATATAAAATTTTATTTATTCACATGCAGTTTGATATCTACTTTGTACAAGCCAAACTTTATGACCTTCTAAATAGAATTAGAATAATATCATTATCATCTCCTTCATCATCATCATTATTATATCTATTATAACTATTATTGTTATATATATGTGTGTAAATATTAGTATTGATATATGATCAAAAAATTCTTCTGACCAAGCATGAATCATAATGAAAATTTTGAATTGAAAATTTATCAAAATTAAATCAGAGCCATCCAAATTACAATATATTTCGATGTGACAAACTCAATGACATAAAAAGTAAACTGATCAGAGACCAAATGAGCTCATAGTATGATTAAAACTTTGTGACATCAATTGAATTACAAATAATATACATCAAATAATTATAATTATGTGGTAGAATATTTATAACAGATTGGCAGCAGATAAAGTAGGTTTAACGTCTAAGTTTTGTTAAAATTTAATTAATTTTGAGGAGCCTTTTAAAGAAAAGAATAATAAAATTTAATTTTATGTAATCAAAATTTGATTAATGATATATCAATGCATTCTTAAGTATTTTTCCCCCAAAAAATGAAATAATTCTTAAGCATCTTGATTCTCATATTTTCATGGAATCATGACAGCCTGACAATGACAACTTATTTCAAACTCTCACACTAATTAACACTAAAAGAAATAATAAAGACCAGTTCCCAATGAGCTTAGCTTATGAGTAAATAATAATGAGTTTCTACTTTAAAAAATATTATAAATTGTAAATAAATAAACCAAAGAGCATACTAAATGTCATTCAATTCAACAATATTATCTTCATCATCTTGATTTGGCCACATACAAATGATAGCACATGCTCTGGCCTCCAAGTCAACATGCTCAACAATATTTATTACTAATATTTTTAATCATTTGATTGACTCTATTTTGTAACATTTGCAAGACAATAGTAAAATTTTATAAGATATAAATAATAAAGGGAATTGCATAAATTTTTAAAAATTTTTAATATATTTATATGTCTAATATTTAATTTCTTATATTTATTTATATAATATTTAGTATTTCAATAACATCAACAATTTATACATAAAAAGGTATATTTTATTTTAGAAAAAAAATATTAATGATATTTTGTATATAATTTAAAATTTTTAGTGTTATGCTAGTAAATATAAGGATTAAGTTGTTAGATAAATAAATATATAAGAATTATATGATATTTTTATAAATTCACTGATTAATTCTAGAAAATTGAGCTATAAATAATTAAGGAAATAATTCGCATGATAATCAAGCTCCCAATCCTTTATTAAAGTAGTTAATTTTAGAAATATATTTAGTTTTTTATTAACATAATAAAAATTTATTATTAATATTTTTATATTATATTTTCAATCATTTGTATACCTGTACTTTTTAACATGATAATAGGGCTTTAACATTTAATAAAATATAGATAATAAAGAGATTTGCATACATATTATGAAATTTTTATAGATTTATATGTCTAATATTTAAATTTTTATATTTACTAATATAATATTTTAATATCTCTAGAACTTCAAATTTTTATGTATAAAAAGGTATATTTTATTTTAAGAAAATATTAATAATATCTTTTATATAATTAAAAATTTTAAGTGATATATAAGTAAATATAATGAATAAGATATTAGATAATTAAAATATAAGAATTATACAATATTTTTAGAAATTCCCTGACTAATATAAATAAATGCTGATGCAGTCAATTCTAGAAACTTGAGCTATCAATAATTAAGGAAATAATTAACATGATAATCAAGCTTCCAATCCTTTATTAAAATAGTTATTATTTAAACATATTTAGTTTTTAATTAACATAATAAAAAATTTCTAGTGAATAAATGTAAAATTTGGAACAATTAAATTTCAAATTATTTGTAAATTAATTTTCATGCCATATAGAATTAAAAATAACTTATTTAGATTAATTCTAAATATAATCTTATAATTTCATTATGCTATAAGATTTCTTCAATTAATATCTAGATATGAGAATTACAACATAATAAAATAAAATTTAATTCCAATAACTCAAAATTGCATTGAGATTCATCATAATTTCAAATTTATAACAATTAATTTAAATAATATTAATATTTTCAATCATATATTGATAACTATGAAAATAAACTCATCAAATTAATATCATTAGTATTTCTAATCACATATTTATAATCATCATAATAAACTAATCAAACTAATAACAATCTCATGAGGACAACAAATAAGACATAAAAATTTTATTTTCTCATATAAAATTTGGCATTAATTCTCTTCTCATTATTTTCATTGTAAAAAACATATTCCATTTCAGTTTGTCTTTTTATATTCTGCAATAACTCTCACCATTGGACAGTTCCTCTCTCTCTCAAAAAAAAAAAAAAAAATCTATTACATTTAATGTTTAACAAACCTAAAAACAAAAATATTAAATTACATTCCTACTTTTTAAAGAGGTTAAAGATGAAGCCAGCCTTGATCTTTTGTTTGAATATCATATTTAAATTTATTTTGGAGGAGAAAGGGACATTAATTTTTCCCTTAGAAGGCTAAAAACCACAAAATAATCAGTCTTCTCAATTTTCTAGTGATAACTACCATTATCAAAATTATACTAGTAGAGAAACAAACTTCGCATTGCTTTATTTGAGCTTTTGCAGCAGTTCTAACCACTACAATAAACCTACCATCGATTCCCACTATAAAATTGTCGCTAATGATGTTCGCTGTAAAGTGAATTCACAATGGTTTTTCAACGGCTAGGAAAAAAATTAGAATGATATTTTACGTAGCGGTTTAAATCTGCGAGGGAAGTCGAGGGCAAAATTTAAGAAGTTGATTTTGATGGCGGTTTTAACTGCTACTAAAAGTAGCGGTTTAAATCTCTGCCTGAAATGTACTGTAGTGATATTTTTCAAACAGCCGCTACAAATTGCTACATATTTTAAATATTTTTTGTGGCAAAATTGTTGAATTTCATCTCAAACATTGAAAAAAATATTTGCAGTAAAACATAATTTGAGCTTTACCAGCGGTTCTAACCACTGCAACAAACCTACTAGCGATTCCCACTATAAAATTATTGCTAATTATGTTCGTTGTAAAGCGAATTCACAACGGTTTTTAAATGGCTATGAAAGAGATTTGGAATGATATTTCACTTAGCGGTTCAAATCTGCGAGAGAAGCCGAGGGCAAAATTTATGAAATTGATTTTGGTGGTGGTTTTAACGGTTGCTAAAGTAGCGGTTTAAATCTCTGCCTGAAATATACTGTAGCGGTATTTTTCAAACAGCCGCTACAAATTGCTACAAAATTTAAATATTTTTTGTAGTGAAATTGTTGAATTTCATCTCAAACATTGAAAAAATAATTACAATAAAACATAATAATCTTCTCACTCAACTGAATCATCCAATAAAAAATATTGTACATTGCTTGATTTTCCTGATATGCATGTGATCTCCCAATGTTCTATGCATTCAATCATCAATAAAATGAATATTATTAAAAATTTATGTAACAAATACACCACTAATTTTTGTATAAAGAGCATGATGAAATCATCTAATTTCTTTATTTGAAGATCATGATATCTAAATTATTTAAATAAGATAATAATGTTCATAATTTTCTTCTCTCTCTCTCTTCTCATGGCCCATGCCAGATCACTTGTAATTAAGCTTGGAGGTGAACGTGTTGTCATTTCCTCTATGATTAATTAGTTAATTAAGCTTTGGCTCTTGATAGATTCCACAATTTAGGAAACTAATAATAATAATAATAATAATAAATGGAGATGCCGTCAGCTCCCTACTCATGGCTGTACTAATCAAGAATTTTAATTTCATTTAGAGCACATTATTATTTAATTTAAAAGCTTAATAATAATTGAGAACATTTTGGTTTCATGGCCTTATCTCTTCAATGGGAATTAATCTAATGGAGAAGAAAGGAGATTTGGATAGATTAAGCGAAAAAGATTAATTAGCAAAGTGAATAATGATTATTTGAGAATAAATAAAAGACATGTGAGGCCAAAGAAAAGACAGCAAAGGTATTACCAATTGCTGGCATGCAGATGATATTTTATCTAAAGCAATGGTTTTAGTTTCAGCAATCATCAGGCATGCATTTATGAAGCCAAAATTTATAATTTTCTACATTTATTTGCTAAGGACAAGATATGATAAGCCAAGGCCAAATGGAATCTGTACATGGTCAAGATGTTTGTGCAAAACTAAGGTGTAATCTCTCTCTCTATCTCTCTCTCTCTCTCTCTCCCCCCTCCCTCCCTCTCTCTCTCTCTCTCTCCCTCTCCCTCTCTCTCCCTCTCTCTCTTTATCCCTCTCTCTCTCTCTCTCTCCCCCTCTCTCCCCCTCTCACTCAAGGTAATGTTTATCCTCTCTGGCTCTCTCTCTCTCTCTCTCTCTCTCTCTCTCCCCCTCTCTCTCTATCTCTCTCTCTCTCTCTCTCTCTCTCTCTCTCTATATATATATATATATATATATATATATATATATAAGAATAAGTATATCTCAAAATTTTATAAATTTGTAATTATTAATGAAAGAAAAAATAATTTTTATTTTTAAAAGATAAATCGCATCTATCTAATCTAATTAATATTCAATTTAATCAATATATAAATTCATCAATGCATATATATCTATGTAAGATATTGCTCATCATTGCTAAAAAAGTTATCAATTTATCCTTTTTAAAAAATATATTTTTTGAATATGAGAATTGCATGATATTTATTTTAAGTTATTATATAATACCTAATATCTAAAATTAATAGTTATAAAAATATTTTTTTTTTGTCTCCCAAAAATTTTATAAAGATTTTTTTTTTCTGTTATATAGTAAGGGAAAATAGATAAGAGACAAAATAAAAAAAATACAAATGAGTCATGAGAAGGCTCTATTTTGAAATCATAATTCTTACATTTTTTTTTCTTGATTTAAAAATTAAAAAAAAAAGAAGAAAATCATCACATCTAAGAATTTTAAACTTTAAATTTCTTAAAAGAGTTATTTTTCCCTTTTAAAATTTTGAAATCTAAGAAATGAAAGAACATAAATTCAAAATGGAGCTAAAGAATATTGATCAATCAAGTTGTGGTGAAACTAATAAAATCTTTTTAAATTATCAATTATCCTTTTTAGAGTATTTCAATTATTTTGACATTTTTTTTAAATTCTAAAATATGACAAATTCTTAATACTTATTTTTTCTTATTTATATAAATTTTCAATTGATAGAATGGCACAAAATTAGGTACTACTAAGTATGTTAGATCAATTCTAAATTGAACTTCACACACATAGAACTAATGAATATTTAATTAAAGAATGTCACATGCAAGACTATAACTTATGACCTCCACCTTTGAAATATATTTTTAAATATTTTTTTATAGATTTATAAAGTTATCATAAATTAAAATCTATCAAAAACATTTAAATAAATTATTTAAAAGAAATTGGTACAAAAAAATCACACAAAATTGAAACATATTACTTCTACTATTTTTGCATTATCATTTAAATTGATATTTGCAATTAATAATATAAATGCAATATATAGAAAATATATTTTGCACTCATCTCAAAGCCCTAAATTGAGCTGCAAAATATTTATCATATATTATTAGCCCTACATCAAAGGGCTTTTTTTCCTTTATGATTGCAAAAGCTTCCATAATTCTTTTTCCATTTTGTTACTGTTCCTTGCTCACAGTGTAAAGGACATTGCCACATGCAACAACACTGTGTTTATATCTTTGCACATATAGCTGCAACAATTTTCTTAAATGATCAATAAATTATTAATCACTTTCAATTAATGCATGAAATATTAAAAAGATTATTAATTTAAAATTCTCTTTGAATAATTAATGATGCCATCTACATAATGTAATTTGTATTTTTTGTAACCATTATTATGATTATCAAATATGTATCCTTAATTCTTCATTTCAAAAAATTTCTCATTATGGAAATGCATTATGGATGTGTGGTTGGCCACTTTGGCCATGGCAAGATAATATTCATGATGAATGATAGGCTCTTTTAGCCCAGCCTTGCAAGAGATGTAGCTCATATTGTCGCTTAATATTGCATCTATCATATATAAAAAAGTGACATACATAACTGTGGTTTGCACATAACCCTTTTGATCATCAAGAAAATATGAGAATACCTCAATATAGACTTTATCTTATGTAATAATCCAGTTTTTTTAAATGATTTTTTTTAAATGAAAATCTGAATTTCAGCGCCGTGCCTTATCGAAGAAGAAAGAGGGAAGAGAGAGAAGGTGTTTTGGGGCTTTTTCATCTGTCAATTTTATTCAGAGATTTCTTCTATTTGTTGTAAGTAACTCAAATAAATCTTATTTTAGTTTTCAATGATTTTGATTATTATATAGATTTTCTTGTATTAAACAGAATTGATTATTTCCTACTGTATTTTGATTGGTATTTGCATAAGAAAAAAAGATTGGCTGTTAACTATAAAATGAGTTGGTTGTTAAAATATAATACCCTATGCAGGAAGGTGGGCCACGGGCTTTTCTTTAAAGATGGTTTGTGATATTATCCCGGTTGTAGCCAGTAACAGATGACCAATTACGCCGACGGACAGAGAGTGACGACTTTTTATTGGTTTAATGAAGTCACTTGTAATAATAATTGATTAATTAAATATGATGATTGATTAATTAGATTGGTAATAAATTATATGACTGATGACCAACTAAGAATCAGTTGGGATAAAACATATTGAAAACATCACGTTAAAGCTAGATCCCTACCTTGCTAAATCATACATTGATACATGCATGCATTTATAGCACTGACTGATATTGACAGATACATTAATATCATTGACAATATTAGATGTATTGATAATACATAAACGGATGATATATATGAATTGATAAGATAGATTTTTTTAGTGATTAATTATGAATGATTTCTACATTGTTATTTTATTAATTTATTGACAAAATTTTTTTAAATTACTTCAAGTCAAGTTAGATGTGTGCCCATCATCCGACCGAGATGCGCTCTCGCATCTCGGCTAGTCGCCTTGCTTTCCCCGACCTAGACGGAGACGGGTGAGACGGTAGTGACAAACGGACTACGGTAATGTTTTTTTTTCTTGGTTGATTTCAGCTTAATCCTATATTGATTCGATCTGAAAGAAATTTTACAATTTTTTTTTGCAATGAGATTTTTAATATCCTGTATTTAGTTAATATATCGAACCCGTTCTATCATAAATCAAGTGATTTGATGGATTTTTTTTGTTCTATTGTGTTTATGAGAATACCAAGGAATTAATGTCTATAAGATCTTGATTTTCCTTTCATCTTACTAACTTCAACTTGCAAGGCAAATTTAACTTGTGAAGGATGAAAATAAACTAATTCACTACCAAATTTTTATCATTTTTAAAATTGACTATACCGGTCCCAAGCCCAGATGTAAAAAGTTGAAGGAAAATTAAAAAAAAAATTAATTTAGGCTCCCCCTAAATATATTTTCTGGCTCTGCCACTACTCTTAGCTAGTGTAAATAATTTTTTGGATGAATAAATAGTAAAATATTTTGATGTATATAATTTTAATTGCTTTCACTGGTTATTGTTTATATTGACAATTTATAGAAGTTTCGGTATATTATTAAAATGATAAATAGATAATTCTTCCATATTTAATTCTGGAGCGTTATATCTTAAGGTTGCCTTAAATTGTGTAGCACATCAAATTCATAATGGTTGTTGTTGATCACTTTAATAAAATTGCATACTTCATTCTATGATAAAAATCATCTAATGCACCTATTACAACATATATCTTCTTTCATGGGATAGTTTATTTGTATGGACATCCCAAGATCATTATCTCTAATCATAATATGAGACTTGTGCATTATTTTAAAAAAAAAAATCTTAGGAGGAAATTTGACACAAAACCCTTATTTTTATAGCTTATCATCCACGAAATCAAGTTTAGATTGAAGTTTTTAATAAAATCAAACGCAACCTACATAAATGCTTACTAACTAACTATACCAATAGTTAAGATCATGCTAATATGTTGGCTTTTATGAGTATTTTCTATGTTATCACTAGGTATGAACCATGAAAGGCAATTGATCTAATTGAATTGCATATTTCAAGTAGGTATAGTGCATGCACATCCTCATTTATACAAAGTATGCATAGCTTATAATGAGAATCAACAAAAACTTACTTTGAGCCATAATAAATATAAAGCAAATGTTGATACACACTAATGATATATAATATTTTATGAGTGAGTCTTATTTAATTAAAGTTAGATTTTAGAGATTTCGTACTGAAACTTTTAAGAAGCTAACCCTCAAGAAATATAGTCACTGTAAAATTCTAGGAAGATAAAAGATAATACTTATAAGATGAATCTTCCTATGAACGTTGTGACATATCCAATATTTAATGTGTTGAATTAAATGGTCTAGCATAGGCAAGATCTAGATATTATATCCCTGATATAAATGTATTAGCATATAGACTTAAGCAACCATTGTTCAAATAAGATTTTAGTTAACAAAGTCATCACCACATCACATGGAGTCACTAAACAATTCCTAGTATATTGTGGTCTTTCTCTACTCGAGGATTCATGACTTACTTTTGACAAGTAACACCAGCTGAGCCCACAATTGCTATAAGAGTTGTTAAACCTTAATTATTTAGTTGTGAATCGTTTAAAGATAGGGAGTGTTGACTACATACATCTTAGTCATCATCATTGTCCTCCTAGAGTCTACTTATGATATAGTAAAGACATGATTGTTTTACATTTTTTTATTTTCTTATATATCGATTTATTTAGTAATGTGATGTATTCTAGGCATTTATATTGTTAAAATAGGCCCATTTTTGGACCCTTGTATTATGCATGTAATGATGGTTGTATGAACTTCTATAATGAGCTAACATAAATCTTTGATCCATTATTTAACCAAAAGTAGCATATTTTAACCTATTTTACCACTAGTTGAACACTATCAACGAAGTTGGCATTTATGTCACCATTTTGAATTGCCAAATCATTTTTTGTTTACTTTCCAAATCATCATCCCTATTTTATGTACTCTCTCTCTCTCTCTCTCTCTCTCTCTCTCTCTCTCTCTTCTCTCCCTAAATCAAAATAATATCATAAAGAAGATTTAGAAATACTTAAAATAAGAATGACATGCATTGTATCTAGCTTGAAACCTTTGGAAACCTACACAAACTCTTCAAAACCTCCATAATGTGGTTACCACTCATTCCTTTCTTCATGCCATGAATGTCTCTCTCCACCCTCCCCATGAATTTTATGCTATATCTTGCTACATTCTATGATACAATGGTCTTATCTTTTATTTGATGGTTATGAGATTAAATGAAAGACTACATGTTAATTTTTTTTACTTTTTTAGTTTGTTTATCACCATAAGTGAAGGACAACCTAAGAGGATAAGAAAACATCCCTTAAAGGTCTTCTAAGAAAGGAAGCAAGTTCCTAGGACGAGGCGGATTGTTTAAGATATCAACTTCAACTTATCTTTGCTCTACCACCAACTGCCTTAAACCCATCATATGTAAGATCATCCATAACTGTCATTTATTACTTTCTTTCAAAGGTTTAGATATCTTTTGTGGCGTACATAATTCAAATTTAATCTTCTTTATTATGTTTTTATTATTATATTTTTGCTCCATAGCACTTACGTATTTCTTATCGTTCACTCATAAGTAATCTAATGAATTATTAACATAATCATCATACTTTTACCTTTATATTTAATTTGCATTTATCTTATATTATTTACACTTATCATACATCAATTTATAATTATCCAATATCATTAAAAATGCATTATTTGTGTTACCTTAGACCATGTTGAAAATAAATTTTGATAATCTCATATAATCAATGCTCATAGACAAATTGATTTTTTTTGCCGAGATTTTTAGCTTCTTATTTGATGAAACTATTAAATAATATGCTTTTTTCCTTTGCTTTATCATGACTTAATTTCAGGTTAAAAATTCACTTAATTTCATGATTTTTTTTTGTTCTTAGTAGCATACATAGATCTTCAAATATTATAAATTCAAATGACTATATCTATAGCTTTTTTTTTTTAGCTTCATTATCACATGTTAAGGAATTTTTAGTTTAATCTCCAGTGCCTTTTCTATTAGCTTGTAATTAATACTAGTATGTAAGCATTTATTAAAGAATATTCAAGTATTCATCAAAGCAAGTCTTCATGAATTCTTCATTTGGTGATACCTTTCTCAATTTCTATAATATTTTTTACATTACTTCACATTGTATTTTGTTCAATCTAAAGTAAGGATTGTGTTATTATATTATTAGATGATAGCCTTAGATCACAACAAAAGCCTTAAAATATTTTGGATTGACATTTTATGTAATAAGTCTCTTCAAGTCTTTTTCAACTTGAAGAGACTCTAGATTGTAGAACTTCAATTGTGGTCCTCTCATCTTATCAAGAATTCTATTGCTTGCTTGTTTTCTTAATTAATTAATACCATCATACTCAACAATTCTATTGCTTGCTTGTTTTCTTAACCTTATACATAACACCATCATATATTTGTGTGATTACACTTGTTGGTTACTTTATCATATTACAAACTTATGTGATTATTTAGTAGTGTGCTATGTAATTTGCATAAGATCCATGACCATAGCTTATAGGCTTTGAGCTCAAAGAATCTCTCACTTACATATTTTCCTTGGTCCATGGGAGCATTTACTATAACAATCCCAGCTTAAAATAGCTTGAAGGAATTAAAAAAGTAATTTTTCACTTGCATGATTATTTGGCGTGTTGAAGAAGTCACATCAGAGTTTAGTCTTGCTTGTTTTGTTCCTCAACAATCATCAATAGCGAGACCAGGTCTGCGGCCGAGTGGTCGACGGAACATGTTCCTCCCATCTCACTCGGGCTCGAATCCCCTAACTGTCAAAAAAAAAAAAAAACAATCATTAATAGCCAGACCATGAGATGAAATAGGAAAAAGAAGAAAAGTTATGAGATGAAAGAATTTTTAGCTTTTGATTAGTGGGAGGGATGTGATGGGACCCTTTCTACATAATGGCAATTTAATTCTAAACAAAATCATAAGACAATAAAGAAAGTTCAATAGCATTTTAATTTAATGCAATTATAAGCAAGCTTTTGCCCTCTCTCTCTCTCTCTCTATAGATATATAGACTATTTTCAGTAAGAAAAATGGATATAAGAAAATAATGATAATTTCTTGCCGACACTAATTGTGAAGTGAGAGATAAAAGCTGAGTGGCTTTGCTTGATTGTCTCATCAGATAGGAAGGAGAGGCAAAAGCCATCAAACCAAAATGATCGGTG
This sequence comes from Dendrobium chrysotoxum, assembly GCA_019925795.1. NCBI lineage: Eukaryota > Viridiplantae > Streptophyta > Magnoliopsida > Asparagales > Orchidaceae > Dendrobium > Dendrobium chrysotoxum. Next base: position 2,155,607 of record CM034313.1, read on the forward strand.
GTCGATAATTATTTAAAAAAAAAAGGCTAACAATGCATTATTAGGGATGAACTGAATTGATTAAAGGAAGGAAAGAACCAAAAGTAAAGGACAGATTAACAGTTAAGCAGGCCCAGGACAAGACTTTTAATTAATTCACCATTAAGCCTCTACTTGTGGCTTAAAACATCTCCCTACACAGTGTAGACGCCAAATCAGAATAAAGCAGCAAAAGGAGTGGGCCACAAAGAACAGGATAGCATTAGGTCCCAAACCAGAGAGAGAGAGAGATGATTAAGGTGAGGACCATGAATAAATGCATCATTAGGCATCTTGCAAAAGACTAGCCAGCAATTCCACCCAGCTGATACAGTGGAATTGCTGGAAGGAGGTTTCAATCTCATCGAATGAGGGGCCAATGGTTCGAATCGACAAGCCCAGAGCATGAGCAGTACCTGATGATGCTGTAGGGGACCTTTGTTCCATTTATAGCATCTCATTCTTACAGATTATAAGCATTAGAATTTACTTCATCCATTGTCCTGAATGGTTATAAGCTGCAACATACAAGAATTATTACAACAACAACAACAACAACAACATCAAGCCTTTATCCCACTTACATACAAGAATTATTATTAAAATAAAAAACATCAATAGTAGAGCCTGCAAGTGATTGAGAAGAAAATTTATGTAGAGCTTACAAGGCCCTTTCTCTCCCATAAAACCTGCAGTTAGGTTTCATTCTTGTTGAAGTAAATTGGAATATATTGGCTATTAGGCATTTTTCCTCCCAATTTCTGACTCCGGTTGATACTCTCGATCAAAATTTCTACGAGAAGTCAAAAGGAAAGGGAGAGGTGCATCTCTTCTCCCCAGTTCTATCTGATTTATTGAATTGCATTTGTTTCATCATTTCAATGGCAAGAAAGACATTGAGCAGAACTTTTTTGAAGCAAAAAATGTCTTGTTTAAGTGATGAGATGCTGCAAATGAATGTCAGACAGTTTTCAAGTCATACAAAAGGATCTAAGCTCGTAATGAATGTTGATGATAAATCAACCATTACGTATGAACAACTGAGAGTCATGCTTTAGTATCGCAAACAGAAAAAATATAATATCATCTAGTGACTATATTTCAATTGAACTAGTTGTTATTCTAATGATTAATACCAGCAGAAATAGTACGGTGGTAATATGAAAGCGTATGTGGCCCTAAGATAAATGGGATTTTCTCCGAATTTGGATGGTTAGAATACACACAGGGTATGGGACCACCTTACAAGCCCATGCATGAAGGAAGAGGATTATGCCATGTAAAAGAGCTGACACGTCAGATGGAATGGTGAAGATATCATTCATAATAATACGAAATATTGCAAAGATAATTTCTATGAAGACTCGTCAAAGTCTACCATCAAATTCTACCTTTAGTTGCTAACATAAGCAAAACCTTTATTGAATGAAAATCTACATGATGGTGTACATATTTATAAGCTTTTCATTATAATTACATGAATAAATTCAAACCACATAAATCCAAGTCTTGAATTGTGTAATTCTCCATGCTTTCTTCCTTGGCAGTCAACATGCTTCAACTGACATTTAATTTGATTCTAATTTTTTTGATATTTCAGTCTCAACTTATTTATTAAGGGAGTGATTTTTCAATTAATCAATATAAATCTTCCTTGGATGTCCATGGCCTAATTTGGAAGGTGGAGTGTACATAAAGATAGCAATTTTCTCTTGTTTCACTGGTTTGTCAGAGTACTCCACATAAGAAAGGTGCAGTAAAGCTTTCGATTTTCAGCCATGCATTGCTTGCACTCTTTTTGCAGACTTGATGCCTCTTTGATTTTGATAATCTCATATGAATGGATCTCTTTCGTTTGGAATTTTGATTTGGGATTTCGGCTATCTTGGTTTTCTTTCATGCAAAGATGGAATGGTACTTGGGATTTGTGTAGCAGGATGGGTCAAATTGCATGCAAATGTATTGACTTCCACTTCAGGGAGTTCTTGGGATCTGCACATCTCCCTAGGATCTTGTTTGGGTGTGGGAGATAACAAGTGTAGATATCACATTTCTTTACAGGCATGTTGTGGGGTTGCAAGAGACCCATTAGGTCAGGATTTCTTTGGTATGTGGCAGAGAAGAAGGCTCATAGGTTTTTCATCTTACATGTTAATAGGTGGCAATAGGATTCCTTAGAAGGATAGGTGATAAAAGATAGTCCTAGTTGGCATCTTCATGGTGATCGGTGTTGTAGCTTGAGGTAAGCTTGTTGTGATGCTTTTTAGGGCTTCTTGTTGAGAGTTGGGTGTAGTCAAGTCTTAATAAGGCTTGATGACTGTCCTTGAATTATACACAAATTATGACTTACTGATTTCTAATGGATTGGATCCTCTCTTCTTCCACATGAATGTAGGTTTGATTTATGCGGAACCAAATAAATCTTATTCTCACGTGTGTTTAAATAGTCTGCATTATTTGTAGTTTAATATTTTTTTCTCCTAGAGATGCTTCCACAATTAAATCTGATGTTTCAGTTAAATAAACTATTTTCATAGTCTAATTCGGAGCATGATGGCTATAAAGTTTGAAATCAAAAAATTTAATGACACAAAAAGATTTTAGCTTTAGAGAACTAGGATCATGGTAATCTTATCCAGCATGAACGGGTGAAGGCATTCATGGGGCATTCAAATATGCCTCAAAAGATGAGTAAAGATGAATAGATATAACTGAATGAAAAAGCTCTTTTGGTAATATAATATCTTTGATTAATGAGGTCTTGATGGAGATCTTAAATAAAGAAACCGGAAAGAAATTTTGCTCAACTTAGGCTTCATTTGGGACGGCTTTCTTACTGCTTCTTAAAGCAGCTTCTTAGTACAAAAATTACAAAAAAGCTGCTTTAAGAAGCAGTAAGAAAGCCATTCCAAACAAAGACGTAGTCTTTATAAATGACCAAAAGCCTTTCCAAAAACTTTATCAGAAGTAATTACTCTATTTGATTTGCATTAAGAAATTCACAATTTATTCATATTTGAATTAATTTAATTTCATTATTTGTAATTTGAGAAATATTTATGGGGTCATTTAAGATAAACGATCAAGCCTAGCTACAATTGTATGATTTTATGATGCTTAGCCCTTCAAAGTTTTGTGAGCTTCACAGTACTCGGCTTGAAGGGTAGTAGACATAGAAGAGATCTAAGGTAGTATTTTCAAAATATTGAGTCAAGGGGAAGAATTATTATATTGATAGATAACTGTTGTGTTCGGTGCAATACCCATTGAATAGAATATAAGAAGCATTGCTTTGGATCAATAAGCCATGAAACATTCCACGTTGTAACTTTGAGACCCATAACAAAGTTGAGATTTGGGCTTTCTCGATTTTTGTGAATAGATGGATCAAGACATCCTAGAGGTTCATGCAACTGGTCAATCAAATTGCATGTGAACATCTTCATGTCCATGCCAAGAAGTTCTTGTGATCCGTCAACCTCCTTGGTTTGCATATTTTGGGATATACTTTGCATATACATGAATATTGACAAATGATATATCTCGTTCCTCAGAAGGAATGATATATGGACTGCAAGAAACACTATTAGGAGAATTGTCTACTTACGTTAGTGGGGAAGATGACCCATTTTTCATTTGCAAGAGGATGTACCTTGGTGTATGCTTTTTGCTGATGATATTATTCTTGTTGATAAGACTAGAGAGGGAGTTGAATGTAAGCTTGAATTATAGAGGTCAACCTTAGAGTCTAAAGGATTTCGCTTAAGTAGATCTAAAACTGAATATATAGAGTGTAATTTTAGTAGTAATAGACCTAGTGGAGGGATTGTGACTTTGGGCAATCAAGTCATTAATAAGAGTACACGTTTTAGATATCTTGGATTTATTGTTCAGAGTGATGGTGAAATAGATGGGATATTATCAGTAGAATTCAAGTTGGATGGTTGAAGTGGAGGAATGCATCGAGCTTGTTGTGTGATAGAAAAGTCTCCCTCAAACTTACGAGAAAATTCTATAAGATGGTGGTGAGACCTGCAATGCTTTATGGTGTAGAATGTTGGCCATTAAAAGAGAAGCATAATACTAAGTTAAGTGTTGCAGAGATGAGGATGCTCAGGTGGATGAGTGGATTTACCCTTAGAGACAGGATACGAAATGAGCATATATGTGAAAAGGTTGGAGTAGCTCCAGTGGAAGATAAGATTAGAGAGAGTCGCCTTAGATGGTTTGGTCACATAAAACGACGGCCTCCGATGACCCTGTTAGGAAAATAGAGGTATTAGAATTGACTTATATTAAGAAAGATAGAGGTAGACCAAAAAAGACTTGGATAAAAAATATTAGAAATGATCTTTCTTTATTAGATTTAAATGAGAATTTGACTTTTAAAAGGACACAATGGAGAAAAAGGATTCATGTAGCCGACCCTATATAGTGGGACAAAGGCTTGATGTTGTTGTTGTTGTTGTAGTATTTATCAAGTAGCAAAAGCATTCCTAATTAGGGTGGATGATATCAGTGTCATCTTGTTGGTCGATGTTATGGTAAACATATTATGAGGGTTTCATGGGCTTCTTATTGAGAGTTGCGTGCACTCAAATTTCAGAAATGGTCAATGAATATCCTCGAAGTATATATTATTGAGTTTGTGATTTCTAACAGACAGGATCCTTATTCTCTCTCATAGCCATAGATTTGGCTTAGGCCAAATCATGTAAATCTTGTTCTTCTATATGCTAGATTTGTTTAATTTTTCTTTGTGATTCATCATATTTTGCTTCTGGAAACACTTTTTTAGCTTAAATATATATACATATTCATGTTTTACTGGACTCAAAACTAAATTGAACCGATTCTTCTTTTTTTATTTTTTCTAGTTGAGATCAACTAGTTTAAACTCGACTATCAAAGGCTTAAGAGGACTGACATAAGTTAACAGAAACACTAAGAATCTTTATTTACTTGCAATTTTCTTCTACTTTACTACTATAGGAGCTTGTAATTGAATTGAAAATAGAGCCAGACGCTATCTGTTCATAAGCATCCAGTCAATTGGCATTTAAAAATAGTTTCTACCACAAGAATCAAATTTTTCTCAAAGTCCCGTAGACTAGCATCTTCAGTTGATATGTTTCAATAACAACCACACGTCAATGAATCAAGAAAAATCAAACAATGCGACACCTAGATGTTGGTGTCCATTAGGGGTGTATGCGAGTCAAACCGACTCGTGAGCTGGTCGGGCTCGGCTCGATAAATGCTAAATGGCTCGTGAGTCGAGGTTAATAAGCTAATGAGCCAAGCTTGAGCCCATCTTGACTCGACTCGTTAGCTTTTGAGCCAGCTTGTTTAAAAAATATTAATGTAAAATGTACTTAAAATATATTAGCATTTAAGAATTTATGTATAAAGTTGTTGAGAATATTTAAAAATCATATCTCACTTCTTTATATTTAGTGATTTTTTATTGTTTCTCTTTAATTTCTCATTCTTTTCATCATTTTATGGTAATGATTGCTTAAATCATAATTATTTTTTTTTCTCTTTCATAATAAAAGAGTCGGCTCATGAGCCAACTGAAATTATACTACCCAACTCGAAATCGTATAATTAGGCTTGAGCTCGAGCTCAATTAATTAATTAAGCTCAAGCTCAAGCCAATGGAGACTCGAGCTCAACTCATCTTGTTTGCACCCCTAGTGTTCATATCTACCTCACATCAATTGCGGTTGAATGTGATAAAAATGACAGAAAATGTACATTGTATTGCTCGAATTAGGTTCGAAATGTTTCACCCTCATGAATATCACCCAATTGTAGCTTGTTTGCAAAACTGAGCATGCGAATGCGTCTAAAGCAGCAAAACTATCAAGAAAAAACCCTCATGATCAATTAGATTGAACATGATAGACAATTGATGCGACACCGTACAAAAATACACAACTGTCACGCGCTTGTGAAACGGACTAGGCATATGAGTCAAGAACATCAAAAGTACCTATGATAGGCACCCATATTACTCAGTCCACCGCATGAAGATGAAACAAAAACATTGCATGCACGCAAAATGATGATACAAAATTTGAGAAGCATGAGGCACAAAAAATTACGTGAGGAGTGAATTGAGACATTTTATTTATAATTTTTAATCTAATTATATTTTAAAAATAAAAAATAAAGCCAAATGCTCATGCGTATCAAAATCCCAAACATTACAGGAAAATTACCCATTACCAGCGGAATTTTCCGATGGGTTTCCGGCGGATAATTTTCAGGCAATTTTTCAACGAATTACGATTAAATATTTCTGACTGATTTTCCGGCAGCTTTTCTAATGGATTTGTTTCAGGCGGATTTTTCGGCGACATTTCTGGTGGATTTTAAATAAATTAACTAAAATGATTAAAAATTAACTATTTAAATAATTTAACAAAAATGATTAAAAATGATATCAAGTAATTTAAATTAACTATTTCCCTAATTTAACTAAAATGATTAAAAATTTAATATTATTATTTAATTTTTATTTTTTTTTAAATTTTATTTTAATTAATTTAATAATTTTAATAGTTTATTTTAATTAATTATTAATTTAATAATTTATTTTAATTAATTATTAATTTAATATTTTATTTTAATTTATTATTACTTTTAATATTTTATTTTAATTATTATTAATTTTCATTTTCATTTTTTGATTAATTATTAATTTTCATTTTTAAATTAATTATTAATTATTAATTTTAATTTTTAAATTGATTATTAATTTTAATTTTTGTATAATTATAGTTTAAAAATAAAAAAGTAACAATTAAAACATATTTCTCTTTGCAGTAGAGTGGTTGGGTGTTTGAAGCCTTTTCTAAAAAGCAGAGTTTGAATCTCACCAGTGATGTGAGCGCGCAGCGCTCGGGCGTAGTCAGACGAGCTCGCGGGCAAGGTCGGGCAAGCAACTGCGGGCGGGGCAGGTGTTGACCTCCATATTACAGCAAAATAAATAAATAAATAAAATAAAATGGGCTTGAATCATTACCTGCTGAAATCGGCGCCCCACCTCGTATCTCTGCCAAAAATCTTGCTACAGTACCCATCCTCTGCGAATGGGCGTCGAACCATCCCATCTCCCGCAGGCATAATCTCTGCCTCGAATCGCTACTCTATTGGCATCGTTAAAACGAGATGAACACTTTCGTTCTTCTCTTCTTCCTCTCCCATACCCACGACAACAATCTTCCTTCCTGCTCATGAGCTACAACGAAACCTCCTCTTCCACACACGAACTCCACCCACCGAACTCCATAGCCTTGTACCGAACACTCGAAATCCTCCCTTTGCTCTGATCTCAACCACCCAGCAAGCCGAAGTCAACCTAACTCACGCCTAAAGCCCGATCAGAGTTCGACGCTGATCACCTCTTCACGATCGGCTCAATCTCCATCTATCAGCCATATCCATTCGAATCCCTCAAGCAACCGCCTCCAACCTCTGATCAAACTTCAGTCGGCCTTCACGCCAACCTGTCGAGCCCGTCATCCCATTTGAACCTCACGCCCATCCACTGAAACCTCAAGCGCCTCTCACGTGGAACACCAGCAAATCCACCGCTTCTTTCCCCCTTGTGAAGTCCTTGATCGATTTCCCTTGCCTGTAGCCGACCAAGACCCCTTCTCCAACAGACCCTATCCGATTCCTTCATTATAGCCCTACCTTTATTAAGCTGCTATTGCGGCAGCACCTCTCCAGTCCCTCATTGAGCTCAATCATTACACTCCACTAACCCAACACCATTTCATCCAATCTACACCCAAAGCAGTAAGTTTCTCTTATGAATTTATTTTGTTTACTCTCTTCTATTACTAGCATTAATTGATATTAATAAATGTAATGATATTAGTTTTTTTTATTAACTAAAATTATTGATTATTTGTATTATTATTATTATTGTTATTATTATTATTATTATAAAAAAGACGGAAAGAAAAAAAATAGAAAGAAAAAAAAATGATAAAAAAAGAAAAAAGGGGAAAGCGAAAGAGGATGATTTTTTATATTTTCATTGTTGTCACACCGTTGTCGTCGCCTCTCTATGAAGGTATAACATTCTACACTTCAAAATCCTTCTTTCGGCGCTTGCGACGCGCCGGCGGGCCAACCTACGCACTCTCGTAGCACGGTGGGAGGGAACCCGGTGTGACGCTTACGGCGAGACAGGTAGGCCTCAAAGTGTTATCGTAGCATGACGACGATAAAATTAAGTACCCGTACGCGCCTCAATGACGGCGGGGAAAGAAATTTTTTTCATTTTTAAGCAGGTATCTCGAAGACCCTTAAGCGCTCTTGTAGCGTAACGGGGATTGAAGAAATATGGCCACGGTACCACCTGACACCTACCTGAAGCGCTCTCATAGCGTGGAGGGGAAGGCCCGACTACTGGAATCTCCCCTAAACAAGGTAGACGCCGAAAGGCTGCCGAAATCCGGGTTGAACAGAGGACCTAATTTGAACAACTAAATAAGGGACTATACTTAGACTTGAACTGAACAAGGACAACAGGGAATACAAATTGAACAAAATAACAGGGACTTGACATTAAACTAACAGATGCGCAATCATATTGAAATGAAAATGACGATTGATAATCTTGATCAATCAATTGAACATCAATAAACATAAAGAACTTGAATCTGGAAATTGAATGACACGAAACAAAATCTATGAATTGAATCATAAAAGGTTGGACTTCACATGCAAATGCAAAATGAAACAAAGATGTACGCATAAGTGAGAAGTTGTAATGAGCAAACAAGGAACCTGTGACATATATAACAACCCACTCACAAGTAGTTATGAGACATTTGTGAGTGCTTATGAATGACGATGAGTAGTGAGCAAATGAATACACTAGCGTTGGACGTATTTTGTGATGGTCATCCATAAACGATGAATAATGAAAGCTCGAATGAGGCCCTTGATAATCACTCTATGAACAGAAGGAACTAATGTCAGCTAACTCGCCAAACCAAAGGAATGTATTCTTTACTACAAACGGTGATGGTTGACACACAAAGAAGATGATAATCCACTAATAGAGCATCTTTGAGTAACTTGCGATGAATTTGGCTTACTTGCAGCTAATGCCAATTAGCTTGCAACTAATGTCAATTAGCTTACAAACAAATTCCTTAACCTGCCTGCAATTAGTGACAAGTTATATGCAATGTGCGACAATTCGTTATAACGACACCCTGCATTTAATATCGATACATGACCAGGCATATCATGCCCCACAAGCAATGAAGGTCAATATACAAGTGAATACACCGGTCTTCTAAGATGTAGGACTGATGTGCAGTGGATGTGGCAATATTCTATGGATGGCAAATAAATGCATTCAAGCAGTAAAATTGAAGCTGATGATAGTCTACATAGCAGTCATGTAAGAGGACGCAGTAATCCCCACTACATCCACTTGCAAATGCCACAAAGGAGAAATGTCCCGCGAGATTTAAATAGGGTCTAGAGTGATTGCAAAGAAAGGGTCGATGAGTATAGCTTAGTCGGCAATCAACATCAAGATACAAACAAGCACGCTGATCTGCATGCAAGCAAGGATAGAAGATCATAGTGAATGCAAGTACCCACTAGCAATGATGGAAAATTTGTCGAAAGCACAGTAACTACCTACAAATCATTATCGCCTATAAACAATAAAATTCTTTGAAAGCAAATTCATCATTGTGACATATGATGAATACAAACGTCCACTAATGGTTCACTCACAGACTAGAATCAAAAGCCTGTCATGTGCACAATAGAGCACACAAAGGCGTTAACAGGTAATAGGCAATGAATGTAGTAACGTCTTGCAATCGACATCAAAAGTACAAGAGAATATACTCAGCCTTGCAAATAAATACACAAAGTCTCCAAGTAATACTGCAAGCTGCATATGAATGATGGCAATTGATATCTAATGTTTGCATAAGTTATGTAAGAAAATACAATAATCATCCTTACAAGCAGCAACAATAGATATATTGCAAGGATTCCCCTACAACCAACAGCAATCAAACAACACAGCCTCTTGCAAATATGCCCAGTGGAGCACACAATGAATGCAAATGCCCGCTAGTGACGAAAAGAGATTCTCCAGATTCAAAATAATATACTTATAGGTGGTGATCAGTAGCAGGCAGCGAATGCTGCAATACTCCTACAATCAATAACCATCCAATAGAAGATAAATACACAGATCCCTTGCAAGCAAAAGGTGATCGATTATCGACAAATGCAAATGCCTATGGGCCCTTTTAGGAGACCCGCCATACACAATAGATGTCATCTACGAGCAAAATGCCAAAAGACTACAGCAAATGCAAGCTCCTACGAGTCATTGTTGGAAACTCGTCGTACACATAATACACTATCTACAAGTAGATACGAAGAAACTATAGTGAATGTAAGTGTCCACAGAGCATAGCAGGAGGCTAGTTAATGCACGACAATCTACCTATACAAAGCAGCAGGAAACCCGTAGTGCGACACCAGGCCACCGGATCTGCAACACTCGTACAAGCAGACAAAAGGTGTCTATAAGCTCTCAAATAGAGCGTCGCACGCATTCAAATGACAGTTGCCCGCACAACTGAACAACAATAAATATTTTAAAATATCCCCACACATTCACTGCAATATGTATGCACACAAATACAAAAGTGCACATGCAAGCTCCTTAATACACGGATGAAAGTGTAAATGTACATGAGAGTATGTGAGCATAACACAAGAAAATACATGTAAAAATCATATACCCACATGGGCCCCGACGAGTGTATTGTTGGTACACACGTGACGTCTGAGGATGCTGCACGGATCAAATGATAAATCTAAGTAAGAACCCGATCTTTTTATGGTAGTAGATAGGAGTCGACACAGCTCAAACTATCAAACAAATATATGATCACGGTGTCGACTAAGATATTTATTTTTATACGTTCATATAGGCCTTCAAGGCCTATAACAAGAAAAATTCATTAATAAAGGCATAAAGCCTACGAAGAACCCGATCCCTTGTTGGCAAGGGAACAAAGTCGACAGGGTTCAATCAATAAAATATAATTGCCCATAAAAATCTCGATGACGGCTGTGTTGAATGTTTATCTCAACCGGAGAGGTTCCTAAATGTTCAAAAATGCACCCAAATGCCCATGAAAACTATAAGAAAATATCGAAAATTGAAATATTTAAAATTGAAATCAATCATAAAATGTTTAAAGTAAAACTCATTCACCCTCTACAACAGTTTATCGGAGTGAACAAATTCAAATATCACTTCAGCTCACAAAGAGCTAATGTCTGGCCAAGAATATCACTAAGATTCATTCTCAATCCATCTCTAGTCAGAAAGGACGTGACACGTGTCCTCCAATCGATAGTTTCGCCACCAAATGGCACCGTAGGTAAACAGTTATGACCGAGACCATTTGAATTGGGCGGTTTGCCACCAAATGGTATCACTAAATTATGATCATGGTCAGAAGCCGTAAGCCCCCCAACAACAACAACAACAACATCAAGCCTTTATCCCACTACGTGGGGTCGGCTACATGAATCCTTTTTCTCCATTGTGTCCTGTTAAAAGTCAAATTCTCGTTTAAATCTAATAAAGAAAGATCATTTTTAATATTTTCTAACCAAGTCTTTTTAGGTCTACCTCTACCTTTCTTAACATAAGTCAAATCTAAGACCTCTACTTTCCTAACCGGGTCATCGGGAGGCCGCCGTTTTACGTGACCAAACCATCTAAGGCGACTCTCTCTAATCTTATCTTCCACTGGAGCTACTCCAACCTTTTCATGAATATGCTCATTTCGTATCCTATCTCTAAGGGTAAAGCCACTCATCCACCTGAGCATCCTCATCTCTGCAACACTTAACTTAGAATTATGCTTCTCTTTTAATGGCCAACATTCGGCACCATAAAGCATTGCAGGTCTCACCACCATCTTATAGAATTTTCCCTTAAGTTTGAGAGGTACTTTTCTATCACACAATAAGCCTGATGCATTCCTCCACTTCAACCATCCAACTTGGATTCTGCTGATAATATCCCCATCTATATCACCATCACTCTGAACAATAGATCCAAGATATCTAAAACGTGTACTCTTATTAATGACTTGATCGGCCAAAGTCACAATGCCCTCACTAGGTCTATTATTACTAAAATTACACTCCATATATTCCGTTTTAGATCTACTCAAGCGAAAACCTTTAGACTCTAAAGTTGACCTCCACAATTCTAGTTTACCTTCAACTCCCCCTCTAGTCTTATCAACAAGAAGAATATCATCAGCAAAAAGCATACACCAAGGTACATCCTCTTGCAAATGTCTAGTGAGAACATCCATGACTAAAGCAAAAAGATATGGGCTTAAGGCTGATCCTTGATGTAATCCAACCGAAATAGGGAAATACTTGGTCAAACCACCTTGTGTTTGAACACAAGTAATAGCTCCTGCATACATATCTTTAATGATTTGAATATAAGCGTTATTAACTCTTTTCTTTTCAAGAACTCTCCATAGCACTTCTCTTGGAACTTTATCATATGCTTTTTCTAAATCAATAAATATCATATGTAAATCCTCCTTATTCTCTCTATATTTCTCCATCAAACCTCTTAATAAATGTATGGCTTCCATAGTAGACCTACCCGGCATGAATCCAAATTGATTTTGAGAAACATTAGTATCACGCCGCAACCTATGCTCCATAACTCGTTCTCATAGTTTTAAAGTATGACACATTAACTTAATTCCTCTATAATTCGCACAATCTTGTGCATCACCTTTATTCTTAAAAATAGGGATTAACACACTCATTCTCCACTCATCTGGCATCTTTTTAGTCTTCAAAACAGTATTAAAAAGTTTAGTAAGCCAAGAAATTCCTTCATCTCCTAAGCATTTCCACACCTCTATTGGAATATCATCAGGTCCAACAGCTTTTCCACCCTTCATTTTCTTCAAAGCCTCTCTAACTTCGGTTTTACTAAAACGCCGATAAAAAACATAAATCTTTATTTTCATTTAGGGTGCTAAGATCACTACAGTCAATTTTATTTTCACATTTTTCATTAAAAAGTTTAGCAAAATATCTCATCCACCTTTGTTGAATATCATCTTCTAAAAAAAGTACTTTTTGATCTTCATCCTTAATACACTTCACTTGAACTAAATCCTTACTACTCCTATCTCTTTGTTTGGCTAGCTTATACATATATCTTTGAGAAGCCGTAAGCCCCCCAATGATACTAAATCTTTGAGATATGAATCAATAGGATATAATCGATAGGGCACAAAGCCCTCTATTAGCTAAGCTGAATCAAATTTGTCCCCTAAGACAAACATTCACCCTAGGTCTACAAGGTGCCCTTAGACGAAATAACATATGGCTGCCGACAAGGATCCTTCTGTCAGGTTGGGTCGACTACCTCCACAAACTAAGTAGACCAGGGACCACGATGGCCCGGGACGACAGAACCATGGGATCTTGATTGGGTCCATCATCTATCTCCCCCACCATCCGTTTTATAAGTGTAAGAAGATGGTGAAATTTCTAGTTTTAAATATTAAGTCTAAAAAAAAATCATGTTGCTACTATACACCGGATACCATGTATCTGTTTGACGACTAGCCTTAATCGAAAATACTGTTTAAAATTGCGCAATTAGAAGTGCGACTTGAGGCGCGCCTCTGCGCAATTTGGGTCCAGATAGCCTCATTGCCTAAGCAATTCTAGTGAATGATGAGGCTTACGCCTCACAGGGATTGAGGCGCGCCTCAATGGCACTATTGCGCAATTTTAGAAGAGGCGTACGCCTCATGAGGGGTCCCACTCACTTAAGTTTGTAATTAAAAAACCCCCCCTTCCTCTTCCTTCTACCGGCTCACCCGAACCGAACGAGACCTCCCGCAAGGACTTCGCAGACAACGCACAATCTCGCACCCGTAGCCTTTCCGCCGCCTCTCCTGTCGGCGCCGCCTAACGCCGGTGAAACCCTTGTGTCCGGCCGCCCTCTAAGACACTTCTTCAACTGGTTTTAGGTTTTTTTTTTAAGTTTAAGGAAAGATTTTTCAAGTTATAGAAAATCTAGGGTTTATAATTTTTTGAAATTTTTTTTTTGTTTTTGCTTTTTTGCATTAGGAAGCATGATTAGTGATGGGACATGATTGGATTTTATATGTTCTTTCTTATTTGTACTTTGGGAGAGTTTTGATAGACTTATATTTGTGGTTTTGTACTTTGAATTATGCAATGAGATGCATGTATTGCATCTATTTTATTATTTTTCACTAATTTCACTTCTCATTTAGATATTTTTATTGTATGATAGACTCTTACTGTTATTTACCTGTTAGAATACGTTAATTCTCATTTACGCAATTCTTCGTCCGTGAGGCTTACGCCTCACACCGCCTTGAGGCTTACGCCTCGCCTCACGGGCGAAAAACACCTCGAGGCTCATATACGCAATTTTAAACCTTGATCGAAAGTTCTATCTTGTTATCGGGAGGGATAATTAACTATAGGAGCTTGTGCCTATAGGAAACCAAAACTCAAATCATAAAGTCCTTGCAAAATGAGGGCGAAATATCTGGGTAGTGTCTTATTTAAAACCTAATCTGCCTTCTGAAAATTTGCCTCAGAACTTAATCGTTAAAACTCTCCTCGACAACCCGAAGAAAGAAAAAGAAAGGGGTCTGCAGAGAAGCCAGGGTGCAAATTTTCGAAGCCCGCACTACCTTCTAATGATTTTACCAGAAATAAAACTCTTAGAAGAGCCAAGTGCAAATTTTTGGAGCTCACAGTTTGAACAAGTTCTGACATAGTCGAATGGCTAAATATATTTTGCTCTGCTAAATTTGAATGGACGTAACGTGAAATTTTTTTAAAATTAACATTAGAAGCCGATTATAATTAGTCCTTTTCTCAGGTCATTTAGGTCCCTATTTAAAAAGTCAACGGAAAAAATGAGAATATTAAATATTCAGAGACCATTTTAGTCTTTCATAAAGAGTCAGAGGACCATTTTGATCCTTATCTCCATGTTTTTTATACAACAACAACAACAACAACATCAAGCCTTTATCCCACTACGTGGGGTCGGCTACATGAATCCTTTTTCTCCATTGTGTCCTGTTAAAAGTCAAATTCTCGTTTAAATCTAATAAAGAAAGATCATTTTTAATATTTTCTAACCAAGTCTTTTTAGGTCTACCTCTACCTTTCTTAACATAAGTCAAATCTAAGACCTCTACTTTCCTAACCGGGTCATCGGGAGGCCACCGTTTTACGTGACCAAACCATCTAAGGCGACTCTCTCTAATCTTATCTTCCACTGGAGCTACTCCAACCTTTTCACGAATATGCTCATTTCGTATCCTATCTCTAAGGGTAAAGCCACTCATCCACCTGAGCATCCTCATCTCTGCAACACTTAACTTAGAATTATGCTTCTCTTTTAATGGCCAACATTCGGCACCATAAAGCATTGCAGGTCTCACCACCATCTTATAGAATTTTCCCTTAAGTTTGAGAGGTACTTTTCTATCACACAATAAGCCTGATGCATTCCTCCACTTCAACCATCCAACTTGGATTCTGCTGATAATATCCCCATCTATATCACCATCACTCTGAACAATAGATCCAAGATATCTAAAACGTGTACTCTTATTAATGACTTGATCGGCCAAAGTCACAATGCCCTCACTAGGTCTATTATTACTAAAATTACACTCCATATATTCCGTTTTAGATCTACTCAAGCGAAAACCTTTAGACTCTAAAGTTGACCTCCACAATTCTAGTTTACCTTCAACTCCCTCTCTAGTCTTATCAATAAGAAGAATATCATCAGCAAAAAGCATACACCAAGGTACATCCTCTTGCAAATGTCTAGTGAGAACATCCATGACTAAAGCAAAAAGATATGGGCTTAAGGCTGATCCTTGATGTAATCCAACCGAAATAGGGAAATACTTGGTCAAACCACCTTGTGTTTGAACACAAGTAATAGCTCCTGCATACATATCTTTAATGATTTGAATATAAGCGTTATTAACTCTTTTCTTTTCAAGAACTCTCCATAGCACTTCTCTTGGAACTTTATCATATGCTTTTTCTAAATCAATAAATATCATATGTAAATCCTCCTTATTCTCTCTATATTTCTCCATCAAACCTCTTAATAAATGTATGGCTTCCATAGTAGACCTACCCGGCATGAGTATATATCTCCATGTTTTTTATGCATAAGTGAAATAAACAACATAAATATACTAAGACCCAAAGAGCCGACATATATATAGAATAAATACATAAAGAAACATAGTATGGGTATTGGGTCAGCCAATTTTCATGTCAAGTATTGTTTGAATCTTAGACTTGTGATGATCTTACATCAATTCTCTAGGTCCGTAAAGAACACTTTTCCAAAGAAGTTTAGATGGAAGTTATTGAGCAATTAGAAGGCAAAACTAAACCTTGAATGGCTCAGAGGACAAGAGGAACTTCTAAGAAAACATGTATACAAGAATGTCTCCAATTATATGCACTTAGAAATCATCGACATCCTTGGTGAATGATGGGGGATTTGGCGGTGGTTGCAGTAGTGGTACAAGGTCATCAAAGAACACCAAGGGTGGAGGCCAAGTGTCCAAATAAGCTATTACCATTTGGAGTAAGGTAATATCACTTGCAAGGACACCTAAAACAAGAGTATAGGCTCAAGAGTATCCCGGCCAGATAAAGATTAACCATGAAAGGAACCAAAACTTAAATCAGCAGATTTGTCAAATATAATATCCATTAGTACGATATGAGAATAGTGAAATGCTATGTGGACATAGTAACTGGTTTTCAAGGTGTTGGAGAGGCTGCAATATTATTAATAAAGGGAGTTAAGGTGCAACATATGATATTTGCAGGAAATTGTGAACTAAATTAAAGTATAAATCAAATCAAACCTTCTGTTATATAAGTAGCATGAAAAATAGCTCCAGATTCAAGAACATCACTTGAAAACCACTAAAGTTTCATATTCAGCTTTGGATTCATGCACACGCTCATGTAGATGTGCAAAAATATGCAAATGTTGCACCACCATATGGAGAAGCTAAAATCAAATCAATGAGCTAACTAGATATATATATATATATATATGCACGACTCCAGAAAATCCGCATGATCGGCATGAATCTCAATACGATATTTAAATTAAAACTTATGGAATTAAATTCAGGATCATTCAAACTCTGATTTTAGCAAATTAATAGTCAAATTGAATGTCTTGATTAGACGGACCAATCGATGCTACAAATGATCTGATCTGACTCCAATGAGCTCAAATCATACACTTTGAATTATGTTTGAAAACTTTTGAACATAAATTGATGGATCAAATGACTTCTAATTATAGCATGCTAATAGTCAAATCGAGCGAGTTGACGAGATGAATCTAATGAGTCCAAGATCACTCGATTCTGACATCATCAAGGCATTCAAATGTTTCATAAATGATATATGATCAAATGGATCAATATGGATCGTACGATGGGGTGCTTTGAATTCTAGTCAAATTTATCAAAATGTCCATCCCAAAAAAGCTATAATAGAGCCTTATTCTATACACAAAGGGGGGAGATTCAAGAGTTGAGAGAATTAAAGAGCTCTCTTGCATTTCCTGGCTATCACCGCCAACGAACACTACCAGCAATCACCGCTGCCATCTCTAGACTTTTGTCAACATCTAATCTAGTTATTGGGCTTTTAACTTTCTACCTCTGGACACCAGATTTCTATAATCCCTACAATGAGAATCAATCAATTGTTCCTTATAAAATTCCTTCTTTTTCAATTGTGAGGAAAGGAGGATTCTTGTATTTCATAGTGGATTATTACGACTGGGCCAGACTCTGTGATTTTTTTCCTTTCTGAATTTTTCAGATAAAATATTTCTTATCTCCTACAATTTTTTCTATATGTGCTGAATTTTTATCTGAAGCTAAGACATAAAATAAAAGCTCTACCAAAGCAGATTTTATAGCACGTAACAATATATATTAGAAGCAACATCAGCAAGTATGAGCAGCTTAGAATCATGCCCAAATTTAGG
Organism: Dendrobium chrysotoxum; assembly: GCA_019925795.1. Classification (NCBI taxonomy): domain Eukaryota; kingdom Viridiplantae; phylum Streptophyta; class Magnoliopsida; order Asparagales; family Orchidaceae; genus Dendrobium; species Dendrobium chrysotoxum. The sequence continues at coordinate 2,173,806 of CM034313.1, forward strand.
CTTTTAAGGTTCTTCTTGCTCAAGCTTGTCAAACCCTTCCAATTCAGGCTCTTGTTGTGAAACAAGCATGTTAGAATAGTAAATGCAAGTGCAGTGATTTAACAATAGAAACAGTAAGAAATCACGAGATAAAATAAGAATGTTCATATCCATTTTCACTCTAATCTTTTTTCTATAATGTGTTCAGTAATATATACATCCTTAAGTTGAGTAGTAGAAATAGAGCAAATATCCAACCGTTGATAATGAATAAAATAGTTAGCATCAAACGACTGTAATGAAAGCTGCACGTGCCGGCTTGTCAGAGTGCATAGAACACAGTGATGGTGGAGCTCATTTGGATGTTGAGGTCTCATTAGTCTTTGTGCTATTATTAGCAATAATGTTATCAGCCATTAGAAGACAATACGAGGGCAAGGCCCCAAATATTTGTGTGTACAAGCTGTAGAGGCTTTGAAGTAGTACTAGTGGATAAAGGGAAACTAGATTTACAACATTTGGATTAAGAACATGAATTAAAAACTTAACATAGGAGACATAATGGAAATATATGGATGTTTGGAGATAATGCTGGAGGCAATAGCTGCATTAGGGTGGCCGAGACGTTTGTGCTAGAGGGATGTGGACGTGACTCAAGACAACAGAGCAATGTGAGGTTGAGCAGTTGCAGGTTGGCGGAAGATGGGGTAGAGACCTTTATGGCTGGGTGATGCAGGACTACAATGCATTACTTGTATGAGATAAGAATTTTGCACGAAATTGCAAGAAGCAAGAGCAATTATTTTTATTTGCTAATCCAAACGACAAGACAAAACAAAAGAGCGGTCACTTCCGCTTAGGCCAAATCACATTAAAGAGTTTGAACTATTACAAGTAATACAGAAATTTAAAGACACGCGAATTAGGTAAACTTTCAACAAAATCCCTACGCTAACAATAAGATTAGTACATAGAAAGAAAAAACTCAAATCCTGCGTTTACTAAGCAACGGCATTTAGCGGAGCACAATTCTTTATAATTCCATCAGCACCTCAAGGTTAGGGAATTAAAAGATAAATGAATAAGGGGTAGAGGTTCACCCTTATTGAGAACCGGAGGTGATGTACCACTGCGCGTTACCCAGCTGTTTGTCAATGGCTTCCACAAGAGATTCTAGGATGCGCTCCACGTATTCTTTAACATGTGATCGATATTCGGGTTGACGTCAAAGAAGATGGAGTAAAGAATGCAGACGAAGCCTCGCTCGTCGTAGGTGTAGCCGAAGTTAACTTCTGGATCCATGCATCGGTCTTGCATGGTTGAGATGAGGAAGGAATGTCCTTGCGATCCTTGTTGGTTCCCCTTGAGAGAAAGGAGTTTCTCTCCGAAATCCAAGCAAGAGGAAGGATGAGAGGGCGGCCGGCCAAGGTAAGAGGGAAAGGGTTTAGTTTAGTTCATATTTTCAAGAGTTAGGTTAGAGGGAATGTGAACTTTTAATTCCTCTAATTAATTCCCAACTTTAGAAATAATTAAAGAGGGAAAGGGATGAGGGAGGGGGCGGGTAGGAGAGAGGGGAGGGGCTTTGATTTAATTCCAATGAGAGAAACCTTATTTTTGGAAAGGAAATTAATAGGTGGGGCATGGGGGGGGGGGGTTCGGCCAAGAGAGAGGGGGAGGGGGTATGTGGTTAGATTCAATGTATCTAGGTTAAGACAATAATTAATCAATTAATTCAGATTTTGAATTAATTGATTTGATTAAAACCTTTCCAAAAATAGGATTGATGAAATAGGAAAGGGTTGTAATCAATTAACTTAGATTTGGATTAATTGATTCAATTAGAAATCTTTCCAAAAATAAGATTAAGCATTTAGGAAAGATTTGGAAAATAGATCTTGAATTATTCTCAATTCAATTTAGGAAATAATTCAAGAGGGGAAGAGGGGTGGAACCGGCGGCTTGATGGGGAGGTTGGGCCGGCGGTTGTGGTAGGGGTGGTGGGGGGCCGCCGATGGGAAGAGGAAGGGGACAGGTGGGGAGGAGGGCCCGGCGGATTAGGGGAGGTGGGGCTTGGGCCGTGGGAGGAGGTGGAGGAGGGAGGAGCCGGCGGTGGTGGAGGGGAAAGAGGGGAAGAAAAAGAAGATAAAACCACGAACCCGACTCTTCAAGGTTGGTGGGTGATGCACTAATCTCCCTCTCATAGGGATAGGGATCGTCCTCCTTAGCTCTGAAGTTCTTACAAGAAAGTAGAATGCAGAATTTCTTCATAATAATTCATTAACCCTCATAAGAGAACAATAGGGCTATTTATAGCCTCATACAAAAGGACTCAAATGTAAAAATACGACAATGCCCTCTTGGGCTTACATACGACCTCCCTTACGTAAGGGTAAAAACGGAAACAAAACTAATAAAGCAAATAACAAAAAAAATACATAATAATACTCAAAAATACATCAACTCAATCGTGGCCGTCGATCGCTTGCCACGTCGCTGATAAACCTTCCATGATCTGATGTCCCTATCACTGGGACCTTGGAGGAGAGTAGTATTGGTATTCAAAGCCTTGATGAGAAAACCATTAGAGTTAAACATAACTGAGCAGGCATTGTGTTTGGTGAGTTGCTTAATAGAAATGAGATTGTGTGTTAAGTTGGGGACATGATAGAGTGGATGGAGTAACTTATGAGATGGGCGGGGAGAATACCTTGACCAGAGGCGGAAATTGGCATAGTTTGTCCGTTCCCAACTAAGATGTGATTGTTCCCTTGATATGGTTGTGCGGACTGGAGCTGAGTTGAATCAGCAGTAAGATGGGCAGATGAACCAGTATCCAAGAACCATTCAAGTGATGGATTAGCAGTAGCTGCAAGTGCGGTGGACTGAAGCAGTTGATCGGTGAGATCAGTGCGATACCATTAGTTTGCAGCAGTATGTCTGCGCTTAAAGCAAATTTGACATTTTATATCTTTGAAGTTACGACCTCCATAGCCGCCTCGGCTTGAACTTCCTCGAACGTCTCTATTATTGTTACGTCCACTGCGGGGAGATGAACAACCATGAGTGTAAGGAAAGCAGCCTCTTCCGCGACCTCTGGTGGTGGATAAGGCTGTGGTGGGATCAAGTACCTCGGAGATTTGAGCTTCACGAAGAGCTTCTGTTACCACATTAATTTCTTCACTACATAGTAGTGAATATAAATCATCCAAACTAATAGGATGAAGAGTAGTACGAATGGACATTTTGAATGCATTGTAACTAGAAGGTATGCTATTGAGTGTGTATAAAATAATATCCTCAACATCAATAGTGCTGTCGGCGGCATTGATGGCATCGACTTTGAACTTTATGAGAGATAGATATTAAGTCATGGTCATATCCTTCATTGTAAGATGATGAAGTTCATTTTTAAGTTGTAGGATTCGGGATCTATTTGTGGATTGGAGGCATTTATCTATAGTTACCCACACCTCATGACATGTTTCAAGGTTTAGAACATATGGTAAAAGAGGAGGGGAAATGGAGTAGAGGGCAACAGTCAAGTTTTGATCTATCAACATCCATTGGTTATGAGCGGGATTGGGAGAAAGAACATTATCCAAACCATTGATAAATTTATTTGGGAATGGTGCAGATCTATCAAGGAATCCATAAAATCCATTCGCACTTGAATACTTTGATGACTTGGGCTCTCCAAGTGGGGTGGTTATCAGACGATAGCTGAGGATGAACAATGCTCTTGACATTGTTCATGAGGAATTTGAGGGAGGCAAGAATTTGAACATCAGTCTTGTTGCTGCTTGTCGGTTCTATTGCTGGCTGAGTGAAGGATGAGGTAGCCGATGAGGTCATTGCCTCAAATCATAAGAGCTAGTAGAAACGTTGATGTGATACAAGGAATGTACCTTTTGGCAGAAGCTCTGATACCATGTTAGAATGGTAAATGCAAGTGTAGTGATTTAACAATAGAAATAGTAAGAAATCACAAGAGATAAAATAAGAAGGTTCAGATTCATTTTCACTCTAATCTCTTTTCTACAATGTGTTACAGTAATATTTATATCCTTAAGTTGAGTAGTAGAAATAGAGCAAGCATCAGCCATTGATTAGGAATAAAGTAGTTAGCATCAAACAGCTGTAATGACAGCTGCACGCACCGGCTTGTCAGAGTGCATAATGTTAGAGTATACATAATATACTGGCAGAGACAAGCTCCTATCCGGTTCCCACTACATCAGCAAATGCAATAGCCACTACTCTGTCAAGCCGCCTGCTAGCAACGACCTTTGGCAGTCTCACATGATTACCTCCTTAGCTATATATACAAACAGTTGTAACCAATATGATACATATGAAAATAATTATTCTGAAGTTCACTGTTCATCTTTCTCTTCTTTACCTGTGATGAAATAATCTGCAGTTCTTCATGGTATCAGAGCCTTAGCGGCCAAATCTTCTTCTACATCTATGGCAGATCAACTCTCCTCCACTGCTGCCCAATCTGTCTCTCTACCACCGGCGGGAGCTCAGCCTAACCCCTCTCAATCCTCAACCATGGCAGATCTCGTCATCCCTGCCTCTCTCAAGTTTCTGATGACGAATCTCAAATCCATCATTCCCAATCAACTTACCAGCGACAACTATCCTATCTGGAGGCTACAGATCTTTCAACTATTCTCGGCGAACGGCTTTGATGGCCATATTACGGGCAGTGCTCTCAAACCATCAGCAGAAAATGATGCCACAGGACTCCGGCTGTGGAATCTAATTGACCAGAATCTCGTCTCAGCTCTACTGTCAACCATCTCGCCATCGATCCTCCCCTACATTCTAACCCTTACGTCAGCTCGGGACATCTGGACCACGCTGGAACTTCGTCTTCAACCCACCAACAGGTCCCGAGTAATACAGCTCAAAAACGAGCTGTATCACATATAGATGAGGGATCTCACAATGATGCAGTATTTGAGCAAGATAAAGACACTAGTGGACAGCATAGCAGCCGCCGGGTCATTGTTGGACACTGAAGAAATCATTCTTCACATATTGAATGGACTGCCTCCACCCTACAATCCTTTTAAGACATCCATTAGAACATGTCAGCTACCCATCAGTTTAGATGTCATGTACTCACTCCTCTGCAGTGAGGAAATACGTCTGCAAACAGATGTTCACTGTGACACAACTCCTGCTTCAGATAATACTGCATTATACACCAACCATGGAAATATGTCCCGTGGTCGCTCCTCCTACAGAGGCTCCAGGGACCGTGGAGCTCCCTTCAGGCCAAATATCACAAACAATCGCAATCTCATCACCGACTACAGCAAGCCCATCTGCCAAATATGCGGCAAAACATGACACAGTGCATCTGACTGCTGGCATAGGTACAACTCTAACTATACCAATCCGACAGTGTCCTCACAGCGAGCTCTCCTGACCACTCAGCAACCAGCATCCATCAATGAATGGGTTCTTGACTCTGGAGCGTCTGCTCATCTCACGCCAGATGCTTCAAACCTTCAGTATCCGACCACCTACTCAGGCTCGGAAACCATCACCACAGCCAACAGCAGCTCTCTTCCCATACAAAACACCGGACAAGGACTCCTTCCACTCCCCGACACCAATCGTAAGCTCTACCTCAGACAACTACTTCATGTTCCTCTCCTATCTCATAATCTTATCTCTATACATAAGTTAACGACTGACAACAACTGTTCAATTTCCTTTGACTCCAATGGCTTTCTAATTAAGGATCGTCTGGACGGTCGAACTCTCATCCGTGGACTCTGCCGTAACGGCCTCTACTCCGTCTCCAATCCTCCCATCCCCACTCTGCAGGCTCTCCACACTACTACATCCAACTCCGACGTCTGGCATTCGCGCCTGGGGCACCCTCACGCTCGGACACTACCAGGACCCTTCTTCATGCAGCTCAACTCCCACATACCTTCTGGGCAGAAGCTCTTCTCACCTCAAACTATCTAATCAATAGACTTCCCACCAAAACCTGTGAAAACCAAACACCATTCTACCTACTTCACAAACAACTTTCCACATACTCTCACCTCAAAACATTTGGCTGCCTCTGCTTTCCTTGGCTACAACCTACCGCACCTACCAAACTCCATCCTCGCTCCCAAGAATGCATCTTCCTTGGCTACTCCACCTCTCACAAAGGATATAGATGCTTCAACCCTCTCACCAATAAACTTCACATCTCTCGTCATGTAGTCTTCTATGAAGACATCTTCCCCTACAAAACCCTTGGACCGACTGCCTCCAACTTACAAATAGACCACCTCCCCACCACTCCCTATCTCCTCCTTCCAACTTCCACCATACCCAACACCAATACTCCTTCCACATTCCCAACTGAATCCACCTCCACTCAACCATACCACTCCTCACAGCCCACCCTCATTCCAGATATCTCCCACACATCACCCATTACCACATCTCCCTCCCCCTCCACCTGTCATCACACATATCCCTCCACTGCTATCCCTCCACCTCAAAGATCCATTCATCCTATGCAAACACGACTTAAGGCTGGCATTCACCGTCCCAAACAGATATTCAATCTGCTCACCTCTTTGAAATCCGATCTCACTCCTTCCACATACTCCCAAGCAGCCCAAACTTCACACTGGAGAGCTGCCATGTCAGATGAGTTCCTAGCCCTTCAAAAACAAGGGACCTAGTCGCTGGTTTCACCTCCTCCACATTCTAAGGTCCTAGGATGCAAATGGACTTTCAAGACCAAATACACTTCGGATGGACAAGTTGATCGATACAAAGCCAGATTAGTCGCCCAAGGTTTCAATCAGGAGCTTGGCATCAACTAAAATGAGATGTTTAATCCCGTTGCAAAGATGCCCACTATCCGCATTCTACTTGTCATTGCTCTACATCGTCGTTGGCCCACCCTTCAGTTTGACTTCTCAAACGCTTTCCTTCACGGAGAACTCCATGATGAAGTTTACATGGAACAGCCTCCCGGGTTCATTGATCGTGAGAAGCCCGGCCATGTTTGTAAACTTCACAAGGCCATCTACGGCCTCAAACAAGCTCCACGGGAGTGGTACAACAAGTTCACTTCATTTCTACAAACCTTTGGATTTGTTTTCAGCAAAGCTGATCCATCCCTTCTCCTCTACATCAAAGATACGATTCAAATTTACATCCTCATTTATGTGGATGACCTCTTAATAACAGGGAGTCACTCGGCCACCATTCAAGAGCTGCTCCACCAATTAGAATAAACATTCTCCCTCAAACAACTTGGACCCATTTCCAGTTTCCTCGGAATACAGGTCACTGAGACTTCCAATGGAACATTTCTCCACCAAACAAACTATGCCAGGGAACTCCTACTGGCAGCTGATCTCCACAACAGCAAACCTGTGCTTACTCCCATTTCTCAGAAGCCATCCGCTTGCTCCGATGCAACTCAACCTTACAGTGACCCTCACCACTACAAACGTCTCACTGGTTCTTTGAACTACTTAACAATCACTCGGCCGAACATCGCCTATGCAACAAACCAAATCTGCCAGCACATGCATAACCCGACCATGGCTGATTACATCGCCTTGAAACGTCTGCTTCGCTACATACAAGGCACAGCACACTTTGGACTTCCCCTCACAACCAGCTCCCTTCATCTTCGAACATACTCTGATGCCGATTGGCCGGGAGATGCTCAGGACAAAAAATTCACAACCGGCTTCTGCACATTCCTAGGGACCACACTCGTCTCCTGGTGTGTAAAGAAACAAGTAACGATGGCCAAATCATCCACAGAAGCCGAATACAGGTCTCTGTTGTCTGCGACCTCTGATATTATATGGATTAGACGCCTGCTAGCAGATTTTCAACTACCTCCATCCACACCTACTCCTATCTACTGCGACAATACCTCTGCAATTGCACTTGCTCACAACCCCGTCTTTCACGCCCAGACCAAACACATTGAAATTGACTACCAGTTCATCCGGCATCACATCACCAACGGCCAAGTTGTGCTTTATCACATTCACTCCCAGGATCAGCCAGCAGATCTTCTAACCAAACCTTTACCTCCATCTCGATTTCAAGAACTACGTGACAAGTTACGCATCAGCTCCATCCATGCTTAACTTGAGGGGGGATGTTAGAGTATACATAATATACTAGCAGAGACAAGCTCCTATCCGGTTCCCACTACATTAGCAAATGCAATAACCACTACTCTGTCAAGCCGCCTGCTAGCAACGGCCTCTGGCAGTCTCACATGATTACCTCCTTAGCTATATATACAAATAGTTGTAACCAATATGATACATATGAAAATAATTATTCTGAAGTTCACTGTAATGACAGCTGCACGCACCGGCTTGTCAGAGTGCATAAAACGTAGTGATGGTGGAGCTCGTTTGGACGTTGAGGTCTCATTCATCTTTGTGCTATCATTAGCAGTAATTTTATCAAAGCATGAGTTCAGGTTCAAAAATATCATTGGAACAGACCTTAAATAATGGTGGTTTTATAGATACGGCCAAAGAAATATTAAGACATCCGTAGATGCAGAAGGTGAACTCATTAATTAGTGGAGTAATTATCTTAGCAGTAGATTTATTAAGAATCCTCTCAATTTGTAAGCTTCGATGAGGTTCATGTAATGATTAACATTTCCCTTATCTAATGATCCAAGTCCTTGAATAAACCCAGAGATAATGAACAAAGGTACCTTCGAGATATCATAAACTTTACATATAAAATCTAGTTAGAATAACCTAAAAGCACTCTAGTTACTTGCTACAAAACTCTAAATTATCACCCAGAAGTCTCTAAGAAGATTGCAAAAATTCTTCTTCAAGTTTAAATTTCATGTCTTCCCTTGTAGTGATAGGAAAATAGACAATGTGTGATACCATAGGCAAATATGCTTTCAAAATTTTTGTGCAGGTCCTATCAACCCAAGTTTAATAGATCTTATATAGAGATTTAATATCTATCAAAATAAGTTTCTAGTTCAATTAATCAATCTAAAAATTCATGAAGGTATTCAGCCATCAAACAAACAGATGACGAGTAAGATGCCAAAGGTAGGTATGACTATGAATGTCATACTTTGAGCTACTTAGCACTTCCAAAGAAAGAAAGAAAAGACGAATTGCTACAAGAAAAGAACACTAGATTTATTTCCCATCCTATCTTTCTCTCTAACTAGAGTATTTAAAGAATAGCAAACACGATCAACCAACTTTATTGATGCTAATTACAAAAATAGCTTAAAATGCTAATTACTTAAAGAGGGATGCCATCTACCAGATAGGATCATAAAAGCATCAACTTGTAAAAGATAGCAAATAATTTATGATTGAAAGTACACATGCATAAGCAGACAATTTACTTAATATTTTTTCCAATTTTGAACCACTTTAATGAAAAAAGATAGTAAAATAATTACGTAAACTTTCCATCGTCTCTTATGCTGGAGTCTAGATCAAAAAGGCTAACAAGTTTTCATAAAGCTATTGAAATTGATCTAAGAGAAAAAAGAAAGTCTGCATTCCAAAAAATAAAAAAAAGGGAAGTTGCAATAAGTAAAGAAGACCACTACAAAAGAAAAAGAAGTGTCTCACTAGCCCAGACAAACTAAAAGAGGAGACATCATTATCGAGCCAAATCAACCAAGGCAAAACACCCAAGGAATGAGTCGTAATATTTGAAAGCCCAAATATGAGCATAGCTGGGGAGCCCTGAACTAGAAGCCTCTCAATGGTGAAATTCTAGAAAAGATTATTGAACTAGGAGTCTTAAAAAATTCAAATCAGTAAAGCAGGCTATATCATCCAGCACAAACCTCAGCACATAAAGGCTAAGGCATGAAGTGAAAATAATGAAATATGGGGGCCTACATGACAAGAGAGAAATTCAATTTACCAAACCAGGGGAGGAGAACCAAGTAAAGGAAAAAAAAAAACTTATTGAATCAAAGAGAGATTCTAATTAGTACTCCACAAAATTCTCCCCCTTTTCTTCATGGGGATGAAGGTGGGAAGGACCTTTGGAGGATTAATGGTGGTTAGTGATTTGTAGTATGATAGGAAACACTTGAAGATCTCAAGAATTTCCTAGAAATCTTTGGAAAACAGCGAGAATTATCCACAAAAATCCACACAAAACTAGAAAAACATTAGATAATTTGTATTATTTGATGAAATAAAAACGGAAAATACCAAGATACAATCGATCTCTATTCGAGAGGAGGATCTATCTTTCCCAAATCTCTAGACGACGCTAGAGCCCAAAAACCTAAGAGAACTCAAATTTCAGCCAAATTCAAGATGCCTTAACCCTAGGAAAATAAACTATTTAATGCATACAATCCAAAAGGAAATCTCTAAATAGTCCCTACATTCAAATTTCTCTCCTAACTCCTTCAAAAATCCTTTCTAAACAGCTTCGTTGGATTGGGCGGTTTGGTCGGCGTGTACAGGAGAGGCGGAACTCTTCCGCCTCTGTCTCCGTGAGCCGGTCCATACAGGACCGGTTGGACCAGTCCAATTAACCGGTCTAACAATACCCCCCTCCCAAAGACCCATCTTGTCCGCAAGGTGGAAAGATGACACCCTCCTCCATTCCCTCTTCATCACAAACGGTAAAAACCTGAAGAGTTCGGTCCTTACACCTGTGCCCCGGCGTATACCTCTTGTCGCATCTGAAACAGAGCCCCTTCGCCATTCTCCTATAATTCCATTTCTGTGAGCTTCTTGAAGTTGTCCCCGAGTCTTCCACCGACAGTCTTCTCCTTCGGGGTCTTCCGAAGGGTACCCGGTGTTGGCTCCTTGGATATCAAAAGGATGGCGGTCATCATTTACGTGCCTCCTGAGCTACTGCCTTTCGTCCCTTTCTCCAGGTACCTCTGATCCTCCACCAACTGAGCTAACTCCATAACCTCTCCCAAGTCACGAGCCCTCATCACTCTAGCTGTAGCCCGGATCTCTGATTTCAGTCCTTTCATGAAGTTCTCCTCTAACACGGTCTCAAAAAGACAGTCAAATCAGCTAGCCAGGTACTTGAATCTCTCCTGGTGCTCAATCACTGAATCATTTTGTGTCAAGACGAAGAACTGCTTGTAGAAGTCTCCTCCCTTGTCGGTTCAGAATCATTCTAACAGGCAATCCTTGAACTCCCTCCAACTACGTATGGGTCGTCGCATGTCCATCCACTAGTACCATGCCACAGCCTTCCCTTCCAAACATAGGCCAGCTGTCGTCAATCTTTTCTCTTCTGTCAACCTATTGATAGTAAAGTACCTTTCCACCCTATAGATCCACCCATGCGCATCATCTCTCTCAAAAATAGGCATCTTCAATATTCAGTTTCCTCACTCTCAGATCTCCTTCGTCAACCCTGCTTCCTCCAAAATTTCCCATTCCCCAAGGGGGTGGTTCCCCTAAATTATGTTAATCATCCCTCCTCAGCTCGCACCCAAACCTTTCATCACAAGCCCACCTTCTCCCTTCAAATTCAGCACCTCTTCGATCATATTCAACCCCTCTCCTTTCAAATTCGACATCTTTTCGATCATAATCAAGTCCTCGCTGGTCAAATTCAGCCCCTCTTCTTTCAAATTCAACACCCTTCCACTCATGCCCAACCCCCTCACACCTCTCCACGTACCCTTTACCTGACTCCTCCCTAGGAATAGGCCCTAGGGGGACATTTTTTCTGTTCCTTCCGAGATTTTCACCTCCTGATCTTCCCTTCATCTGATTGGCTTAGGGTTTTCTCCACTTCCCTGGCTGTCGATGACTTCCCTCACCTCCGACGACATTTTTTTGGTTTGGCACTCAAGCAATTTCTTCAACATCTCCTCCAGGATGGAAAAATTTGAATCGATCTTATCACGGATGACTGAAATATCTTTCTTTAAATCTGCAACTTGAGTTTGAAGATCTGAAATTTCAGATTTCATTTGTCAGATCTCCCCCTCCAATACTTAGACTTTTCTTCCCTCCATATGTCCCTGGCTCTTTGTTAGGCTCAAAAATCCATATCCCCCCCCCCCCCCCCCCCCCCCAAACATTTATAATATATGAGTTATGCAGGTTCGGTTGATGACAGGAAAAGGTTCAAGTTTGGGTGGAGTAATGATTTCTTGAGACTAGTGATTTAGGTTTAATTAAATAGGAAGGAGAGTGGTAAGTAGGATTGGTTGAGTTAACGTTTGTGGTTGTCAGCTTGGAGGGGAGCTAGGAAAGAGTTAGGTCAGTTATGGGCTGTGGCCAAGAAGAGGGAAGAGCTTAGAAATAACACAACATAGGCAATAAAGCTCTTATCAAAGAACTTCTCAAAGGGAAGCAGCCAACTTCAATTGCATGCAAGCAACAATCTTCATTGTTTCATTCAATAATTGATTCAAAAATATAGAGCCATGCTTAAATAAAGTTGCAAGGAAGTAAAATAATAAAATGCCTAGATGTTAAGGTTGGACAAGCCAAACAAGGCAAATTTGGTAACATTTATAATAGCAATCTTGTTCTTTTCATGGAAGGGGCTTGTCAAGCCTACTTTGGAAAGAAAAATAACTTTTTGAATATTTGTGCATGTCGCAATTAAAGGGAGGAGGACAAGCATTGATTAAATCCATCATGCTATCATGATGATCATCATGCTTGATGCAAGGCTCTGCACTGTGATCTTGTCACTAATTTGTTTGCATGCTAAGGCTTAAACTAAAAATGCTATAAAATTTTCAATGTCTTTTTTTTCAAATGAATTTTCAAGTAATAGATAGTCATAAATAAGCAGTAAAAAGTAACCCAAGGCCTACAATTTGAACTAAAGCTACATTTGAATTGAAACTGACCTTCTAAAGAGAAATATTAAAGATATCCATTTTTTAATGTCGTGCAGCTTTAAATGGTGAGCATGATGCATATTTAAACCACTTGTGATAAATTAAGACATAGAATGGGAAACGGCTTGGCTCAAAGGATTGAAAAGGAACTATAAGTTACATAGAATTGCAAGTACCAGAAAGACTACAGAGGTCTATTTATACAAACATTGTGAAATTAATTGCTAAAGTTCCTACTCCAGATCAAATCTATTTTTTTCTGGAAAAATGAACTCAATTTGATATACCAGAGCATGGGATAAAAGACAATTAAAACCAATTTTCAGTTTTAGGTGCAACGGTAGAATTTAGCTTCCACCACAGCCGATGCGTTTCAAGAAATAAGTTAACTTTATTAAGCTGAAAGAAGAAATAAATAACCTTGTCGTTCACATGAGTTTGAGTTCGGTCTTCAGCTCTTTCACGCCGGTTTCCCACTCCCATAACGGTCCAGAGGACAAACCTCTGTCCTTGGTTTCTTAGCGGATCTTCGAGTGTCAGAGAAAAATGGCGAAGATTCTCCAGCGGCGATCAGGATTATTCGCTTCTCATGCCAAGCGCGGCTCCGACACCATATTCTACCCGATATAAATGCTCCTCCTCCTCAACTTCTCACTCTCCGAATTTCCAGGTCTTCCTCTCGTCCATCGAATACTTCGAGTTGAGCCATTTACTTGTTTCTTTCTTCCATTTCATTTGAAAAGGGCATAAGTTGGACAGTATAGCATACTAGCTAGATCTGAAGAGATATTCAGCAATCCGTTGGATCAAGTATTGCGACTACTGATGGAGCTAGAGGTGGAAGTGAGGGGAATGGTGGCTAACGAAGAGGTGGAGGAGGTGGAGTGCCGGACGCCAAAGGCGGCGGAAGCGAAGATTTTGGCGGCATTGGTGCCGCCTCCGGCTCCGAGGAAGAGGCGGATGGAATCTCCATCTTCCCGCCGGCTGCCTGCGCGGAGCAAGGAGGAATTTTTCAATGCACAGGAGGTAGAGGAGTTCTTCGCGAGTAATCCTGCAGTTGGAAGGAAGTAGTGAGTGTAGAGTTGAGAACCATGCCGTCCGATCTGAAATGGGCGGTGGAGTTGAGATCCAAGCCGTCCGATCTGAAATGGACGGTGATGGATTGCTTCTTTCTACCTTGTGATTTTTATTTTTTTTTTCATGTATTAATTTGATGTTGAATTTTCATGTAGATAAAATACTACTTATTTCATAAAAGCACAAAAAATAATAAATAATAAATTAAAATTTTAAAATATATTCAAATTTTGTTTTAGAATATATCGGCATATTAATTATCCTTTTTTTAATTGTTATATATGATATTAATAATATATTTTTAAAAAATTTAATTATATTCATGAATATTCATATTTTATTTAGTATTTTATAAATTTATTTTTGCTTTAGAATTTTTTTAAACATTTTCTATTTTTATTAGTATAAATCAAAATTAAGAACTCATGATATAAATGTCTTCAAAATTTGGTATTGATTTTTCAAAATATATATTTTATCTAAAAATAATAATATTTTTTAATATAAATTTAGATTAGCGATTGATTAATATATACTTGATTTCAATTTTTAATATATCACAATTTAAAAAGATTCTAATTGAAAATATATATCAATTAGAGAAATTTATAAAATAAATTAATTGCGCATTTGAATAGAGTTTATTTTATATTTGATATAATACAAAATATTCAAAGATCAATCATAGCAGATAATAAAAAAATTTAGCCATAATATAGGTCGAATAATAGTGAGCATAGTTGATCCAAGTAAGAGCAATCATAGCATGCATAACAGAATGATACTAATAAGCAATACATCATTGCATAATCAATCATTCAATATAAAAAAAATATAAGAATTATAATTGATTCATATAAAACATTTATGAAGGTCGTGGGCATTTGGCCTTACAACTAACTCGATTATGATATCTAACTCCGTATTAGCTACGCCTACATTGGACAAGATCCTTCTCTCTTTTTAAAGACCTATTTTTCTGTAGATGGCCACTCTTGAGCTTCACTAATGAGTAATACGAAAAATATTTTTCTTTCATTTGAAACCTCCCATGTATTTTATTTTATTTTTTCTTTTCAATTTGATATATATTTTTAGTATGTGAAACTAATTATGTTTCTTGTGTATAGAACTTTGAGCATAACGTACAATAAATGATACTCCGATCCTGAGTTGTTGCCAATCCATGTTCGCACAAAAGATCTGTAACATCAAATTTTCTATATATATATATATATATATATATTCTCTCTTACAAATTAACACCACCATTAAGGTCATCATCAAGGACATGTAGCTCAAAATGATTAATGCAATAGACGATCATGTTTTGAGTTTTATTTAGGAGCTTTCCTCATGCTTCATTGATTTCCTTAGTCAAAATAATCTGTGTGTTCATTGTAATGTTTTGTATATTAAAAAAATCATTTTTGTATTATGTGTCTCAAAAACTTTAATAATATAATCATTGAGTAGGAATGCACAGTCTGGTGGCATTATTGAAGCTATCGAAAATAATAGTTTTTATAAAGTTGTATTAATTTCGAGAGAACAAAGCATAAGCCCATCACCCAAAAGCCAACTTCATTCTCAAGGTAAGATGCCATGAATGGCTTCTTAATAAATATTCTATCAAAGTGCTTAAAGAACTCAACTCTTTGGTAGGTTTTGGAAGCCAAGTGATACTCCTCATGATAACAATTAATTTTGAACTATGATGTTATATTTAGTGTCACATGATGGCAAATTTTATGACGTGCCTCCAAAAAAATAATCAATGAAGCATTAGTGATGCTATTGTTTCTATTAGGGTTAAATTCAAAGTCCTCTATTATGCATACTAACTCGCTTAACCTAGTCATAAAATACAATCATGAGTCATTATTTTCTAACTCAACATCTACACACATGATAAGTCTAAGAATTGGCATCTTACCCCATTGCCACAAGCAAAATTCCTCTTTAGTGTGTATTTAGGAATGTTCTATCCACGCTTAACCATGGGCGACAGACACATTTAAATCCCGAAATAAAAACACCAAAAGAAATATATATATATTTGAAATGGTAGTCACTATCTTGTTGGAGATCACAATTTTCCTAGGATTTCTTCTTTGTAGCACAACCAACTATGATGGTAACTTAAGAAAAGATATTTTAGGGGACCTTCTCATATAGTTTATAGCATGCTAATGACACTACGAAGTCTTATTACAAGAGAAATCAATACTGCAGTCTCTCTTAACATCTAATAATATCATCTTTGGCTTCAAGTTAGGATCGAATGCTATGAGCTTATCCATGATCATAGGCCTAATGAGCCGTAGTTGACCTTGATGGTGATCTTTAGATCTTACATCCAATGTACAAATGTATCATGATGTACGGCTCATTATCTCAAACATAAGTAGTTTAAACCTTCAAAGGAGTAGTGATGACATATATTGAAACTTAGTGTTTAATGGATAAGTAAATCTCATTCATGAAAAAATCAAAATCATTATCTATAAGTAGCTCAATCGGTGAAATTTATGGTGCTTCACTAAAGCGGTCATCACTTTCAATTTCATATTAAAAAATTTCTTATCAACATGCACTATGCATATAAGATCAATAAGTACATTAAAGAAAATATTTTTCTATATCTTTAGTTGTTTGATTCTCGTTTTGCGGTGAATATCGAACTAACTTACATATTTTCCTTTCATTCTCCTCTATATAATGTAAGATTATTGATTCTTAATTTACTTATTTAAAAAACCTTTGTTAGTCTATACTATCACTATTATTTAAACATTGATAAGAATTAATTGAATAATGTTTGAATAAGTTTGAACATTGATCAAATATGATTGAATAATGATTGAACAATGATCAAATATACTCACTATGCAATCAAATTATATCTGAAGACATGATCATATCTTATTTGGATCAAGTTAAAGCATCTGTCTAGTTAAGACATGCTTGTACCTTATTTATCAAATGAAGTTCGAATATTGTGCAAACAAAAACCAAACAACATAGTTTTTGTCTTTAATAATGTTCAATCACGGTTCAAATAAGATATGGACATAATTCATGTAGATGTTTTAATAATTATATAAATATACTCTTTGATGCTCTATTTGAATATGTATTATAAATAATTATAGATTTGCTACACGTTAGAAATTGAAAAAAATTACCCATGCATCCTTAAATCTCTGATAAATAAAGAAATCTTCACGGGTGTAGTCCATCCTAAGCAAAAAAAACTTTGATGAAACTTAGATGAAGATATGATGCAAATGACGATGATGACAACAACAAATGAAGAAAGTTGATGGGGAAAGGGTGGGACATTTTTTCCTCCTTTATTATGGGATATGAGTGCAGTAGGGGTATTTGATCTTCGAGAAACTTTCAGGTATATTTTCCTAAAAAATGAAATAATAGGCATAATTCTCAAATTTAAAATTTTATTAGCTTATGGTATCCTAAAAATTTATTAGCTTATGGCTTTGTTGTTTATTCAAATAGAGACTATCGTTTGGGATAGTTTTCTTGTTGTTTTTTAAAATAGTTTTTTAGTAGAAAAATTTCTTGAATTAGAAATTTTTGACTAAAAAACTGTTTTAGAAAGCAGTAAGAAAGCTGTCCCAAATAAAGCCTACGTCAAATAAAAAATTGATTAAGTGCCTTAAACGTATATCAATATTTGGGATCATCACTCATTCCCTGGTCCACTAGCAAGTATAATTATGTGATTTTATCTGTTATGTTTAATGGCTTCAATAATTATATTTATGCATATGTTCCAAGGGGAGAAAATACTACATTACATGTGAGAGGTCATTTTGCAAGTTTGCGAGAAATTTTCAGAACATCATGAAAGACAATTTTGACTATAAAATTGTTGCATTGTCATAGTGTATTCTTATGACTTTCCAGCATTGATATATCATTAAAAAATTATCTTAATCGGGCATGAAGACAAAGTTGAATCAGAAACTTCCGAAATTAATTTCGGGACCATTCAAACTCTGTTTTTAGTAAACTTATAGTCAAACTGAACATCTTGAAAAGATGAACCCAACGAAACCAAATTCAATCTAATCTGAGCCCAAATGGGTCCAAATCAAGGGCCCGAAGTACATTTGGAAGCTTTAAAGCATAAATTGGACAACCAAATGATTTTCAAATGTGATATGCTTATAGTCGAATCGAGCGGCTCGACATGAAGAATCCAACGAGCCCAAGATCGCTAAATTCTGACATCATTAAGACACTGAAATGTACGATAAACGGTCTACGGTCATGGGAATAAATATTGACCAACCATAAAAAACACTCCCAATATGCCCTTGATCTTCTCCTTATTTACTAGTCATGCTACTCCAAAAAAACTATAAATAGACCCCCAATTCTTCACCAGAAAGAAAGGAAGGAAAAAGAAGAGGAAGAATAAAGAGAAATCTGAGATCTATCTTGTCACCAAGCTCCTCCTCAACCACTATCACCATTCGACCGTCGTCGAACTTCTGCCCGGCCACCACCCATTGCCAAACTTTTGGCCGATCACCGACCATCGCCGGACTTCTGCCCAGCCACTGACCATCATCGCACTTCCGCCCAGCCACTAGCTGTCGCCGGACTTCTGCCTGGCCATCGACCATCGTCGGACTTTTGCCCGGCTACCAGCCGACGCCAAACTTCAGCCCAGCCACCAATCAACACCAGACCTCCACATGGCCACCAGCCGTCGTCGGACTTCTGCCCGGCCACCAATTGTCGCTGGACTTCGGCTCAGCCACCGACTGTCGTCGAACTTCTGCCTGGCTAGCAAACGACGTCGGACTTTCTCCCGACTGTTGATTGACACCGGACTTTCGCCCCCTGCCAACAGACGTAGAACTTTCTCCCTGCCATCAATTGTCGCTAGACTTTGGCCTGGCCACCGATTGACGTCAGATTTCCGCCCAACTCCCCTATTATTGTAATTTCACTGCCCTCAAGTTTTGAGACGGGTCAATTTTTGTAACTCATTCAAATATTAGTTGAATCATGTCAACTAGGCGTGCCTCATGATTTTCCCCTTTTTCAGGGTTTTCTACGTAAAAACCCTCGTGCTTCTGAGTTCTCTGTTTGTGTTGAATATTCGTATAGCGCTAAGACGAAAAATCTTCTCACTCTACTGCCACGTATATTCTAGCTCCAACAAGCATATATTTGTTATCATCAAAATAAAAGAGATATGATTAATCACATGAGCTTATGATGATTGAGGCTTATTTTAATGATAACAAATATATGATTTGCATGATTAATGTATACTAAATGATTCTAGGATCAAAAATTTACATGGATGTATATTCAAGCTTTACGAACATATTATTCATGATCAGACGACCAAAGAAGATTCGAGAAAGTTTAAGAGAACTACGAAGTCATTAGGAAGTGAGTTTTGTAATTACAAGATGCATGACTCACATTTAGCTTAAAGGTGTCAAATTGAAAATCTAATAAATTACTTCAAAATTGTTTCAAAAATATTTTAAAATTTCTATATGTTTGTTAAATTAACTTATTACATTTTAGCAAAAATTACAAACCTATTATGCTTTATATATCTCCTAATTTTTGCAAATTAAGGTTTAATTATATTTAAAATGAAATAAATAAATTATTAGTTTGTAAGGATGCAATGAGCTTCTAGACTTAGCTCTATAACATTCATTTCATTTTTACATGAAGATCATATATAATATATGATATATTCTTTTAATATTCATTAAATTATTAAAAAAGATTAAAAAAATTTCAAAATATTTATATGAAAATGCCACTCAACAAATCATTCAAAACTATGCAAGATAATAGACACCAGAGTGTAACATTCATATGACTTTCCATATCTGTGGAACAAATATTTTAGTACAAAAATCAAAATTTTATACTGAAAAATTACTTTAAAAAGCAGTAAGAAAATTATTCCTAACGAAGCCTAAGACTTCATTTAAGATAGCTTTTTTACTGTTTTCTAAAACAAATTTTTAGTACAAAAATTTTTAATTTAAGAATTTTTTGTACTAAAAATTTGTTTTATAAAACATTAAGAAAACCGTCCCAAATGAAACCTAAATTTCCTTGAAACTATGCATATTATAGAATTAGGATAACCCATTCTGCCCTCCTCTCAGTTAAATTCTAATTTCACCACTAACTTCAAAAAAATAGAACATACGACAACACTTCCTACGTAGTTCAACCCATATATTTTATCACAAATTTACCCTAATGTGAGATATAGGAATACATGACTATAAACTTCTAAGAAACGTCCTCATCCCTTTTTTTTTAACTATCTATATAAGAAGCAATCACCAAGAAATTGATTGATTAACTGTTTTCATCATTATCATGACATAAATTTTTATTTTTCATTCATTTTTTAGTATAATTTTTCTAACGCAATTTTTATCAACTAGTATTTGGACACATTGCCCCCACTATTAAATGCCATGTGAAAGCTACATAACAATAGCTATTTGTGAAGTTAATGGAAAGAGAAGGCAGCAGTAGACTGCTATGGTCCCGATTCAATGAAAGTTTAAGAGTTGGAAGAACCAAGTAGTGATCACGAGATCTGCTCATGAAGGAAGGCAAGTGGGGAGCAGCTTATGACAGGCACAATTATTGGAAAGATGTTTGTCTTTATCCCCATCTTCTTTGAATTGCTGGAAGCAATTTGCTTTGCAGGGGTCAAGTAGTGTACATAACAAGCACAAGAAAAGTTATGGAGTACAGCTTTGCTGAACAAATATGATTGGGAGGGAATGAAAAGTCAATCAAATCAATAAACTTCCTGAAATGGTTCGGAGAAGCTCAGTTTAACAATTTCACCCAGAAATAGCTCAGCAAAGTTAACTTCTACAGATTTCTGCACCATGTTTGTCCTCATACTTGCTTTAACAGCTCATTAAGGTCATTTCATGAACAAGCTTCCCCAGCTATATTTTGTTTTGGGGCTGCTGCAATTATTTGTAAAAGTTTTCATTAAATTATTGCGAAAAAAATAGAATTTTCTTTTAGAAAAATTCAGATAACTTTATCACCGCTATTACATTTTAGCAAATCTGATTGGAAAAAGCTACTTCTCACCATAAAAGTTCTTAGAAAACAATAATAAAGTTGTTGCCATATAGAAATATAACAGCCATCTCACAAGAAAAAGCCGCCTCGAATTGACCCTTACAGAAAAAAAAAAATAAAAAACGACTACCATTACATCCAAACTTTGTTACAGGAAGATAATGAAGTGCTTGGTTGGTGCACCTATCCATATAGAACAGTAAAAATTTCATCCCTTGAAGGATTCATAATTAAAACATATTCTCCAAAGCTAGCAAAAGAAGAAAAGAAAAAAAAAGTGAGGAAAAGGGGAAAAAAAAAAAAAAACGAGAACAAAACATGATCATTTCCAAAATTCTTGGTTTTTAAGGTTCTGCTGGCGAAGCAGATTATGTTAAGGAAATGGTTTAGAGATGCTGAAGTGTTCTGCATCTTATGTAAGGTTGATGACTTCTGTCAACCACAATTTTCTTACCAATGAAGCAGTTCCTGCTATATGAAACAACAAAATATATGAGCTATAAAAGAAAATCTTTCATTTATATGATGACTACATAAGAAACGTTCTACTCACTGGTTTATGTAGTTTTACTGCTATTGACAAC
Source organism: Dendrobium chrysotoxum (assembly GCA_019925795.1). Lineage (NCBI taxonomy): Eukaryota > Viridiplantae > Streptophyta > Magnoliopsida > Asparagales > Orchidaceae > Dendrobium > Dendrobium chrysotoxum. Next base: position 2,195,436 of record CM034313.1, read on the forward strand.
AGGATTAATAGTCTCATTCCTTCCACCATGCAATTCTTTACTTTCCTTTTGCATCAGTGGACAGACAGCCTGAAAGAAATGCATGTAGGTGTAAGATGACAGCAGATTCATAAAGCTACTTTATCTGAAAAGCCAACATATTTTCAAAAGTTTTTGATGGGAGATTGAATTGAAGGGCTGTTTTGTTGCAAGATTTAACTAATATTTGGCCAGGATTTAGGCTAAATATTGTCATTAAATCTAAATATTGTCAAACAGTTTTTTTGAATCATTTAAACATGACTAGTTTCTTAAATCCGTTTTCTTCCCATTTGAGGCTAAATCTTGGATTAATAAATCGCGAGAAAAGTAGGATTTAATAGATTTGCAACATCTTTCCTCACTATACCACTTATTCTGCTTCATTTAAATCCTATATTAAAAATATTAACCAAAAAGCTGTTAGTATACAATCAGATTTAACATCTATCATGCCAAACAGTTTTCAAGATCTAAATCATACCTGTAGCCAAAACGCCCCTCAATGCTCTAATGTGTTTTAATAATATTGTGGTCAGCTCATAATTAAGGAAACATGGAGAAGTTCTAAGAACAAGAAGGATCATGTATGATCAAGTAAAACCTGTGAAGCTTCGCCTTTTGACTCTTTAGTCCTTGCATTTTCTATTGCTTCCAAGTTTATGCATTGTTGCTGTAGATTGTTTGAGCTAGAGGGATCTTTTTCTGATACTTTCAATGGATTCTGGGGAGAAAGGCCTGCCTGAGAATTGAAGAAGGGAGCATGAGGAACTGATAAAGGGGGCCTTTGTCCTGGGACTCCAAGTGAATGAATACTGGAAGGTGGCATTCTATGAAAACCTGCCAGACCTGGAACTAAAGGACAAGGGAATCGGGTACCATGCATTAATGGAGGAACTGGAATGAGACCTGGGGAGCCGTTGAGGTCAATCATTCCCATTCCAAAACCCAAACCCATTCCCATTCCTATCCCCATTCCCATACCAAGTGGTGAGAAATGAGAAATTGATGGTGCTCTCAAATGCTGAAAATTCATCCCTGCTGGTAACATCATAGGAGGCATGAATAGCCCATTTCCCATAGACATCATCTGCACGAAAAACCAAGGTTTCTGTTTGTCTGAATCAGATAGAAAAATTGGAAAAAATCTCTTCTACCTGCACTTGTAGCTGAAGTGTTTTAAGATACTCAATTGCCTCATCAAGCATGGAAGCTTTGTCAACCTTTATATAATGCATTTTCATGTCAGCCATTCAATTTTATGCACTTCATTGAAATTCAGAGGTTGAGATAAATAGAGAAGGTGTTACTTTGTTGCAATTGGGAATGAGTTCTTGCAGAGCTTTCATTTTCTCATTGATCCTGTCTCTTCGCCGCTGTTTAGATTAGAACAAGTTAGCAAATAATGAATCAAGGTAGAATTCAAAGTTAATGTCATGAAGCCATCTGCTACTCACTCTTTCAGATAAGTTATGAACTTCAGCAGCACGGCTTCTCTTTCCACTTTTAACTTGGCCTGAAGAAGGTTTCTTCACCGTAAATAACTCGTCCTCAAGATCCTAAATGAAAGAAAGCTAATCAGATGAAAGAAATGGAAGAATTAGTAAAAGGATTATACAATCATATGTATATTTTATGTTCATTACTCACTTCACTGTCTTCTCCTGATTCTTCTCCTTCCCTTGCTCTTTTTCTTGATTTGTGCTTTAAATCATTTGAAGCTGCCGGAGCATCGTAGCCTGAACAAACTGAAGAGGAAGTAACAACGGCTTCAGTTCCCTTATCAGCTTCAGTTCTTTCAGCAGCCATGCTTGCTGCAAAGCTTGATGCTTGGCAATTAGGTGAAGTGCTGACTCTGTTAACCACAGTGCTACTTTGAACCAGTTCTGCATCGTCAACCCCGGTCTTTCCATATGATCCTGAATCAACCTTTGGCTGATTAAGACTCTTCAAGCCATCTCTGGACTCAACTACTGTCGACTCAACAGGATAATTGCTTGCAGCAGTACATGATTTATCATGACTCCTCAACCTGTCAATACTGTGAAGATTGGCTTTAACAAGAGCAGCAGGCCTGGAGAAATGTGAAAAGTTCATTAAACCTGCACTGTTGCTTTGATGAAAAGGCTTCTGAACACCTACATGTTCTTTCTGAAACCTTGTGCTATTTAGATCACCAAAATGGCCACTATTGCCACTACTAATACTCACTTCCAACACTCTTGGCTTTGCATTCTCAGATAAATTTTGGCACTGCTGTGGCATATTCAACAAATTGTTAAACTTACTTCTACTTGAGTCTGAAGCACCTGGAGAGGACCTAAAAATATGTGAATCTTTGGTTGCTTGGCTACAGCCGGTACTTTTATTAGCTGGGTAAAGATTGCTATTTGTATCTGACAAAGATGTCATATGAACACTAGTAAGCTCAGAGAAAAACTCTGAGCAGTAGTCATTTTGAATAGAATCATCTATTGCGTAATTTAACCATGGCGCTGCATCATCTTCTTGATCATTCATTGAAGAAGGGACTGTAGAAGGTAAGTCATGTGCTACAGAATCTATTGCTCCATTCTGCCCAAATTTATCCTCAACTCTTCCATTGAAGGCAAACTCGGTTCCAACGGCACTCTTCTTTGTTCTATTAGATTGTCCCTGCATCACTATTTGACCATTCTCCCACAACAGCTCGACTAGTTCATGTTCAGGCCTTCCATGAACAAAAGTAAGAAGGTTGCAGGAAAAAATCTTATCATGGAAAAAAAAATTATAAGCAGGAGTAGCTGACTTACATGAAGGAAGATAGATCAGAAGAGTAATTTGGCATCTTAATTGAATGGGCGGATTCGGACTTTCCCTTTTTTGATGTGTGATGAACTTCTGAAAGAGGCGTGATCTGACTGACCAAATCTTGGAAGTTGGATCCCATAAAGAGACAGATGATCTGAATCCAAAAGTAGTCATGCACGGGATGTGCCTGAGTTGATCTCTTTGTTCTCAGTACTTAAGAAGCTAAAGAGATCAATAAAGATGCATTCTTATCTTCTTCAATTCCTCCGAAATTATCTCTAGCAAAATTGAAGGAACCTTCATGCATAGTAAAATAACACAAACTTATATCATCTTTCCGCAATTTGCAGACGCCAAAAATAGATGAGGGGCAGAAATCTCACTTGCTACCCACCATAGACAGCTAATAATCGTAGGGTAGGCTGCAGTAGAGAGATGAGAGAGGCTGCAAGCCACATGTAACTGAACCCTTACCCCTACCCCTTTGTTACCATCCCTCCAAAGCGACAACTAGTGGCTAGCATCCAACGGTCAGTATCGGTTTTGTGGGGTCTTCAAGTTTCAGGAGTAAGAGATAAGGTTCACTGCAATTATTCCATGCACTTGAACCCGTCACTTGCAATCTTGAAAGCTTAAAAGAATCCATGATAACAATATCTACTCTTGGATTCTTTATCTTTTATTTATTTTTTTCTTTTTTTGGGGCATAAATCTCTCTCCCCCATCTTTCACTTTCATTAGGAATATGTGAAATCACAATATAATCTCATCATTGGTGCTACAAAGATAACAATTTGTCTTTTGCAAAGACAAGGTTTTGTTTAATGTCTTCTAATACCACAAAAAGGGTTAGATTAGTGGGAGGCTAAGCGTGTTTAAAAGTGCTTTCTTTGCTTGCATGCTTAGTTAAAGACAGAAAATAGATGTCAATTTATAAAAAGGAGTCCATTTTGAACTTAAATTAGTTTAAGGAGTATGTCAATCAAATATTTAAAAAGGAGTAAATACGGAGAACAGAAGGCCGTGTTCATAAACTTAATTATCCGGTTCATACGAAATCGGAACTTAATTATCCAGTTTTCATTGAAACCGGAACTTCATTATCCGGTTTCAATAGAAACCGACACTCTATCCACTTGTTTTAATAAATTAAAAAAACAAATTTTTCTTAGAAAACTTAAATCACTTTTACGTTTTCTAAAATATATAAAATTTTAAATCATCGATTTTAACTTATTAGTAAATTTAAATAAATTAAATGTTACTTATTTATTTAATTTTTAATTAAAAGATAAATTAAATATATTTAATTAAAATTCTGAAAATAAAAAGTAAAGTTAATCAAAGAAGCCTAAGAAGTTTGTCTATTTAATTTATTTTTTAATTAATAAAAACTCTATAAAAATATTGATTAATAAAAACTCTATTTAATTTATTTTTTAATTAAAAATTTAATAAATAAATAACATTAAATTTATCTAAATTTACGAATAAGTTATAATTCAACAAATAAGCAAAATATGATTTAAAATTTTATTTTCTTTAGAAAAATTAATTCACTTTTATGTTGTCTAAGAAAATGTTATTTTCAAATTTTTTTTTATTAAAACCGCCCATCAAATGTTGGAATATCCAATTTGACACATAAATTATCTTGTCGTTGATGGTGTGTCTTGTGGTGCTTAGTTCTTTCACAGAATTGATGGAATTCTTCTTCTATGGAATCAGATAGTTCGCGATGAGGTATATAATCGTTATCCTCTTCCGAACCAATAATGTAGGAATGGGAACCTTGGCTCTCCAATTAAGTCTTCCTGGATGGAATGGGGGTACGTTGTACCGGTGTGGTTGCCATCATAGGTTGACTAGCCCCTGGGTCGGAAGCTGCCCTTATTTGCCTAATCTCACTGTGCATTTCAATCATGAATCAAAGAAAGCGGTGGTGAGTTCGTCGAGCTACTTGGAGCTACCCATAAAGCTTCCAAACTGCAATCATCATCTTGGATAACCTGCTTGTTTCCTTCCGCCCATTGCGTCGGAATGCTAGCTCTGATACCAAATTGATGGAGAGAAACTAGCAAAACAGAGGAAAAACCAAACAGCTGTAGAAAAATAGCAATGCAACACTAAGAAGATTAATTTCTCTGTCAAAAGTGATCTCTTCTTATATTCTTTTGGTAACCATATATATTACCTCCACTACTGATTGTACTATATAACTAATTAAAGCAAAACAAAACATAAAAAGATAGTGTAGTCTTAATAACAAAAAAAGTAATAATCATAAATAAGAGTAGCGGAGCCACCACCATTGATGTGGCGAGCCTCAAGTGCATATTAGTTGCATCAAAGTTGCCTAGCTAGCTAGCTCAGATTTTTTATAAAAATTGTCATGTTAAAAAAGGCTTTTGATGTGGGGAGAATCACCAAAGAAGCATGATGAAGAAGAGCTAAAGCTCTAGGAGACCAAAAACAGTAAAAACTGTTATAATTCCAAAAATATTCATTGATATCACTTCTCTCTTACAACTCCTATATTTATAAGCTAGCAAAGAAACCTAGAGAAATCAAGAACATTCTAGAATCCTATAACAAATTTGTAACAAACTAATTAACCTATGCCTAAGGAACAATTTAACTAAGATGCTCTGCATCAGCTTTTGAATGAGCTAAGAAACTTATGTTTCATTTGAGACAATATTTTAACTGTTTTTTTAAAATAATTTTTTAGTACAATAATTTTTTGAATTAAATAATTTCGTAAAGAAAAAATATTTAAAAAAATAATAAAAAAAATTATACCAAATGGAGCCTTAGTTATAGGTTACTTATTTAATATTACGTGAATTTTTTTAATGTATTTAGAATTTACCTATTTGGATGAATTACAAATACATGGCTAATATGAAGCCTGGCCCGGTACTTCCACCATCCTTATCAGCTATTGGTCTCTCCCAGCACTGCCAACCATCATGCAGTTATGTTTAGAAAATATAGTATCAGTATGGAAATTAATGTCAATAGTAGATATATGTTATAAGTAATAATATAAATATTTATTTTAATATGGTATATGGAAATAAAATAATTAAATAAAAAGAAATACCTTTATTTTTATTTTATAATATTTTATATTTTTTCTTCACCACTTATATATCAACTTATTTATATTTTTTCTTTGCCACTTACATCTCAACTTATTCACATATATCCAATTATATCATACATAGAGATGAATAATCATATAGATGAACCAGCTCTTATATATTCACTTGAATGCATGACCCAAGTAGGCACCTTCACTTCTTTTTTCTCTTCTTAAGTAAACTTTCAAAATTAAAGTTAGGACTATCTGAACTTCAATTTCAATAAATTTATAGTCGAACTGAACGTCTCGAAAAGACGAACCAAATGACACCAAATTCGGCCCAATTTAAGCCCAAATGGGTCCAAATCGAAGACCCGAAGTGCATTTGGAAGGTTTAAACCATAAATTGGACGACCAAACGATTTCCAAATGTGATATGCTTATTGTCGAATCGAGCAGCTTGACAAGACGAATCCAACGAGCCCAAGATCGCCAAACTCTGATATCCTTAAAAAACGCTAATGTGTCTACTTTCTCTATTTGTGAGCCGGTTACCTGTACAACACTAAGACGTCAAATTTAATACTTTACGGCCACGATTATTTAGCCCACAACAAACATATCATAGAAATTTATATGACACATAAGCAAGTATGGGGCTCCTTTTTCAAGCACTTAGCACAAGAAATTTGTATTGTAATTTATATTATATTCATGATAACTTTGATATATCTATTAGTACAATTGGCCAAAACCAATTGATCCATTACTCCTACGCTCCTATTAAATTAATTTGCATAATTTGTATTATACTAACTTTCGTTACTAATGAGCTAAGCTCCCACTAAAAATATGATTAATTAAATAATTATCCTTTCGTTTTCATTCTGCCTGTGCATCCATCCCTTCTGCAAAAGTCTATAAAACAAATAAATTAAATCCAGCAAAAGCATAATTTCTGCAAGCGGTCGAAATCAATGGAGCAATTACTCCTAATCCTCCTCTTTTCCTTGCTAGTGATCGTCGTTACCCTAACTCTGATCACCAAATCCAACAATTCCAGCTCAAAATCATCATCAACTTACATCTTCCCAGCTCCTCTCCCGCCGGGGCCCCGCCAGCTTCCGATCATCGGCCACTTACATCATTTACTCTCCGGCGACCCCATCCCGCACATTTCTTTCCGAAACCTCTCCTCCCTTCACGGCCCCATCATGCTCCTCCGCCTCGGCCAAGTAAACGTCGCCGTCATCTCCTCCCGAGAAGCCGCCGAAGAAATCCTCCGAACCCATGACCTCTGCTTCGCATCTCGCCCAGAGATCAATCGCGCCCGGCCCATGACCTACGGCTTTCGCGACATCGCTATGGCACCTTACGGCCCCAGTTGGCGCCTTCTACGCAAGATTTGCATAACAGAGCTGCTCACAGCCAAGCGCGTCGCAAGCTTCGCATCTGTCAGGAACGAGGCGGTTTCAGCCTTAATCGAAAGCATCGGCGCCGCCGCTGGAAGAAAAGAAGTGGTTAATCTCAAGCAAAAGCTCGAGGAGGCTACGAACGATATTGTAACGAGAGCAGCCTTCAGCAGGGAGTCTCGAAAGGGGAGGAAGGAGGAGTTCCTTAGGCTGCTGAAGGATATGATTTGGCAGATGTCGGGATTAGACTTGGGCGACCTTTTTCCGTGGTTAAGGTTTGTGGATACCGTACTTGGAGTGAAGGGTAGAATCGAGGGGCATCTTAGGGGACTGGATGCGATCCTGGACGAGATCATCGGCGAGCACGAAGCCCGGCTGAGGTTGATGAAGAGCGAAGGGATTGACGACGGGAACGTCGACTTATTGGATGTTCTGCTTAGGGCTCGAGATGAAGAGCAGTTTGGCCATTCCATTAGCATTGAAAACGTCAAGGCGGTCGCCCTCGTAAGTATTTAATTTATATACTATAAATATAAAATTTTATATACTATAAATATAAATATATTAAAATTTTATGATATATATGCAAATTGTCCTTTTATATTTAGAAGATGATTCACCACATGGCTAGCAATCTCATATGGTTGATTCCAATTAAGCAAAATAATTTTATGTTCTTATCAATTGGCATATTATTTGAGTCAAATTTGTGTCAGCTTGTGTGATTCTAACAAAAATTAGGTTTCGTATGATTTTAATCTCCTCAAAAATAATATTTTTAACTTTTTCTTTTCTTTTCCATTGCCTTATGGCTTGGAGGTTAATGCTTAGACTCTCATTTTAGAGATCATAAGAATATGCATAAGGCGTTGTTTGGGACGGCTTTCTTACTGCTTCTTAAATCAGCTTTTTAGTACAAAAATTTTTCCAACCGAAGTCTAAGTATCAAGCCTTGGCACTCAACCTAGACAAAATAGAACTACTTGATTCTTTTTCTTATTATATTTTCTTGTTGAGTCTGAATTGGGTAATAATGCTCATTATGGTGTGATTGATACTAGCCCATAGCCCATTATAATAATGTTCACGATTGAGGTTTTTTTTCCATTTACTATAAGAATTGGATTCAAGTTGATCATATTTGGGCTATTTCATATTTGGGTGAGACCCAAATGCTACCTATTTGCCTGTATTGGTCTTATGCATGAATCCCGTAGAATTCTTATACTAACCTGATCTCTACAGGAGCTATTCTTTGCTGGCATAGATACAACATCTTCTACAATGCAATGGGCCATGTCTGAACTGATGAGAAATCCCAAAGCAATGGAGAAGGTGCAAAGAGAGATCCGGCAAGTGGCTGCAATGGGACGTAAAAGAAAAATAGAAGAAGAAGACCTCAACAAGCTCAACTACTTAAAACAAGTTATAAAGGAGACTCTAAGGCTCCATCCTGCTGTTCCTTTACTGTTGCCGAGATTGTGCCGTGAGACCTGTCAAGTGCAAGGATTTACTGTGCCGGCTGGCACGAGAGTTCTTGTCAATGTGTGGGCGTTAGGCAGGGATTCTCGTTATTGGGATGATCCTGAAGAGTTCCTGCCGGAGAGATTTGATGAAAAAATAGTGGATTTTAGAGGGGCTAATTTTGAGCTCTTGCCTTTTGGAGCTGGGCGAAGGATTTGCCCAGGGATGAATTTTGGCCTGGCGAATGTGGAGCTCACGCTGGCTAATCTGTTGCTTTGCTTTGACTGGGACCTGCCAAATGGAATGAGGGCAAAGGATCTGGATATGAGTGAGGCGAATGGATCAACTTCAGCGAGGAAGGTTGATTTGTGTTTGCTTGCAACTTCATATGTATCTGCGGACTAAGGCTTCATTTGGGACGACTTATTAATTGCTTCTTAAAGCAGTTTTTTAGTATAAAAATTAAAATTTTTGTACTAGAAAATTATTTTAAGAAGCAATAAAGAAGCCGTCCCAAACAAAGCCTAAGTGTCCTAGCTAGCAAGCTCAGATTTTTGGTGAAAATTGTCATGTTAAAAAAGGCTTTTGAATTAGTTAAGAAACTTATGCTTCATTTGAGACAGTTTTTTTATTATTTTTTAAAATATTTTTTAATACAATAATTTTTTCAATTAAAAATTTTGTACTGAAAAATTATTTTAAAAAATAATAAAAAAATTATCTCAAAGAAAGTCTTAGTTATATGTTACTTATTTGATATTACCTAAATTTTTAATGTATTTAGAATTTACCTATTTGGATGAATTACAAATATATAGCTAATATGAAGCCTGGCCCGGTACTTCCACCATCCTTACCAGCTATTGGTCTCTCCGAGCACTGCCAGACATCATGCATGTTATGTTTAGAAAATATAGTATTAGTGTGGAAATTAATGTCAATAGTAGATATATGTTATAAGTAATAATATAAATATTTATTTTAATATGGTATAAGGAATAAAACAATTGAATAAAAAGATAATTTTATTTTTATTTTATAATATTTTCTATTTTTTCTTTGTCACTTATACCTCAACTTATTCCCATATATTCAGTTATATCATATGTGTTAATACTTCTTGTTATTTCCTGTACACGTGTACTCTTAGTATTGGCTCTACTAGGTTTATTTGTCTATATATACTGTAATTGTACTGTATCTAATGTATTGAGTCTTATCTTCTTTAGCTTATCTTTCTTGCGTCTCCTCTCTCTCGTCTTTGTTCTCATGGTATAAGAGATAGAAATCCTAGCGAATATATTCTTTTTCGATCTTTAATCTCCTCTTTCATGGATTCCTCGTCTACTTCTATCGTCGCTGCCCCAACCACCCATCAGAACTCTGGTTCTTATCCGGAAATATCTACCATACTCCCCAGTTAAAATTTCTTGTTAGCAATATCTAAAGCATAGTTTCTGTCACTCTTACTTCCGATAATTACCCGATCTGGAGCTCGCAAGTTTTCAAAATTTTCCGTGCCAATGGCTTTGACAGATTTCTTGATGGTTCTTGTTCGTGTCCTTCTCCTACTTCACCGGTTATTCCTAATGCCTACTCCTATCAAACATGGACTCTCATTGATCAACACCTTGCCGCCGCCCTGCTGCAATTGTAGCCACCAAGTGTTGGCTCCCCCTTTCAAACGGCATGCAACATGTTGAACCTACTTTTCAGGTGCAATTTCCATATACTCAAAGAAAGTGTCAACCGCCCTTTCCCAATCCAAGAAGTCCTCTATGTGAAGCCGCCCATCAAATGTTGCAATATCCAATTTGACACATAAATTATCTTGTCGTTGATGGTGTGTCTTGTGGTGCCTAGGTCTTTCACAGAATTGATGGAATTCTTCTTCTATGGAATCAGATAGTTCATGATGAGGTATATAATCGCTATCCTCTTCCGAACCAATAATGTAGGAATGGGAACCTTGGCTCTCCAATTAAGTTTTCCTAGATGGATGGGGGTACGTTGTACCGGTGTGGTTGCCATCATAGGTTGACTAGCCTTTGGGTTGGAAGCTGCCTTTATTTGCCTAATCTCATTGTGCATTTCAATCATGAATCAAAGAAAGCGGTGGTGAGTTCGTCGAGCTACTTAGAGATGCTGCTTTGAGCTACCCACAAAGCTTCCAAACTTCAATCATCATCTTGGATAACCTGCTTGTTTCCTTCCGCCCATTGCGTCTTGTTTCCTTCCGCCCATTGCGTCGAAATGCTAGCTCTGATACCAAATTGATGGAGAGAAACTAGCAAAACAGAGGACAAACCAAACTACTGCAGAAAAATAGCAATGCAACACTAAGAGGATTAATTTCTCTGTCAAAAGTGATCTCTTCTTATATTCTTTTGGTAACCATATATATTACCTCCACTACTGATTGTACTATATAACTAATTAAAGCAAAACAAAACATAAAAAGATAGTGTAGTCTTAATAACAAAAAAAAGTAATAATCATAAATAAGAGTAGTGGAGCCACCAACATCGATGTGGCAAGCCTCAAGTGCATATTAGCTTCATCAAAGTTGCCTAGCTAGCTAGCTCAGATTTTTTATGAAAATTGTCATGTTAAAAAAGGCTTTTGAATGAGCTAAGAAACTTATGCTTCATTTGAGACAATATTTTTACTATTTTTTAAAATAATTTTTTAGTACAATAATTTTTTGAATTAAATAAATTTGGTACTGAAAAAAAAATTTAAAATAAATAATAAAAAAAATTATACCAAATGGAGCCTTAGTTATAGGTTACTTATTTAATATTACGTGAATTTTTTTAATGTATTTAGAATTTACCTATTTGGATGAATTACAAATACATGGCTAATATGAAGCCTGGCCCGGTACTTCCACCATCCTTATCAGCTATTGGTCTCTCCGAGCACTGCCAGCCATCATACTGTTATGTTTAAAAAATATAGTATCAGTGTGGAAATTAATGTCAATAGTAGATATATGTTATAAGTAATAATATAAATATTTATTTTAATATGGTATATGGAAATAAAATAATTAAATAAAAAATATCGCTTTATTTTTATTTTATAATATTTTATATTTTTTCTTCACCACTTATATATCAACTTATTTATATTTTTTCTTTGCCACTTACATCTCAACTTATTCACATATATCCAATTATATCATATGTAGAAATGAATAATCATATAGATGAACCAGCTCTTATATCTTCACTTGCATGCATGACCCAAGTAGCCACCTTACTTTCAAAATTAAAGCTGGGACTATCCAAACTCCAATTTCAGCAAACTTATAGTCGAACTGAACGTCTCGAAAAGACGAATCCAACGACACTACATTCGACCCAATCTGAGCCCAAATAAGTCCAAATCGAAGACCCGAAGTGCATTTGGAAGGTTTAAATCATAAATTGGACGACCAAACGATTTCCAAATGTGATATGCTTATTGTCGAATCGAGCGGCTTGATGAGACGAATCCAACGAGCCCAAGATCACCAAACTCTGATATTCTTAAAAAATTATAATGTTACTATTTTTTCTGTTTGTAAGCCGGTTATATGTACAACACTAAAAAATCAACTATTTTAGTCTGCAACAAACATATCATAGAAATTTATATGACACATAAGCAAGCATGGGGCTCGTTTTACAAGCACCTAGCACAAGAAATTTGTATTATAATTTATATGATATTTTCATGATAAGTTTGATATATCTATTAGTACAACTGGCCAAAACCAATTGATCCATTACTCCTACGCTCCTATTAAATTAATTAAATTAATTTGAATTATACTAACTTTCGTTACTGATGAGCTAAGCTCCCACTAAAAATATGATTAATTAAATAATTATCCTTTCGTTTTCATCCTGCCTGTGCATCCATCCCTTCTGCAAAAGTCTATAAAACAAATAAATTAAATCCAGCAAAAGCATAATTTCTGCAACTGGTCGAAATCAATGGAGCAATTACTCCTAATCCTCCTCTTTTCCTTGCTAGTGATCGTCGTTACCCTAACTCTGATCACCAAATCCAACAATTCCAGCTCAAAATCATCATCAACTTACATCTTCCCAGCTCCTCTCCCGCCGGGGCCCCGCCAGCTTCCGATCATCGGCCACTTACATCATTTACTCTCCGGCGACCCCATCCCGCATATTTCTTTCCGAAACCTCTCCTCCCTTCACGGCCCCATCATGCTCCTCCGCCTCGGCCAAGTAAACGTCGCCGTCATCTCCTCCCGAGAAGCCGCCGAAGAAATCCTCCGAACCCATGACCTCTGCTTCGCATCTCGCCCAGAGATCAATCGCGCCCGGCCCATGACCTACGGCTTTCGCGACATCGCTATGGCACCTTACGGCCCCTGTTGGCGCCTTCTACGCAAGATTTGCATAACAGAGCTGCTCACAGCCAAGCGCGTCGCAAGCTTCGCGTCTGTCAGGAACGAGGCGGTTTCAGCCTTAGTCGAAAGCATCGGCGCCGCCGCAGGAAGAAAAGAAGTGGTAAATCTCAAGCAAAAGCTCGAGGAGGCTACGAACGATATTGTAACGAGAGCAGCCTTCAGCAGGGAGTCTCGAAAGGGGAGGAAGGAGGAGTTCCTTAGGCTGCTGAAGGATATGATTTGGCAGATGTCGGGATTAGACTTGGGCGACCTTTTTCCGTGGTTAAGGTTTGTGGATACCGTACTTGGAGTGAAGGGTAGAATTGAGGGGCATCTTAGGGGACTGGATGCGATCCTGGACGAGATCATCGGCGAGCACGAAGCGCGGCTGAGGTTGATGAAGAGCGAAGGGATTGACGACGGGAACGTCGACTTATTGGATGTTCTGCTTAGGGCTCGAGAGGAAGAGCAGTTTGGCCATTCCATTAGCATTGAAAACGTCAAGGCGGTCGCCCTCGTAAGTATTAATTTAATCTCAGATTTTGCACGCATACATGTTTGTGTTAGGCTAGATGTTCTCCACGCTAAAGAAAACACCCAACAACTACATTAAAGTGGACTGGCATTTTTTTTATATAAACTGTAGAGAGACAGATTTTTAAATATAGAGGAGGAAAACAGATAAGGAATGAAGCAGAAGAAGTTACTTTCATTGCTTTACCCTCTCTAGTACAAGCTATATATATATAAGCTTTTATTACAAACCATTATGAGGTGTAGAGTAGATATATTACAAGTATGCCAAAATATATAAAACTCATTCTTTTTATTCTTTATGCTCTAATATCCCCCTTGCAAATTAATGGGTCCTGTGTGACGTTTAGTTTAAGTCGAAGCTGAAGAAATATTGGTGTTGATAGTGGTTTGGTTAAAATGTCGGCTACTTGATCAATAGTGTTAATTGGAAGAAGACGAATGTTGTTGTTGTGGATATGATCACGAATAAAACGCTGATCAATTTCAATATGCTTCGTTCTTGCATGAAAAATAGGGTTGTTTGCCAGGGAAATTGCAGAAGTATTGTCACAAAAGAGATATGTCGGTTGATCTGACTTTATACGAAAATCAGCCAGAATTCTTTTAAGCCAGATAATATCTGCTGTGAGAGCCGCAAGTGCTCTATACTCCAATTCTGTGGAAGACCTGGCTACCGTATGTTATTTCTCAACCGTCCATGAGATTAGAGTGTTGCCCAAGAACGAGCAATACCCAGATGTAGACTTTCTAGAAATAGGATCCCCCGCCCAGTCCGCATCCAAAAAGGATTGAAGAGTAAGATTACTTTTTGTAATAGGTATACCATAGTCAAGAGTACCTTTGATGTAACGGAGAAGCCTTTTGAGAAGGTATGTATGTTGCGGAAGGGGATCATGCATATGTTGAGAGAGCAAGTTGACACTATACGTGATGTCAGGACGAGTGAGGGTCAGATATTGTAGAGATCCCGTTAGTTTTCTGTAGAGACATGGATCGGATAGCATGGAATTTTCTTGTAGAGCAGTGGGTATTTTCGTACAGGTTGGGTTGGATACCGGATTGAATTTGATCAGATGAGCTTGCTGGAGGATTGAGTAGGCATATGGTTCTTGTGATAGGAAATATTATTGATCATGAGATTTTATTTGGATGCCAAGAAATGAGTGTGCCTCGCCTAAGTGTTTCATGGCGAACTTGATGTTAAGTTGATCAAGGAGCTTCTTTATGGTTGCCTGATTGTCCCCTATTATTAGGATATCATCCACGTATATGAGGAGAAATATGTTGGCTTGTTGCTATTTTAAAATTAATAGGGATGGATCCGATTTGCTATGCTCGAAGCCTAGAGAAACCAGGTAATATGTGAATATATTGTACCACTGTCTAGGAGCTTGCTTGAGCCCGTAGATAGCGTTATTAAGCAAGCTGATGTGATTTGGATGAGGTGAGTCTTCGAATCCCTTCGGTTGAACCATGTAGACTGTTTCCGATAGATTTCCATGAAGGAATGCGTTGGCCACATCCAATTGTTGAACTGGCCAGTCATTTTGTAAAGCCACAGTTAATAAAATTCTAATAGTGGGTAGCTTGGTTACCGGGCTGAATGTTTCGGTGTAATCTATGTCGTATTCTTGATGATTTCCTTGAGTTACTGTCCGTGCTTTGTATCTGGCAATAGATCCGTCTGAATGATATTTAGTTATGTATGTCCACTTACACCTAAGAATAGATGCGTCTGGTGGGGGCTGAACCAGTGTCCATGTTCCTTGCCTTTGTAAGGCGAAGAATTCAATTGCCATGGCTTTTCTCCACTCAATGTTTTTGAATGCCTCGACATATGTGGTAGGGTCCTAAGAAAGTGCTGATGATGAATGTTGGTGAATAAGATTTAATTTGACCCTCGATTTTAGTGATCCTATTTGACGATGAGTCACCATTGGGTGATGAGAGTATAGGTGGTTTGGGCAACTAGCGAGGTGAGATGCTGATGATTTGTGTGAGGATCCTCAGGAATGGGATTAGATGTTACCACATAAACATATTCAGTAGTAGCCAGTACTGTTGGAGAATGAACCACTTATTGATTGGGTATTGAGTTGTTTTGAGAATTTGTAGAAATGGGTGTGAGAAGAAATGGAGAGATGATATTGGCATAGGTATTAGCTGAGAGTTCCTGCTTTGAGAAGGGAAAGGTTTGTTCATCAAACGTGGTATGCCTTCACATAAATATTTTGTTTGTTTCAATATTGAGGCACTTGTAACTTTTATACGTGTTTGCGTACCCAAGGAAGACACATGATTTTACTTTCGGTTGCAGTTTGTGGCGAAGATGAGATGGAATTAGCGGAAAGCACTTGCAGCCAAATGTACGAAGGTGATTGTAATCCAGTTTACATTTGTATAGTATTTCGGATGGGGAAATATTGTTTGTGGTGGATGAAGGCATTATATTTATGAGGTAAATCGATGTTAAGACAGCATCAGGCCAATACTTAGGAGGGACAATGCAGTGAGAAGCAAAGTTCTTGTTGTCTCGATAATATGCATGTGTTTTCGCTCTGCCAGGCCATTTTGTTACGGCGTATAGGGACATGAGATTTGATGTGAGATGTCATGATCCTTGAGAAAATGAGTGAGCTGGTGATTTGTATATTCAGTACCTCCATTAGTACGAAGACATTTTATCTGATGAGAGTTGAATTTTTCAATGTAATTTTTGAAGTTAATAAATATATTATTAACTTCGGATTTATGTTTCATTGAAAATAGCCAAGTGAATCTTAAAAAATTATCTACAAATATCACATAATACTTGTAGCCTTGAATCGAGTCAACCGAGGATGGATCCCAAACATCAGAATGGACAAGATCAAGAAGTTTGTGTTGCTTGTTTACAGAGTTTTCAAAAGGTAATTTGTGTCCTTTGAAGCGTTACAAGAATGGCAAGAAACAGAGTTGGAATATATTTTAAGATGCAGATTACATTTGGAGATAAGGTCAAATACCCTTCTATGTGGGTGACCCAACCAATTGTGCCAAAGAATAGGATTGTTGGTGGTAGCTGTGAGCACCGACTTGGTAGGGTTGGAGAGCGGATCCTAAATCGGATACAATCCATCATGGCAAGGTCCTCGAAGAAGAACTTGCTGAGTCTGGATATCCTTAAATATAAAACTAGATGGATCAAAGATAATTGATATATTATTAACTTTTGTTAGTTTTGAGATGGATAAGAGATTGTATTGAAGGTTAGGTATATGAAAGATTTGAGCAAGATTCAGCTTATGGGATGGGGTCGGTAACATACCTGTGCCGGAGTGAACGATTGGGACAGATCTGTCGTCTCCTATGGTTATATTGTCTGAACCTTGATATGGACTGGCGATGGACAGGTTGTCCAGAGAATCAGTGAGATGAGACGATGCTCCGGAGTCAAGAAACCAGTTTGTTGCGGGTTGATTTGAAATCACAACAAATGCTTTATTTGCTGAGGTTAGTACATATTGAATGTTCATTTGATGCTAGCAGTTTGGCGCAGAATGTCCCTTTTTGTTGCATATTTGACATATGGTTCCCGAATTAGATTGAGATCTATTTGTATGAGAAACATTTTGTGAGGACCTTTCTCTATTTCTTCTGCCTCGGCCCCTTTGAGAATAAGGAGCCGTATTCGGGTCAGCCGCGTGAGGTGATACGAGCAGCATCGGCAGCTATGTTAACTTCTTCGCTGAGAAGAAGTGGATAAAGATTGTCTAGACTTATCGGAGTGAGCATGGTTCTGATCGCTGTCTTGAAAGCTTGATATGACAGTGGTAGACCGTTTAAGATATAAAGAATGATGTCTTCAGTGTCTACAGTTGATCCAATAGCGGCAATTTGGTCCATGAGAGATTTGATTTCAGTGAGATATTGAGTCATTGTCGAGGTTTTCATGGAGACGTTGTGGAGTTCGTTTTTTGAGCTGGATTACCTTGGATCAGATGGTGGATTAGAACTGTATTTCAAGAGCCGTCCAAATGGCAGAAGTAGAATCAAGATTGAGTATATATGGTAATACAAACGGAGAAATGGTAGAGCATAGAGTTGCTGCCAGGTTCTGATCGGTGAGGAGCCATTGCGTATATCTTTGGTTTGGGACGAAGGAGCCATCCGCTTGCTGGAGCAGCCTGTCGGAAGGTAGAAGGAGAGGGTCAAGAAATTTATCAAACCCGTTTGCACAAAGGAGTTTGGTGATCTGAGAACGCCAGAGAGAATAATTTTCGGTGGAAAGTTACGTGGGAACAATGTTCTTCAGATTTGAAACTACGAATTTCAAGGATGATGGAATAAATGCTTCATCAAGAACTGCTAGATCTATGTGCTCTTCAATTTGAGACGTTGGCGAGTTGGCCATTTGCGGAGAGTTCCATCAATCCCGCTCTGATACCATGTAGAGAGACAGATTCTTGAAGATAGAGGAGGAAAACAGATAAAGGAATGAAGCAGAAGAAGTGACTTTCATTGATTTACCCTCTAGAGTACAAGCTATATATATATATATATATATATATATATATATATATATATATATATATATATATATATAGGCTTTTATCACAAGCCATTTTGACGTGTAGAGTAGATATATTACAATTATGCCAAAATATATAAAACTCATCATTGTTATTCTTTATGCTCTAATATAAACGTTACTGTCTAAATAATATTAGAACATATACTGTAAAAAATGCATTTCATTGTAGATATATTAATATTAGTGACATTTTTAATATGATTTAGAGATCAGTGAGTTATGCGGACAAATTATAAAAATTTATATACTATAAATATAAATATATTAAAATTTTATGATATATATGCACATTGTCCTTTTATATTTAGAAGATGATTCACCACATGGCTAGCAATCTCATATGGTTGATTCCAATTAAGCAAAATAATTTTATGTTCTTATCAATTCGCATATTATTTGAGTCAAATTTGTGTTAGCTTATGTGATTCGAACAAAAATTAGATTTCGTATGATATTAGTCTCCTCAAAAATAATATTTTTAACTTTTTCTTTTCTTTTCCATTGCCTTATGGCTTGGAGGTTAATGCTTAGACTCTCATTTTAGAGATCATAAGAATATGTATAAGGCGTTGTTTGGGATAGCTTTCTTACTGCTTTTTAAATCAATTTTTTAGTACAAAAGTTTTTCCAAACGAAGCCTAAGTATCATTGCTTTGGCACTCAACCTAGACAAAATAGAACTACTTGATTCTTTTTCTTATTATATTTTCTTGTTGAGTCTGAATTGGGTAATAATGCTCATTATGGTGTGATTGATACTAGCCCATAGCCCATCATGACTGAGGCGTTCTTATAGCAGTTCACGATTGAGGTTTTTTTTTTTCCCATTTACTATAAGAATTGGATTCAAGTTGATCATATTTGGGCTATTTCATATTTGGGTGAGACCCAAATGCTACCTATTTGCCTGTATTGGTCTTATGCATGAATCCCATAGAATTCTTATACTAACCTGATCTCTACAGGAGCTATTCTTTGCTGGCATAGATACAACATCTTCTACAATGCAATGGGCCATGTCTGAACTGATGAGAAATCCCAAAGCAATGGAGAAGGTGCAAAGAGAGATCCGACAAGTGGCTGCAATGGGACGTAAAAGAAAAATAGAAGAAGAAGACCTCAACAAGCTCAACTACTTAAAACAAGTTATAAAGGAGACTCTAAGGCTCCATCCTGCCGTTCCTTTACTGTTGCCGAGATTGTGCCGTGAGACCTGTCAAGTGCAAGGATTTACTGTGCCGGCTGGCACGAGAGTTCTTGTCAATGTGTGGGCGTTAGGCAGGGATTCTCGTTATTGGGATGATCCTGAACAGTTCTTGCCCGAGAGGTTTGATGAAAAAATAGTGGATTTCAGAGGGGCTAATTTTGAGCTCTTGCCTTTTGGAGCTGGGCGAAGGATTTGCCCAGGGATGAATTTTGGCCTGGCGAATGTGGAGCTCACGCTGGCTAATCTGTTGCTTTGCTTTGACTGGGACCTGCCAAATGGAATGAGGGCAAAGGATCTGGATATGAGTGAAGCGAATGGATCAACTTCAGCGAGGAAGGTTGATTTGTGTTTGCTTGCAACTTCATATGTATCTGCTGACTAAGGCTTCGTTTGGACAACTTCTTTATTGCTTCTTAAAGTAGTTTTTTAGTACAAAAATTAAAATTTTTATACTAGAAAACTATTTTAAGAAGCTATAAGGAAGCCGTCCCAAACGAAGCCTAAGTGTCCTAGCTAGCAAGCTCAGATTTTTGGTGAAAATTGTCATGTTAAAAAAGGCTTTTGAATGAGTTAAGAAACTTCTGCTTCATTTGAAATAGCTTTTTTATTGTTTTTTAAAATATTTTTTAGTACAATAATTTCTTCAATTAAAAATTTTGTACTGAAAAATTATTTTAAAAAATAATAAAAAAATTATCTCAAAAGAAGTCTTAGTTATATGTTACTTATTTGATATTACCTAAATTTGTAATGTATTTAGAATTTACCTATTTGGATGAATTACAAATACATAGCTAATATGAAGCCTGGCCCAGTACTTCCACCATCCTTACCAGCTATTGGTCTCTCCGAGCACTGCCAGCCATCATGCATGTTATGTTTAGAAAATATAGTATCAGTGTGGAAATTAATGTCAATAGTAGATATATGTTATAAGTAATAATATAAATATTTATTTTAATATGGTATAAGGAATAAAACCATTGAATAAAAAGAAATAATTTTATTTTTATTTTATAATATTTTCTATTTTTTCTTTGTCACTTATACCTCAACTAATTCACATATATTCAGTTATATCATATGTGTTAATACTTCTTATTATTTCATGTACACGTGTACTGTTAGTATTGGCTCTACTTGGTTTATTTGTCTATATATACTGTAATTGTACTGTATCTAATGTATTGAGTCTTATCTTCTTTAGCTTATCTTTCTTGCGTCTCCTCTCTCTCGTCTTTGTTCTCATGGTATAAGAGAGAGAAATCCTAGCGAATATATTCTTTTTCGATCTTTAATCTCCTCTTTCATGGATTCCTCGTCTACTTCTATCGCCGCTGCCCCAACCACCCATCAGAACTCTGGTTCTTTTCCGGAAATATCTACCATACCTCCCCAGTTAAAATTTCTTGTTAGCAATATCTAAAGCATAGTTTCTGTCACTCTTACTTCCGATAATTACCCGATCTGGAGCTCGCAAGTTTTCAAAATTTTCCGTGCCAATGGCTTTGACAGATTTCTTGATGGTTCTTGTTCGTGTCCTTCTCCTACTTCACCGGTTATTCCTAATGCCTACTCCTATCAAACATGGACTCTCATTGATCAACACCTTGCCGCCGCCCTTTATTCTATCACTTCCCCCAATCTTCTACCCTATGTTCTCTCCATTGAACACTGTACTGAGATCTGGGACACCATTTCTCGTCGACTTCAATCTACTACCAGTTCTCGTACCATTCAGCTCAAGAACGAGCTCCATAATATATCCATGAAAGATC
The DNA here is from genome assembly GCA_019925795.1 of Dendrobium chrysotoxum. Classification (NCBI taxonomy): domain Eukaryota; kingdom Viridiplantae; phylum Streptophyta; class Magnoliopsida; order Asparagales; family Orchidaceae; genus Dendrobium; species Dendrobium chrysotoxum. The sequence continues at coordinate 2,216,708 of CM034313.1, forward strand.
ACACAATGACACAACATCTTCTTGATATTAAATCCAAAGTCGACGCTATTGCAGCCACCGAAACTCCTCTTGACCCATAAGATATCATCCTTTACAAATTAAATGGTTTACCCTCTCAATATAAGCTTTCAAAACCGCTATTCGAACTAATCTTCAGCCTATTACTCTTAACGATCTTTGCACACTGCTCTGCAGCGAAGAACAGAACCTCGCTCAAGAAGCCACTCGGGAACTACACAATCTGCAGATCTCTGAACCTACCATGGCTCTCATAGCCTCGAGCATCCGCGGTCATGGCCGTAACTCTGCTAATTGCGGGCGATCTTCCACAACAAACCGCTCTGCGCGCACTTACCCTTCTCGCAATGACAAGAATTCATTCAATCCTATCATCTGCCAGATCTGCTTCAAGAAAGGTCACTCCGCACTTCACTGTTAGCATCGCCACGACTCTTATTACAACAAAGACTCTCAAAAATCCGCTCTCTTCTCTCCAGCTGAATCGTTCGTCAATTCCGACTGGTTTCTAGACAGTGGAGCTACAAGCCATCTTACATCCGATTTGTCAAATCTTAGTTCACCCAAACCTCACACTGGTTCTAATCATATCACTCTAGGTAACGGACAACAACTTCCTATTCAACACTCGGGCAAGGGTATTCTTTCCACTCCTACTAGTAAACTTAATATTTGGCATCTAAATCATGTCCCGAACCCGTCTTTCAATTTGATCTCTGTTCATCGTCTAACTTCTGATAATCATTGCATTGTTGCCTTCAATTCTAACGAATTTCAACTTCAGAACTCGAAGACCGGCCTTCTTCTTCTTCAGGGTCCATGTATTAATGAACTTTATCCGCTCAGCTCATATGCTTCTACTCGATCTCTCGCTCTCCTCTCAACTCAAGCCATTCCCAATCTTTGACACCACCGGCTTGGACATCTTGCCTTCACTACTCAACAAAAATTAGCTAATAACATGTCTAGTATTTGTTTTCGATCTACCTATTATCACTGTAACTCATGTAAAATGGCTAAAAGCCATCACTTACCTTTTCTTAAATCGCACAATTCTGCTACTACCATTTTCGAACTTGTACATTCAGACATTTGGGGACCTTCTCCCACCACTTCTATGCAAGGATATAGATATTACGTTTCATTTATTGATGATCATTCTAAGTTTTGTTGGGTTTATCCCTTGCTTAAGAAATCTGAAGTTATTTTCAAATTTATCAAATTTAATAAAATGATAGATCGTCAATTCAACAAGCGTATCAAAATCTTCCGCTCGGATGGTGGTGGAGAATTTATCAACAATCAATTTAAAACCGTTTGCCAAAATTGGGGTATCAATCATTAATACTCTTGTCCTTATACTCCAGCTCAAAATGACATCGCCGAACGCAAATATCAGCACATCTTAGAGACTATCCACAGCTTGCTGTTTGAAGTTAACCTTCCGCCATCTTTTTGGGTTGAAGCCTTACATACAGCAGTTTACCTCATCAATAGATTACATGTCCAATATTTACATAGTATCAGTCCTTACACCAAGCTTTATCAAAAACCTCCTTCCTACTCCCATCTTAAAATTTTTGGATGCTTATGCTATCCGTGGCTCCGCCCATACAACAATTCCAAACTTTCACCTCTCTCTCTTCCTTGTGTCTTCATAGGCTATGCTTCTGCCCAAAAAGGTTATAGATGTCTCAACCCTCACACGAGAAAAATCTACACCTTACGACATGTGGTCTTCAACGAGGCTATCTTTCCATACCAACAACAACGTGTCCCCACTTATTTCACTTCAGAACTGCCTCACACGCCTCCTTTGCTTCTCGTTCCCATATCAGATCTAGCTTGTTCGATTCCACCGACCACTCAATCACACTCCACCAATTCCACGCATAACTCTCCATCAACTAGTCACACTTCATCTCCTACTTCTACACCCGTCCCTACTACTACTCCCTCCAGTAATCCTACTCAACGTCCTCGCCCCATCCAACCTCCCACCCATCACATGCAAACCAGATTCAAGATCGGGCATTTAAAGCCCAAGGCCATTTTTAATTTACTCCATCACAATACCCTCACTGACCCTAACAACTACACTGAAGCCAATCAATATGAACATTGGCGGGCGGCTATGTCTGAAGAATTTCAAGCTTTCAATCTCAAGGAACTTGGGAGCTAGTTCCTCCTCACCCCTCTCAAAATGTTCTCGGATGTCACTGGACTTTTCGTACTAAATTCTTATCGAATGGCAATATAGCTCGGTATAAAGCTCGTTTGGTCGCCCAAGGGTTTAATCAAAAATATGGTATAGATTATATTGACACCTTCAGTCTGTTAGCTAAGATACCTACTGTTAGAGTTCTTCTTGTTATTGCTCTTCATCATAATTGGCCCATTCATCAATTAAACACTTCTAACGCCTTTCTCCACGGTCAGCTCTCTCATACCGTCTACATAAAATAACCACCTAGCTTCCTTGATGTCATTCATCCCAATCATGTCTGTCAATTGAAAAAGGCCATTTACGATCTGAAATAATCACCTCACTGTGGACCTCCGAAAGTACACCGTCTTACGGAGGAATAGAGTTATAAAGGGTACAACCGAACTATCCCGGAGGATAAAATAATCGCAGGCCTTTGTGCTCTTCGCAAGCGGGCCAATGGGAGGGCAGATTAGATCATACATACGATTAACTATTGAGGATAGCGTCTCTCATCTACGCACCTTGATGGGTAATAATATGCATAACCTGATCAGAGTCACGGGGTTTCCCCCACTTGATATATCAGCTCGAGTGAGGTCTATTTGATGTGGAATTCAATTTCCCATGGGCGCAAGCCCCCTGGTTAATTACATCTTAAGTTAGGGCCTAAGAAGACTCTTGATTAAGGATCCTATATTATTCTCTCAAATGGGATTGGCACATAATAAGGAGACTAGAAAGTTCATACTCGAAGGGAAGGAAAGGTTCAAACAGGCTTAATCCACATGCAGGGCTCATATTAACATTCGAATGGACTAAGTTAACAAGAAGAAATTGGAGAAAAAGAAAATACTGCCCTCAGAACATACAAGAGAGAAGGATGGAGGTGGCGTTATTTATGTGATGCAGATAGGCAGGGTTTATAACCTCTAAAGGATAGAGGACTTACCCACCAATGAGGCATACTACGAGACACCGATAATAATAGCCTTGAACCCTAGACCTATAGTGGATTTAATGTTCTACACACAATATTAACACCCGCGTCCTAGCTACTGCATTCTGGACTTATATCCTGCCTAAAAAGAAAGGCCAACTAACCACCTAGTCATATAAAATCCATGTTATCCGGTCGTCATGAAAGATGGGTGGGTGGCTTGAATTTATGAAGGGTAAAATACTTCTAGAACTAATGCAATTAAATTTTAATTTAGTTAATTTCTAATATAATGCATGCTGATTAAAATCTCCAAATCAGGAATGCATAAAATTTTAAAAAGGCTTATAAAATAATTTTTTAGAAAAACTAGACTTTCCCAGATCCAGTACCTCATCTTCATAAGTCAGATTATCTGGACTCTACCTGCAGGCGGGGAAGTATCTTAAAATAAGGAGAAAGGAGATACATTAATATGCATGTGACCGCGGATAATTCTGGCCATTTCCTAGATAGTTAAGTTTCTATGTTATTTAATTCTTAAAATATTAAATTTTAGTTACGAGTAAAAAAAGTTTTAGTCCTTAAAGAGCTAAACGAAATCAAGCACACACACATGCAAGAAATAAACCTAAAAAAAGCAGGCAATTTTTACTGCGCAAATAGAGTAAACATACTAATATAAATAAAACCACTAGAGTAAAAGAAAGTCCAAAGTCCATAGCAAGTGCTATATAAGTACAACTCAGGGTCTACATAAAAAGTAATTGTGGCTAGGCCCTACTGACAAAATCCTAGGTTCTGATCCTACTGAATGATGCAAGTCTTGAAAATAAAGCATTTTGTCTTCATCTTCTTCTTCTTGTCCTTCTATGGATCATCTTCCTCGGTCTTCGTAGGGTTCATCCTTCATAAGGGTATCCAAATGAAAAGAAGTTCCTTGCAAGGGGTTTTCTTTTCCCTTTATATCCCATATACTTGAAATGCCTCATTTTTGAAGACTTTCACAACTCGATACATTACATACAAATTACATTATCGAAAAAAAAATTTAGACTCTCCTGCATGGTTATCCTATACAGTTAAAATAAAAAATCTCAAGTAGTTATATATGAAAAATAAAATACTCATGCCAGCTACACTTGACTATGCTCTTATTTATTTTTGGGGGCTAAGCGTTTGAAGCACCTATAGCAAGCAATTATATACATGATTATTATTTATTGTAGCCCCCTTTATTTTAGCGCTGCATGAGTATGACCACCTATAGAAAATAACGTCAGTATCAAGATCGTCAATAACTTATGGGTAATCTATCGTACAACACATCATAAATAAAGTGCAATAATAAAAGAAACATCACAATAATCATTACGATAAAAATAACCAGCACACATGCCACATGCAAGAGCATCATATCATAGAAATAGAAAAGGAAAAAAATACCGGCCTAACCTAGAGCTAGAAGTAGTGCCCTAGCAAATAATTCTATGTGTGTGTGGTAGGTTGTCTGGCTTTGGATATATCCTATATAAGGTAATTTGATTAAAGTTGCTTATGATTCAGTTAGTTGAAGGTCAAAAAGCAAGATTTTGGTTTGAGTTTAAGTATTGATATTTTAAGGTTGATTTTAAGAGTTTTATTTTTTAGTGTTTAGTTGATTACCATATTTATTACTCACCAAGGTCGTGAGGTTTATTTCACCCTCCTTGGGGCTAGTTTAATAGCCTCGTAGGCCTGGGTTACCTAGTAGTAACCAATTTTGTTAGATTAATTTAGTTGGTTGGTTGATTTTAATACTTAGGTCAATGTTTTATGGAGTTAGGTTGGATTAGCAGATTTTAGAAGGTCCAGGGTCACCCTACCTAATAAGTTAAAGGGGTCCAAAAGGTCACTTTTAGAAGCAAATTAGGTTTAGGGGTTCCATTATTTTTATTAAATATTAGACCTTACAATGAGTAATTAGACTTTGAGTTTACTGGATTTGGAGTTTTCTACATAAAGTTATAATTTTTAGAAGTTTTGGGCAATTAATGAATTATTAAAACTATTTAATTAAGGGCTGTTTTAGGAACTTTGATCCAAATCAACTTCAAACCTCTTGGAATCACCTACAAAGGTCAGGAATAACCCAAGGAAGAGTTCCCAAGTGTTTAGAAAATTTAGAATTTTTAATAATTTTTAATTATTTAATTTAATTAAAAGAATAAATTTTAATCAAAATTAAATTAAGATTCAGATTGAAGTCCAATTAAGGAGCTTTTAATTTTTTGCAATTAAGGGCTGAATTCTAAAGAGTTTGATATATTATGGATAATTTTTGGACTTAATTTGAATTTATTAGAATTTTTTAAAGTTACCAAGTCTTACTTAAGAGGTTAATTAGAGTTTGTTAATTAAGGGGTTTAAAGAGTCTTGAAAATTTCTAAAAAATTTCAGGGAGTTTAAGTGTTTCAAGTTTCAAGTCATTCAGAGGTGTATCCTAGCTTCTAGAATTTCTCTAAGTCCGCTAGAAGGGTCCTTAGTTATTATCCTTAGGGTGTCACTAGGTTGAATAGGTTTAAATCAAATGTTGGTATCTAACCCTTGAGGTAACATAAAGGGAAATATATAAAAACATAACACATCGTGTCCTTAGACCTAGGAGAGCCTAAACTAAGTGCTCGTGCAACCTACAAATGCAAGGACTACTAAACACTAATTAAATGAGATTAACGATGTGATTAGTGCATGATTGAAGTCCAATCATCCACTAATCCTTCCCCCATAAATGTTATTCACATGCATAGTCTATGTTTGAAATTCCATAAGTAGATCTCTCAAAATCATGGATTTAAATATTTATATAATTTTTAAAATACTTAAAATACATATATATTCAAGATATGAATGTATAAGTTTAAAAATAATATAATTAAAACATAATTTAATGTATATATGCATGAGAGATCCACTGACCACCTAAGGGGAGGGTTTAAAAATAATTTTTAATTTCAAAATAATTAATACATTATTTATTTAAATAATAATTAAATATGAAAGATAATTAAGTAAAAAATAAATAAATCAAAAATAAGTTTAAATATCTAAAAATAAGTTTAAATAGAAATACATAATTTTTTGAAAAGTATGAGGTATTATACATAAATTTTCAATTTAAAATGAATTTAATATGAATTTTTGAAGCTTAAAATGATTAAAAGAAATTTTTAAATAATTTAAAATAATTAATATTTAAAAATAATTATTAAATTAGGTTAAAAAAAATTTTTGAAATAAAAATAATTTTTATAATAATTTTTTTCTTTTATAATTTTAAAAGATAATTGAATTTTAAATTAATAAATTATTAATTAATAATCTAAATATTTAATTAATTAACTAATTAAGAATTATTTAAAATAATAATATTAAACATAATTTTTTAAAATTAAATAATTAAAAAAAAGTTTTCTGATTATAAAGAAAGTAAAATATCATTACTATTTTTATTATATATTTTAGTTAAAAATAATTATTAATATTACCTAAATATTAATTATTTATTAACATATAGTAATGATTTGAAATAATTAAATATTAAATTAAATTTTAAATTAAGGTATATTAAATATTACTCTGAAATAATAAATATTGTTTTAAAATAAAATTATAAATTTTTCATAAAATGTTTTAATAATTTATAATTACTTATTAATTAAAATTTTAAACTAATTTTATTTTTGCAATCATTGCCAATGTGGTTTGCAATGTTGCCAATGGGTAGTTCAAAACTGCCGATGTGGTTTGCAATCATTGCCAATGATTGTGCGGCAATGATTGCGGCTGCGCGAGAATCAGCGACGCGGAACTTAACCACGTAGGCGGAGCCCCGATGCCGTTGGATCTTCCGCGATTTCGAATCAAGGGCTGAGATCGCGCCGGACGAAGTCACTAACCACGAGATCAGATCCGCTGTCGAACGGATGCCACAGAACGGTCAGATCCAGACCATTGATCGTAAGATCAACGGCTTAGATTTTACATAACTTGGATGTTACGTAAACCGAGCCCTAGAATCCATTTTTTGTCTCATTTGATCGATATAATGGATCAAATTCAATGAAATTTTAAATATAAGGTCTATGAATGAAGAGCATTCGTGTGGGGTAAGATTCGAGTTCTAAAACGCACGGTGTGAAAAGCTATTCAGCTCTAAGTGTTGTGACCTAGGTCTAGGGTTTTTAGAAAATCTCACGTTAGATCTTTGGGATCTTGGTACGGTTGAGCTTGTAGACTATCCACGAGTATTTCCCTAGTTGAAATCGAGCTTTAATATGCCTTGGATTAGTGGGAAATCGCCTTGGAACACTTAGGGTCTCGAGTCGTCAGAGATCTCGCCGCCGCCGGCTTTGACTGATCGGGTTTGGCTTGGAGAAGGTGGGGGAAGTCTGGGGAAACTCTCTCACAAAATCTCATGGCTTAAGGAGTCTTAGAGAGAGATTGTAAAAGTCCTCTTTAATCAAGCCCTAAGACTCTATTTATACATCCTAACCCTATGATGGACGACTAGGATGGTCCCTAGGGTTAATTAGGAGGGAGGGGAGGTGATTTGGTCATGGCTTGGGTTAAGGACTCATTAGGAAAGATTTGAATGCATTGAATGGGGTTAATTTGACCTAAATAGGTCAATTTGACCCTGGGAGACTTAGGTTGACCAAGTCAATGGTTGACTTGGTCAACCTGGTCAATTAGACCCAAGGGATGGGGGGAATTGAGCCTAAGATGACCTGGAATGGGTTTAAATTTGATTTGGGCTCATTAGGGTTTAATGGGTCAACCTGGGTTGACCTGGTCAACCAGGTTGACCCAAGGCATGGGTCTGAGCTCAACAGATGTGGTTTGACCCTTGGAACCCAAGAAAAGTGGGAGATTGAGCCCAGGAGGTTTGAATTTGATTTGAAATCAAAAGGAGGAGGTTTGGGTCAGTTTGGGTCCGCTTGGGTTGACCTGGTTAATCAGGTTGACCCAGGGCCTGGGTCTGGGCTCAACAGACTAGGCTTGACCCACTGAACTCAGTAGAATGGGTCTTGGGTGAAAACAAGGTCAACACTCGCCAGTGGTTTGCCACTTTCTCTGGCTACCTTCTCTCTCTCGGCTTCTAATTTAGTTCATCCGATCCTTCTTTACTTATCTATCACAAATCCAATGTCTCTATGTATTTCCTCGTGTATGTTGATGACACACTTACCACAGAAAATTCTCCAACTGAAATTGATACTCTTCTACGTCATCTCCACACCAAATTCAAGATGTAAAATCTCTGCTCAATCTCCCAATTCCTCGGCATTCAGGTGGTTAATACCTCCTATGGTTTACATCTTAATCAAACAAGATTTGTGGAATCTATACTCTCCAGAGCAGGTATGCTCAATTGCAAATTGGTGTCCACTCCATCCCAAATCAAAGTCTCTCGCATCGCCACCACGACTACTGCCTTCTCTAATCCCACTCTCTTTTGTCATCTAGCCGGCTCGCTTCAATACCTCACTCTCACTCGTCCTGATATATCCTTTGCGGTCAACAAAATTTTCCAACACATGCAGAATCCTCTTACTACTCACTTCGATGCACTTAAATGTCTCTTGCGCTATATTCAAGGTACGTTGCATACTGGGTTGCCACTATTTCGTTACTCACTGCTTTTACGGTCTTATGCATATTCTGATTGGGTCAGAGATTCTACCGATCATAAAACCATCTCAGGTTACTACAACTACCTCGGCTCTTCTCTCATATCATGGAGTGTCAAGAAACAAACCACGGTAGCTAGATCCTCCACAGAAGCGGAATACCGAGCCCTTGCAGCTGCTGCAGCCAAAATCATTTGGCTTCACCAGTTACTTAAAGACTTCAACTGCTCTCCCACGGCACCCACTCCTCTTTTCTGCGACAATACCTCGGCTATAGCATTTTCTAATAACTCAATTTTTCATGCCCGTACAAAGCACATTGAAGTCAACTGTCACTTCATCCGAGATTGCATCAAGGATCAAACTATCATCATTCATCATATCTCCACCAAAGATCAAATAGCTGACATCTTTACCAAGCTACTTTAAATCTCACGATTTCAGCAGCTTACAACCAAATTGGTTACATCTTCAGATGCAACAGTTTGAGGGGACCTGTTAATACTTCTTGTTATTTCCTGTACACGTGTACTCTTAGTATTGGCTCTGCCTGGTTTATTTGTCTATATATACTGTAATTGTATTGTATCTAATGTATTGAGTCTTATCTTCTTTAGCTTATCTTTCTTGTGTCTCCTCTCTCTCATCTCTGTTCTCAATATGTAGAGATGAATAAGCATATAGATAAACAAGCTCTTATATCTTCACTTGAATGCATGCGCATAAGGTGCACCCAACTTCCCACCACTTCGTTTTTCTCTTCTTAAGTATATTTTTTAGATATATGAGCATAAAAGTATTTGTAGTTTCAACACATATAAACATGATTGAACATTGATACATCGTCAAATAATTTTTATGACCGAGAATGAATCTCGAGGTGGAAACTTCCAAAATTAAATTTTGGACCAACCAAACTTTGATTTCAGCAAACTTATAGTTGAACTGAACGTCTCGAAAAGACGAACCCAACAACACCAAATTCAACCCAGTTCGAGCCTAAATAGGTCCAATTCAAAGTCTCGTAGCATATTTGGAAGGTTTAAACCATAATTTGGATGACCAAATGATTTCTAAATGTGACATGCTTATTGTTGAATCGAGTGGATCAACGAGACGAATCCAATGAGCCCAAGATCACCAAATTCTGATATCATTAAGACACTCAAATACTCGATAAACGATCAACGATCAAGGGAGCCAATATCAACCGTCCATTCAGAACACCCCAATATGCTCTTGATCTTCCCTTTATTTACTGGTTATGTCACTTCCAAAAAATTATAAATAAAGCCCTCATTCTTCATTGAAGGGGGAGCAAGCAAGGAAGAGAAATCAGAGTTCTTTTGCCACCAGACTCCTCCTCGACCACTGCCTGATCATCGACCGTCGCCAGACTTCCTCCTAGCTACCGACTGTCGCCAGACTTCCGCCCGACCACCACTTGTCGCCAAACTTCCGCCCGGCCACCAACCGTCGTAGGGCTTCCATCCGATCACTGTTCTTCGATAGATTTCAACCCAACGGTTGACTATTGTAGTATGATCGTCCTCGAGTTCAACGACGAATCAATCATTTGTAATATATTCAAATACCAGTGGATTCATTTCAACTAGACGTGGCCCCGTAATTTTTCCCTTCAGTGTTTTCCATGTAAAAAATTCTGCTGTTTCTACTCTGTTTGTAAGTTGGATACTTGTATAATGCTAAGACGCCAAATTTAATACTTAACCACCGCGAATATTCTAGCCCGCAACAAACATATCACATAAATTTATATGACACAAAAGCAGATATGGGGCTTCTTTTCAAGCACTTAGCACAAGAAATTTGTATTATAATTTCTATTCTAATCATGATAGCTTTGATATATCTATTACTACCATTGGCCAAAACCAATTGATCCGTTACTCCTACGCTCCTATTAAATTAATTTGCATAATTTGTATTATACTAACATTCGTTACTAATGAGTTAAGCTTCCATTAAAAATATGATTAGTTAAATTATTATGCTTTCATTTTCATCCAGCTGGTGCATCAATGACTTCTGCAAAAGTCTATAAAACAAATAAATTAAGTGCATCGAAGTTGCAGAAATCAATGGAGCAATTACTCCTACTCCTCCTCTTTTCCTTGCTAGTCATCGTCGTTACCCTAACTCTGATCATCAAATCCAGCAATTCCAGCTCCAGATCATCATCAACTTACATCTTCCCAGCTCCTCTCCCGCCAGGGCCCCGCCAGCTTCCGATCATCGGCCACTTACATCATGTACTCTCCGGCGACCCCATCCCCCACATTTCTCTCCGAAACCTCTCCTCCCTTCACGGCCCCATCATGCTCCTCCGCCTCGGCCAAGTAAACTTCGCCGTCATCTCCTCCCGAGAAGCCGCCGAAGAAGTCCTCCGAACCCACGACCTCTGCTTCGCATCTCGCCCAGAGATCAATCGCGTCCGGCCCATAACCTACGGCTTTCGCGACATCGCTATGGCACCTTACGGCCCCAGTTGGCGCCTTCTACGCAAGATTTGCATAACAGAGCTGCTCACAGCAAAGCGCGTAGCTAGCTTCGCATCTATCAGGAACGAGGCGGTGTCAGCCTTAGTCGAAAGCATCGTCGCCGTCGCTGGAAGAAAAGAAGCTGTTAATCTCAAGCAAAAGCTTGAGAAGACTACGAACGATATTGTAACGAGGGCGGCCTTCAGTAGGGAGTGTCGACAGGGGAGGAAGGAGGAGTTCCTTAGGCTGCTGAGGGATATGCTTTCGCTGTCGTCGGGATTAGACTTGGGCGACCTTTTTCCGTGGCTAAGGTTTGTAGATACCGTACTTGGAGTGAAGGGTAGAATTGACGGGCATCTTAGGGGACTGGATGCGATCCTGGACGAGATCATCGGCGAGCATGAAGCACGACTGAGGTTGATGAAGAGCGAAGGGATTGACGACGGGACCGGCGACTTGTTGGATGTTCTGCTTAGGGTTCGAGACGAAGAGCAGTTTGATCAATCGATTAGCATTGAGAACGTCAAGGCGGTCGCCCTCGTAAGCCTCTTTGCCTTAGGAATATATATCATAAAGTATATATATATACTAATCAAATCTCTACAGGAGCTATTCTTTGCTGGCATAGATACAACATCTTCTACAATGCAATGGGCCATATCTGAACTGATGAGAAATCCCAAAGCAATGGAGATGGTGCAAAGAGAGATCCGACAAGTGGCTGCAATGGGACGTAAAAGAAAAATAGAAGAAGAAGACCTCAACAAGCTCAACTACTTAAAACAAGTTATAAAGGAGACTCTAAGGCTCCATCCTTCCCTTCCTTTACTGCTACCGAGATTGTGCCGTGAGACTTGCCAAGTGCAAGGATTTACTGTGCCGGCTGGCACGAGAGTTATTGTCAATGTGTGGGCGTTAGGCAGGGACTCTCGATATTGGGATGATCCTGAGGAGTTCTTGCCGGAGAGGTTTGATGAAAAAATAGTGGATTTCAGAGGGGCTAATTTTGAGTTCTTGCCTTTTGGAGCTGGGCGAAGAATTTGCCCAGGGATGAATTTTGGCCTGGCGAATGTGGAGCTCACGCTGGCTAATCTGTTGCTTTGCTTTGACTGGGACCTGCCGGATGGAATGAGGGCAAGGGATCTGGATATGAGTGAGGTGATTGGATCAACTTCTGCGAGGAAGGTTGACTTGTGTTTGCTTGCAACTACATATATTTCTGCTAACAAAGTAGCCTAGCTTGCTAGCTCAGATTTTTGGTGAAAATTATCATGTTAAAAAGGCTTTTGAATGAGATAAGAAACTTAAGCTTCTTTTGAGATAATTTTTTTATTACTTTTTAAAATACAATAATTTTCTTATTTTAGATATTTTTATACTGAAAAGCTGCTTTAAAAAATAATAAGAAAGTTATCCCAAATAAATTGCTTATTTGGTATTACGTGAAGGGAGTTGAATCAATCTAATGCCCATTTTATCTCTTGAATTATGAGAGAGTACCACCTCATATTGCCCGTTACTTCCACCATTCTTACTAGCTAGGTATCGGTTGTCTCCGATTACTGCCAACCATCATAATACCTCAATATGTCACATGTTATTTTTAGAAAATATATATAGTATCAATTCCTGGAAGATATATGTTATGAATAATAATATAAATATTTATTTTAATAAGGTATGAGGAATAAAAAAATTGAATAAAAAGAAATAATTTTATTTTTATTTTATAATATTATATATTTTTTCTTTACCACTTATCTATCCATTTATTCATATTTTTTCTTCGCCTCTTATAACTAACTTATTCACACTAGTATAAATACATGTGCACCAATATATATATAATAAAAATTTAAAATAAATTAAAAAATATATTATGTTAAATAGCACTAACTTAGTAAATTCAACAAACATTCGTGAAATCTTCGAGTACAACCTAATAATTCATAATTCTTAATAAATTAGAAAAATTCATATTATTATACTTTTAATTATATTTTCTGTGATATACTTGTAGAAATTTAAAGCAATTTAGATATCTAATTCTAAATCTAATGCATGACTTGCCAAAACACTTAGTTTTCTACTGAAAACTATTGCTATAAATAACATTCAAAAATAAAAAATGATATGATGATTTTTCTACCGAATATGCGAACAATCTAATACAAATATATACATATGTATGTAAAGATTCAAAGGTAAACTATTTAGAACAAAAATATAAATGATGCAAAGATTCAAAGGTAAACTATTTAGAACAAAAATATAAATGATATGATGCAATTTTTATTGATTTTCTACCAAATATGCAAACAATCTAATGCAAATATATACACTTGTATGCAAACATTCAAAAATAAAAATGATATGATGCAATTTTTATTGATTTTCTATTGAAAATATGAACAATCTAATGCAAATACATACACATGTGCATGAAAAAATTCAAAAGAAAACTACTTGAGACCAAAAAAAAATTTTCCTAAGGATGAATAATAGAAAAAAGAAAGAACCAAATTTCGTGAAAAACATAAATATATCCCCAAGAATATATTCGCTATAAGAATTTGAAATCAAACAAAGAAACATGTATTTTTAATGTCAGCAAACAACTAACAACTTAGATGTGCATAATTAATTAACTACACTTACATTTTGCAAACAATAACTAAATTAACAAAATAATTAAAAATATATATAGAAGTAACAAAATTGCATCATATATGTATCGGATGAAGTTACCTATGATTACAATCTGCAACCAAGAATAAAATTAAGAAGAAAATGAAGTAAAGAGGAAACAAAAAATCAAGTTGTAATTGAAAAAAGACACTACATCTTCGGAGACTTTGGAAGATAAAAGATCTTCAAATTCAAAAGAGAATTATTTATTCAATAACCCAAACTTTCTTCAGAAAATCAAATTTTCCAAGAACTGAAGCATATAATAAGATAAGGTATGATTCATGAGAAAGCACCGAACAATGTACTCAATGCAAGGCATGATATGTGAGCATATTTAATCCAAAGCACACACAGTTGAGTTCCAAAATATCATGGTCGATGTCTTCTATCATACCTTAGATGGCCCTATGAAAAACCAAGATCCTAGGGAAGCAATTTGTAATCAATCCAAGACCCCAAACAGAAGAACTCAACTTTGGACATACCATATGATACCTACAAGTAATTAGTACACACATACTTTACAATGAACATGAATCATATCGCGCACATATTTGTGTAGCTCGTCACACATCTACAACTCTAGTACAATAATACATAGTCAAATGCAGATAATATTAGACCCAAATACAAATCAAAAGAAAATAATTCACATAACATAACAAGCATGCATTTTTTACAATAACTATAGACTTAATACTCAGCAACGCTTCATAACTTCATATTATTTTGGACACTAAAATCTGTTATTTTTGTATTCCTACGACTGAAACTCTATTTTAGTGACTGAATGCTTACGATGTATAATATTCGTTGATCCAAATATTCATGATATCATTTAATCAGTTACCGGCGAAGTTGCATCTCTCACAATCTTACTCTAGCACAAAATGGTAGTGGTTACATAACCTTAGCTCTCTAATGCAGAAGTTGAAGAGGATAGTTGCTCCACAGCAACACAAGTATCGCAGATCTAGAGTTCTCTAAAAACCTTACAGATCCATAAGAACGACAAGACAACGAGAAATAATGATATCACTATTTTGCACATACATCTTCTCTATGACTTCATGTCAAGCACATCAAATGCACAACATACTGAAATGAAATGATGGATACTATGAAGATTAACATTTATAATAAAAAGTACAATCATACATGCAATCACACTTGCCAAAGCTTCTACGTATTCATCTCTATATATCTATAGATCTCAATGCAAATTGCATCATAAATCCCCAAGGACAAGCCGACTCTAAGAAAATTTCAACTGATGTGCATCGTTTTATCACCTCAAGCTAAATCAGTAGACCAACAAACAGAACTTAAATACGTACCATTTGAACAACCTTTTTCATCCGTGCTTGGGACCGACATTGGCATTGTTAATTTTTTTTTAATAATATTACCTCTATATTTGAATCATTTAACAATAATAAAAAATCCATTTCATATAAAAGGTGAATCACAACTGAATAGACATTAATAAAGCACTTCATTTCAATATAATAAAAGCCTTAATCCTCAATGATTATGAAATCCAAAATTAAATCGAATTCAAATTTTTCATTTCAGATTGATGGATTGGGTCAAATGTTTTACACCCCTGCTGCAAATATTAATTTATGACATGAAACATAATGCTAATTGGGTGAGAAATAGACGTTATTTGAATAGTTAAACAAGTCAGTTCGTCGGCAGATAAAAAGAAAATAGCTAATTTTGGATCCATCATAAAAATTAATAACAAGTTGAATATATAAAAAACAATACTAAAAATAACAGAAAAGAACCCACCAAAGTAATTCAAAGAAGGAAAAAAAAAATGGAAAGCACTCTTAAGACTAATGAGAAAGAGGTGAAAAAAGAATAGGAATCTAATCATTAAAACTTATCACTAAAGAAACTTCTTCTAGCTAAGCAATCACTATTATTACATTTATGGGCATATTGAGAGAGAAGAATCTACCAGTAGTTGCCTCTAAATAGAGCATATATCATCAGAATATATGAAGTTACTGAAAAGGACAAAGCCAAAGAAAAATATTTCATTTTAGCCAAAATAGCAATTAGCCAGACACATCATAATGGCAGATGAAACAGCACTAAGAAATATTTGTTGTGTTTGAATTACATTATCATGTGGGGCCGACTTTCCCAATACTATTATAATTTATTGACACATTAAAAAAAGAATTAATTGTTAAAAATAAATAATAATAAAAAACCCTCAACCTTTTTCATCAGGTCTTGGGAACAGCATTGGTGGTTTTAATTTTTTTTTAATAATATTACCTCTAGATTTGAATCATTTAACAATAATAGAAAATTCGTATCATATAAAAGGTGAATCATAACTCAACAGATAGTGATAAATTAAGCACTTAATTTTAATATAATAAAAGCCACAATCCTCAATGATTATGAAATCCAAAATTATGGAAGAAATATTTGATGATGGATATATCAACTATGAATATTCTCAAATGTAAAAGAGTCAGAGCAGTGGGCACCCAATAAGACTTGCTCTATTACTTTTTTAGAAGAATAAAAATAGCATAAACCTCCTCATATTTGTAAAATAAGATTTGAACCATTTAACATTAATAGAAAATTCATATCATGTAAAAGTTGGATCACATGATGAAAAATAACTCAAATAAGTATAGTATCACAAAATACCAAAGATTATAAATCTTATAATAACATAGTCTTACAGTCATAAAAGGAAAGAATACAAGAGCCACAAAACCAGCAATGAATATAATTAAAAAAGTAATAGAAAAACACATATGATAGTTTAACTTATGGAAAATGGATAGTGTAGTTTACTTCCAGTACATGAATGAGGCTCAATCAATCCTTAAATTCAACATAAAGAAAATTCAAGGTCTAATGAGTAATCATATTGGATTGTTGTATAACAATATATTAAAAATTTTCTAGCAATTGAGTCAATATAGATTCCACTACAAAAAATTCAAGAAAAGTTTCTGTAAAAATGTTCACTTGGGATAATGATTACAGCATGACAATCCAATGTACTTAGGATAAGGATAAGTATTAAAGAATAACTTGAACAATTGGAAGTGTAAATGAGCCAAGCTTGAGAAAGTTTATCCTTGTTCCTACAGCAAAGATAATTTACACAATTACAAATTTTATATATTCAGTTAGGAGACCTCATCATAAATAATAACAAATATTTAATGGGTGGCACTGCATTGGTTGCATGAGAAGAGAACCCAAGCCATCCATGATGCAGTTGCCATTCGTTCCAATAAGTATGCTGGCTCTGATACCAATTTGCTCTAGGAGCTAGCAAGCGCTAGACTTGAAAGAAATGACAAGTAGAAAAAGATAATAAGAAGATAGTAAGGCCAAATATCAAGATAGTATATCAATGCCCTTGTATTCTTCTGTTACATCATATATATCTCATTCCTTACTTCTATGAGATGTGAATAGGCTATATTAAGTAAAACAGAAAAAAAAAGTTATATGTTGTACTATTTATGATATAGTTAGTAAACTTACTAATAATAAGTAGTGATAAAAAAGGTGAAGCTTAAGAATGTTTATCCTTGTTCCTACAGCAAAAAGAAATTGGACATGGACATCTCATAGACAATTTACATAATTAAAAATTTTACATATTCAGTTAGGAGGCCGCATCATAAATATTAACATACATTTAATGTGTGGGACTACATCAGTTGCATGAGAATAGAACCCAAGCCATCCATGATGCAGTTGACATTCGTTCCAATAAGTATGCTGGCTATGATACCAATTTGCTCTAGGAGCTAGCAAGAGGTAGACTTGAAAGAAATGACAATAAAAAAAAGATCATCAAAAGATAGTAAGGCTAAATATCAAGATAGTATATTAATGTCATTGTATTATTCTGTTACAGCATATGTATCTCTTTCCTTCCTTATATGAGCTATGAAAAATCTACATAAAGCAGAAAAAATGAAATGAAAACAACAATTAAGAAATAGAGTACAGGAAAAGCAAACTCCAGGCAGGCTTAATTTAACGAAGCGAAGTGGATTAATTTGACCAAACAGGTGTACTATCTGAAATGGTTGATCGTGTGCTATTTCCTACTTGCTAGAATGGCCATCCAAGGAGGTAGAGTGGTGTGGGGTGCAAAAGCTCTTATCATTGTCCTGCAAAAAAATCCACAAAGCAATCTCCAAACCGATATAATTGATACAACCTTCCACCAAGCCTATATATAACTTGAGAAAAAAACCAACAACTCACAAAGCCTAACTATAAAATTGAGTAGAATATGAACCTAAAAAGTTAGATTTAGAGTTCCGGGCCTTAATCAGTCCAAACGATTCATCCTAGGCATAATTGTGTATAGCAAAAATAATGTACGTTGATGATATCATATGTGAAGCAGAATTCAGGAATAAGAATTGCAAATTTAATAGTCCTACCTAAAAGATATTTTCACTCACCAAGTACTTCAGGTGCCAAAATATTTTAGAGAAAGGGAGCTTTAAAAGCTGATTAAAAGCTTTGACAAGATTTGGAATTACCATAGTTTTGGAGGTCTTTGAAGCGTTGAACCAGGTGATTCATTTGCCAGATGACCCAGAAGAAAATAATAGATAGTGTGTCACTATATTATGAGTGCTATCAAAATGTGTGTTTCATATATGAGATAGCTTTTTTATGATTTTTTTTCTTTAGATAACTGATGCCCAAGACTTAGTTATTGTTATTAAGTCTTTTTTAGCAACATGTTTTAAAAAAATTTTATGTCAAGAAGAAGGCTTTCACGATCAAATTTATTGGTGTGGTTGCTGAAAAAAAGTTTTCCTCCGCCTTTTCATGAAAAAAAGTCTACAATACCTACGAAAGTTTAAAAACAAATTATTTTTCTCACTAATCTTGAGGATAGCCGCAATCGTCCCAAAAGAACAAAGCTCATGCGCAAACCCAATATAGTTCATTCTTTATATTCCTTTTTTTGCAGATTTTAGATTGAATCTGTCCTTCAAAATCTTCTTGTAAATCAAAGTGTGATAATTATTTCCCTACATCTGTTATATTTCTTGCATCTTAGAGGCAAGAACAGCAAAAGAAATTCCCAAAAACTTATCTTCTTCCCCAAAACAAATACTTTAGGCTACTCCTACTCAAGCAAATTTCTCTTACCTTTTAGCAAAGACTTTCAGCGAATCAAGGAGAAAATAGAGAAGATGAAGAAGAAGAAAATAGAGACAATGAAGTAAAAAAAAGCAGAGAAGAAGAAGGGAAGAAAGGGAAAAATAGAGAAAAAGCAAGGGAAAAGAAGAAGCGGAAAATAAAGAAGAAGAAGAAGAAGAAGAAATGGAGAGGAAGATGAGGAAGAAAAAGAATAAAGTAAGAAGAGGAAGAAGCAAGAAGAAGAAATGGGTAGAAGTTACCTATGCATGAGAGAGAGCCAGTGATAGGGTGGGCTTTGGGTCGTGCGACAGAGCGAGAGGAGGAGGGCTTCGTTCCTTCTGGAGTGTGCAAACAAGAGGGCCGGCGGTAGGGTGGGCTTCAGGTCACACGAGAGAGAGGGGAGGTGGAGGGCTTCGTTCCGTATGGGGTGTATGAACGAGAGGGATAAGAGCGCAGGAGAGATGCGCCATTTTGTGTAGGGTTGTGTTAGATATTCGTTCACGATCAAATGAAATGATGGATAAACACGAATTGAGTCATTTCATTGAAGATGATATTATACGAAGGTATAGGAATATAGTTAAAAAATTTAACGATGGATATTAAGTTAAGTTTTTTTAACGAACGATCAGGATGATGTATCGAAAGAATCACAAGCGACACTTTAATAGTAGTATAGATATATTCAATTATATCATATATAGAGATGAATAATTATATAGATGAACAAGCTCTTATATCTTCACTTGAATGCACATATGGTGCACCCAACTAGCCACCTTCAGTTCTTTTTTCTCATATTAAACATTATTGAACATATTATAAAAAAATTATAAAATTAGATATATACAACCAAATAATATATAGAATAATAATAACAAGGCATTAATTTTTAGTTAATCTCCCTTTAGTTGTTCGGTAAAGATAGTAAATGCTTCTTGTCTTGGATTCACTTGTCCTTTTCAATAACTCGCCCCTTAGTAGAGAAAGTTAATTTGGAAATTGCATGTAGACACATATATGCCCATGTAAGCTACATGCAGATATCACATCAAGTTCCAGATCATGGATTTAGTCAAGGGGAGGATGCGGTAAAAGTAGCACTCACCCAAAATAAGTATTGTCCTACAGAGCAATTGCCAGCTCCAGGTAGTAATCATCCTTGGTGGGTTCCTCCAAAGAACTCGCTTTGATAGATGTTCGCCCTAAGAGGCAATCAACCCAATAGTATATCTCTCTTACAACATTTTTTCACAATCAAAGCCACCTTCCTATTGCATATATCCTTAATTAAGCTATAGGAAGCGCATACCTCTAAATTCCATGGTCATGACTTCATTCACTGAGCTTGTCATTGGCTCACAGCCGCTTCCACCTGAAGGACACACGTCTCATTCAAATGAACTTACCTCCAAAGCCTCACTCTAGCTATATGTTAAGCCCCCATGACTCGCCCAAAACACTTGCCCTTTGAACACTCGCCTAAGATACCCGCATGAGAGGAGGGGGTCACACTAGATATAGGAGTCCACATGTACATCATTTAGATAATCTATGCGTCTATGTGAGTTTGTATTTGTCATGTCATGTACTATTTTTTTCTATTTAATCTAAGTGTAGTCTTTCTTATAATCCTGTTGTGAGGATTACTCATAGAGATATCAAAACTTTCTATTTACTTTGCTACTCACTAACTTCCCTCATTTGGTTGTTTAACTCAAGCTTGCAAAGGACCTACTATCATTAAAACCAGGTATCATCCACAGACATATATATTTGGATCCAAAACTCTCAATATAGTTTATATCAAGATGGGATTAATTTTATTAAATGTGTTTTTGATTTCACATGTTGCATGTTATTCCTCAATATAATTGAAGTATTTGTTGACCTCGATTTTCACCAATTTACCCTCAAGCACCTTTCATCGACTTAATTAGACCTCGTCGAGTCCAGTTTGAGCTCGAGTCGACTCAAATTGAGTCAAATTAGATTCAACAAAGTTTAATTAAACTCGAACAATACTTGTTAGTCGTGTCAAGGTTGATTCGACTAGAATCGACATCAATTTAGGTTTGATTTTATTAATTTGGTCGAGTCGAGTCGAACCCAAATTGACCCGAGCCATATCTGATTTTGAACTTAATTTTAATTCAATTTACTTAATTTAATTCCAAATGAAAGCTTGATTGACTTTCTTGCTTAATTCAAATCATTTCTTAAATCAAACGATTGAATTTACGGTTGCGATAAAAGGGAATCCGCGATTCAGCCGAAATATTGCTGTTTAGAAAACTTTTGTGGTTTTGCAGTGAGCATGTATGAGAGAATTTCAAAAATCACGGGGAATCAGGCGAAATGGCTGGGATTCGCAAGATCTCTCTGGTTTATTTTCTCTGTTGTTCGCACCCCAGGGATTCTAATCCCCAACCCCGTCCTTCTCTAGCTCTCTTGTTCAGAATCGGACCGAACGGAAGCCCAAAAAAAAACTTCCATCCTAGTCGAACTCCTTTCCCTCGTGTGGCCGAACATGACAGACCCCCCTCTCCCATTCGACTCCACCTCCAGGTCCCGAACCTGACGCCGGCTCTACCTGGACCAGAGGGGGCTCGATGAATCCACATCGATGATCTAGTGGCTGTGGCCGAGCAAGTCTCCAAGAACTCCTTCTTGGAGAAAGGACCCACCACCTAAGATCAAATCTTAGGATACATGAATTCAAAAAAAGAGTAAAACTACTCAAATATTATTTATCTCAATCAATCTCCCCTTATTACAAGCATTGCTACCTATATTTATAGCCAAAAGAAGCAACATAAAAGGTTGCACACAACATAAGCAAGCACTAATCATATGTAGCCATATAAGCTACCAAATGGAATGAAACTATTCTGAAGTTAATACAATTAACGGCTCAGCTTCGGCATCATTCTACCGGGTAGGAGGAACTTCAGGCTCGTGGAAAGATGTCCGGTTGGCCGCCATAAGGAGGCGGGTTTGGTTGGCTAAATCAGTCTGGGTATTTCCACACGGTGTCAAATTTCCTACCAATCTTCAACTTCTTAAAGGTAGCATAAGAATATGGAATACCCTGTACTCCAATTCTTGCACCTTCTGCTGCCCCAAGACCAATGGCTCCCAAACCAATACAATGCACACTTTCCTTGCATTCTCCTGTGAAGATAGGAAGAATATGGTCTCCTTCCTTGAGTTTAGTAACACCCCAGCCATCATGAACATATTCAAATGCAGAAATCATGGCATCAATATTTCCAGTGCATTCGACACTTCGGTCGACTCCACCATTATTTTTTTCTGCAATGACCTCTTGAATTGGCTTGCTCTTATCATTTTTATCATTTGTGGGTTGCTCCAGAACAAGAAATCCACCGAACATGTCATCATCATACACGTCGTACATAGGTTCATCAAAGATAGGCAAAGATGACGATTTTGGCAACGGATCTTCAATTTCTTCGAGGCTGAACTCGACCGAGGGTGGGGTGGAAGAGATCTGATCGTCTGAAATGCCCTCATCGTCATCGTCGGTTCGTAAGGATATTCGTTCAATCCTTGATAATCTTAATTTGAGTCGGGCAATTTCTTGTAGAAGATCTTCAATTTCTTCTTCTTGACGTGGTCCCTGCCATGTCCATTGGGAAGGTATCTTATTCGATTTTTCAAGAATAGAAATTAATCTGTAAGAGGCAAACAATTCCAAATATGCAGCTACCACCAATTAAACCTTGCTATAATTTGAAACCTCAAAGAAATTGCTTTGGCCTTGTTTCTTGATTGAAGAAAGACTCTTGTAGCTCCATGCCTGATCAGTTAGTTGCAAGACTAGCTTCAATCAAAACATCTGATGGTTCACCTTTTTTTTTAACCGCTCAAGAATGTCCATCAGCTTCAAGATTATTGGGAATGTTTGGATGCGAGATCTTCTGGAGCAATTATCCTGTGGCTGAATAAAAAAAAAAAGAAGGGAACAACAGTATTCTTTGGAAAGAATGGAGTAGATAAGCAGCTGATTTGGATTGTCTAGATAAGGAAGAGCAGCTTGCAAATGTCTTCTCCTTTCTTCTTTGATTTGCCTTTCAGCATAAGGAAATAATTATCAACTTGAAAAACTTGTCCTGCTTTGATATGCCTTTCGGCATAAGGAAGAAGGGCCACAATGCCCACAACTGAAGACGTTCGCACGACTGGTTCGGACTTCAGAGTGGCTCCACCTGGGATGTCTGCTTCCTTAGCCTGGGATTCACCACTTGAGACGACTCAAGATACAGAGAGCAGAGGCTGGAAAGGAAAATAGGGAAAACACCAAATGTGGCCGCAACTGAGAAGCTAAGAGCAAAAGGCATCGCAACCGGGTAGCTCCACCTTGGATGAACCTAAGAAACTACTGTTCTTGATGTTCTTGAATAGGAGAAATGTGGCCAAATCGAAGATGGTTACTTGTGTTGAGGAAAGCATAATGGAGTAGAAGAAGAACAGTAGGTTGATGCTGTTAGCTGTTGGCGAGGGATGAGGATTGTCGATGCCGGCAACATCAAGGAGCTACTGTTGGTCCAGCTCTAATACCAAATGACACCAGACCATAGGGGGCTCGACAAATCTATGTTGATGATTCGGTGGTCGTGGCCAAGCAAGTCTCAAGAACTTCTTCTTGGAGAAAGAACCCACCATCTAAGATATAGGAATTCAAAAACAGAGTAAAACTACTCAAATATTATTTATCTCAATCAATCTCCCCTTATTACAAGCATTGCTACCTATATTTATAGCCAAAAGAAACAGCATAAAAGGTTGCACACAACATAAGCAAGCACTAATCATATGTAGCCATATAAGCTACCAAATGGAATGAATCTATCCTGAAGTTAATACAATTAACGGCTCAGCTCCGGCATCACCAGCCCTAGCTGTTGGCCCTTCTTCATTTGCAAGGTATATCTTCTTCTTCTTCTCCTTCTTCTTTCTCCTTTCTTCTTCTTCTTCTCCTTCTTCTCCTTTTTTTTCTTCTTTCTTATCTTCTTCATTGTCTTCCTTCATTCCTCCTCCTCTTACTCTTCTTTCTATGTTAACAAATTTTCTTTCATGCTATTAGTAAGAATTTCACACTCATTTGGAATGTAGGTTCTCTAACCTACAAAGGCTTTTCTCTAGAAATATGAGTGGGATAACCTCATGGAATGTGAATGAGCCCTATGACGTGGCTTATGTTGTTTGAAATATGAACCTTGGTGTATAAAATCTGTATTTGTTGTTAGCTTACATCATGCAATGTGTTTAGAACCTCATGTATAGGTGATAGAAAATTGTAGCGACTGTTACCAAGTGCATGGGAGGTGTTTGTAGTAATGCCTCAGAGAGATCTTTATTGCGTCGAAGCTTTGTTTTAAGAAAATTTGAATGGTCGATTGTATTATCTTTCTCTTTCGAACTTGTCAAATAGGTTTTAATCTCTATCATGATAAGTTTTGAGAACACATCCGCCGCCATTCTTTGTTTCTTAGCTTTGTGGAGTTTATTCAATTGATGAATGATGCTTCAATTTTTTTTTCTCTTTCTTTTTGAGAGTAGATAAGAGTTATTACTAGCTTTGGAAGGATCACATGGGATGTAAGCGAAAGATGTGTTGATTTATATTGCTCAAAAGAAGGGTTTGTGTGATTACGTTGTATATAAGATTTGTGCTTATTCATGAGTTGCATCATATGATACATAATTTGAAACTCCATGTATAAATGGTTAGGAATCACGAGAAGTCATGCTAAAACATGTATGAAAAAATGTATGTTTTAATGCTCGTGGAGAACCCTTTCTTTACGGAATTGATTGTTTCAAGAAAGCGTAGTTATTTTCCTTCTTTCTAATGGTTGGAATTCTGATATTTTTGCCACACTAATGATGAAGCATGATGTTAGTTATGAGTTTCTTTTTCTCTTAGCAAATAATTATATGTGATTAACGAATCCTGGTTGGAGAATTATTATGCATGTTTAGTGGAGTGAAGAAACAAGAGCTTATAGTTATGTTGGAGAACTTCTTATTATGAATTATGTTGTGCTGAAATATCTCTCTGGAAGAGTTACATTGTGTTGAAATATCATTTCAATGTGTTACAAAGTGTTCAATCCTGTCTATTATTCACTTCTACTCTTTTCCTTGCTCCCTCTTGCCTTAGAGGTGTTGACCCCTATATCTAAAACCACGCATAGAAGGACAAAAATGATGAACCGGGTAGTGCGCGGGTTGGTCCGACACCTTACTTGAAGAGTCAAATGATCTCCGATCGACAAACGGACTTCTCCATCACGTCCGGAATGCTTTCAACCTTTAAAAACTACATTTTGTTTATCCAATTCGAAGCATTCAGATTGGCGGCGCGACCGGAGTGATTCAAAAGCGGCAGTATGCAGTTCTAAAAAATTGGCCTCGTCGTTGACCAAACGATCTTTGATTGACAAACAGACTGCGCCACAGCGTCCGAAACATCATCAACATTCAAAATATGCATTTAATAAAGTCAATTGGAATCATCCGTGGTGGTGGCATGGAAATCAACGCAATCTTAATGCAATCCAAATACAAGGGCGCGCATGCTAAGAAATTTAGCCCTCGGCGTCGACCAAATAATCTCCGATCGATGAACGGACTACGTCATTGCGTCCGAAACACTGTCAATACTCTAAATCGACTATCAATTTGTCCAAACTAAAATTATGCCATGACCGACGAGGGTTCTAATACGATAATGCATATTTCGAGGAAATTAATGCTCGGCATGGACCAAATGACGTCCGATTGCAAAACGGACTGCGTCGTTGTGATCGGAACATCATTAGCACCCTAAATCCACTATCAATTTATCCAATTTTGATGTTCGACAAAATCGACATGCAAAATGAGAGAATTAGCACGCGAATCGAGAAAATACACAAATTGAGATTATTTTGGATTTATTGGAACATGGCTGTCATCCGAATTTCATGCTATTACTAATTATAGCAAGTCATTATTGACATTGCCTATGAGTTTAAGTAGAAAATGGAAAGTCAAATAAGATTTCAAATCGCATTAATTTGCAGAAATCCTTCTCAGAGATCCCGTAAATCGTGCTGTTGTAGCCGCTCCGGTCTTCTCTCGTCAGCTCCATGACATGATTTTTCCTCAATCTAGCTTTATTTCCGTCGTTCAAAAGAGAAATCTCAAGCTAAACCTCTTGCATGGGAATCTTCCGCCAAAACCTCATGCAAGCTCGGCCAACATATCAACCCATCTACAGCAAGCTACAGCTCCAGGGCAAATCCATCAACACCCCAAGTAGTTGTAATCTTCCCAACTACTGATCTGTTGTTTTCATAGCCAAAGACCCCCACTTATACCTCTCTCGGCCAGCAGAGCTCCAAACCCCATCTCCCGTTACAGTGTACAAAGAGGATAGGCAGCGAGCACCAGGACTTGATCGTGATGAACAAGAGCATTGGAAGCTTCCAAAACATTTCAATGCAATCTGCTATGATTGATGCAAGCAAAACCCACGGTCTTGATTCAGGCACTTCTGCATTCTCTCATCCACAATTAGATTCTCAACACTATGGCAAAGAGTACAGATAACTCATGAGGCCTTATACCATCCCAAATCCCTTCATTTTTCCATCTTAAAAGGAAAAGCCAGTAATCCATATGGCCATTATTTATCCCAACTTCATGCAATACAAAATCTGAATGAAGTAACCATGAGGATCCGTGCCATTCAACCTCTTAATCAGATCCGGTTACAGTCCTCACTTCACATATGCAACCTGCTCCGTCCACATCTCCTTTCCTTGCATTCCCTACTCGAACAAAGTCGGGATGGAGCTGCTTTCAAATGGGGTCTAAAAAAAAATAGAAAAAAAAACTGGAGCCAGGAAGGTGCAGGAGAACTGATGGAAAGAAGTGGAGAGGCCCAAAGAAAAGTCTGCGGGTCCAAACTCATGCAGGAATTGATGTCAACGTGTCCCTGATGGAGCCAATGACTTTGCCAAGGTTTTGCAAGAATATTGATGAAGGGAGATGGAGATGAAACTACATTGTCTGTTAGTTACTGATCTAGCTGTCAGAGACAAGGCAATCAAAGTACTTATGATCTATAATATTTTGTGGCTGCAGATTGGGTTTCATATTCTTTTGGAGGTGAGTCTTTATTGCTTAATAATGGAGAGCAAGATGAACACTTTCTCAAAGAATTCACAGAGAAAACACACTACATCTAATCATAACATGCCTTCCAAAGTTGAATCTTGAGGCTAGAAAAGATGCAACTCAAGTAGTTGTAAATTTGCAAGGAAACAAGTTCACTCATGATTGATTGCTTCTGATTATTTGGAAGCAAATAAAGATCTTTCAGATATTTCAATAACTGGATATGAAGATATGGATATTGCCTTACACCATGGTGTCGTTCTGAGGGAGTGCATCAAATATCAATGCATTGCAAGAGCTGTTTTGGAGTCTGAGCACATGAAATCGTTTTCTACTATCTACAACTTCCAAATTATGACATAGCAACGAATGTGTTTGCAACTTTCAGGAAACTCATGACAAGGCATAAGTCAACTGTAGCTGAATTTCTTTCTAAGAATTATGATTGGGGCAAGGGATCTTCAATTTGACAAGCTAGTTAGGCAGATCAAGAAGTTAAAGTTGATGTCACAAAGGAGAGATTCAAAAAAAAAAGAAAGATAGCAAAAAAAAGAAGGGAGAAAGAAAGATAGCAAAAAAAAAAAGGAAAAGAAAAAAGAGAAGACTTTTTACAAAATTTTGAGAACTTGTTTCGTCGTTTGCGGCGGACCGGAAAACCGCCCATACACGCTTTCATAAGCGTGGTGGGATGGGACCCCGGTGCGGCGCCTACAACGAGGCGGGTAATCACCTAAAAATCCCGTTCTCGGCGTTCGAGTCGAGCCGGCAAACCGCCTATACACGCTTTCTTAAGCGTGGTAGGAAGGGAACCCGGTGCGACGCCTACGACGAGGCGGGTAGGCCCTATACACGCTTTTCTTAGTGTGGTGGGGATAATTTTAAGTACCCGTACGCGGCTCTGTACCTACGGGGAAATAAATGCTCTTCTTTTTCAGGTACATTCGAAGACCCATACACGCTTTCTTAAGCGTGGTGGGGGATTGAAGACTTTACACGGCCGCGGTGTCCTCGAAAGAGGGCACCTATCATGCACGCTTTCTTAAGCGTGGTGGGAAAGGCCCAGTTTCCCGTAATTTCCCCTAAACGGGGGAGACGCCGGGAGGCTGCCGAAATTTTGTCTGAAATAAGACAAGGACTTGGACATTTGCACTCAAGCAAGAACAAATTTTGAACAAAGGGAACTCATATTAAATTCAAATGAACATCAAATGAATTAAGTTAATGAGCAAGATTTGAACACAGGATCAAACTTGAATTGAAATTGATTAAATAAGGTTGAATTAAACTCAATTTGAACAATGAAGTGGACTTGACTAAGAACTTGAATCAACTTCGGACCATAATGGACTTATGAATATTCAAACTTGATTTGGACAACAAAACATGAACTCAAATTGGACCTGATTTGAACAGCAGGGGACTTTTGGACTCAAACTCAAAATCGAGCACACTTTGGACTTGAAACAAATGAGGATGAGTTTCACATCAAGTCATATAAAAGATGTCATAATGCTCCAAATAAAATTTTAAATCAAATGCAAGGGAACATGTGTTAGACTTTTGAAACAAGGGATTATAAGTATCACTCATTTATAAATAATGATGAAATTAGTAAAGCACATCATGATTCTCTCAATGAACACAATAATTTATTAGTGGTCATATGCAATAAATACAATATACTTGCAAGTGATGGTGGAAGAATTATAGTGAATACGAGCACAATGTTGCAAGGAGATTCATGATGTGCATACAACTTCATTCATAAATAAAGTGACCTATAGTTGATGCGACATATGTCTTGCAAATATGAATGAGAAGATCATGACAGGCATTATGTTCACCGCCAATAATACGTAGTGAGTGCATATACGAGTTCCCTATGAATGAGGGAAGTTAATGTGCAACAAATACTATAACATCCATTTGACCAATTTCAGCTAATTAGCAAATGAAAGATATAGTCCCTTACAAGTGCTAAAGGATCAACATGCAATGATATGTCAAAGTATCCGCAAGTGCCATGTATCCTACAAATATATATAAGCAACATACATTGGATGCTACGAGGTGCTCGTAATCAATGCAAATAGAGAGGGCAATTCACTTACCAGTAACATTGGTAGCTATACTGTAAACATGATTGATCCTCTGCGGACACGTGCATACACTCAACGTGTCATCTGTGGGAAAGTATAGAAAGACTATAACAGATATAAGCCCCTACGGATCACCGTAGAGCACTTGTTTACACAGTCAGCGAGCTATAATTTGAGAGCAAGCATGAAAGATCTGCAATATATATAAGTTCTCCACAAGTACAAATGTATGCACCACATATCATCTGTGGGTAGACACAGAAAGACTTCAGTAAATGCAGTATCCTGAAGTCAATTCCAATCTATGAATGAAAATATCTACCTGCCTACAAACAGTAGTGGGGGAGATCATACAACGCCACCGAATCTACAACATCCATGCAAGCAGACAGAAGGCGTATAAATCTCCAAACGAAACCCAGTGCTACCCCACCGGATCCGCAACTTTCATGCAAGCGGACAGAAGGCGTGTACAAATATTCCAAGAATACCACGCACGTGTGCACTTTAATTTGTATACACATAGGTACACTAAAAGGGGAAAATATAATATGAACCCGCATGGGCCCCGGCGAGCGTGTTATTGGTACACACGTGACGTCTAGGGATGCTGCGCGGGTCAATAAATCTGAACCCGATCCTCCTATGCAAGCAAATAGGAGTAGACACGGTTCAATCAATAACTATAAAATGCCCCCAAATACCCGCATGGGCCCCGGCGAGCGTGTTATTAGTACACACGTGACGTCTAGGGATGCTGCGCGGGTTAATAAGTGAATTCAAGTTCGAGCCTGATCCTTCTATTCAGGTAAATAGGAGTTAACACGGCTCGAACTATTAAATAAATATACGGTCGCGAGGTCTACCGAGATATTCATTTTATACGTTCATATTAGGCCTTCAAAGCTTATAATTAAGAGAATTCACTTATAGAGGCACAAAGCCTATGAAACCCGATCCTTTGTCAATTGCTAGACAGAGTCGACAAGGTTCAAAACATAAAAAAATATGAATAACCTCACACCCCGATGATGGCCGTGTTGAATGTAAAACTCAACCGGAGGGGTCCATTCACAAATACTTTTAAATACCTCCCTAAAATTCCAAATTTCATAAAATTCAAAACTCCATAAAACTCCCAAAATCCTAAATTCCCTACAAAAACCCATTCTTCTGAAAAATCCCAAAATCCAAAAAATCTTTCCAACTCCAGATATTTAAAAATTGAAATCTAATCCATCAATCACTCAAAGCAAAATTCATCCACCCTCCGCAACAGTTTGCCGAGGTGGTCAAATAAAAATTTACTTTAACTCACATAGAGCTAATACCTGGTCGAGAATATCACTAGGATCCATTCTCAAACAATCTCCTGCCAGCAAGGACGTGGTACGAGTCCTCTAACCGGCAGTTTCGCCGCCAAATGGCACTGCAGGATAAATGGTTATGACTCGGGGCCCTCTGAACCAGGTGGTCGCCGCCAAATGGCACCATTATATTATGGTTATGGCCAGAGCCCGTATGCTCCCCAATGGCATCAAATCATTGAGATATGAATCAATAGGATATGATCGATAGGGCACAAAGCCCTCTGTTAGCTAAGGTGGATTCAAATTTGTCCCCTTAGGCAAATATTCAACCCAGGTCTACAAGGTACCCTTGGACGAAGCAACCCATGGCTGCCGACAAGGATCCTTCTGTCAGGTTGGGTCGACTACCTCCTCTGACTAAGTAGACCAGGGACCAAGATGGCCCGGGACGACGGAACCATGGGATCTTGCTCGGGTCCATCATACATTCCCCCACCATCCGCTTTAAGTGCCAGATGGTGAAGTTTCTAATTTTAAATATTAACTCTTTTTTAATTTCCAAATCCTCCAATCTTTCAAATTCCTAAACTCTCCAATTTCTAAACCCATGCTGCTACTATATGCCAGATGCACGTATCTATACGTATCTGATTGATGACTAGCCTTAATCGAAAGTTCTCTCTCGTTACCGGGAGGGGTAATTAACTATAGGGGCTTGCGCCTATAGGAAACCAGAACTCAGATCATAAAGTCCTCACAAAATGAGGGCGAAATCTCTGGGTAGTGTCTTATCTACAAACCCATCTGCCTTCCAAAATTTACCTCGGAACTTAATTCGTTAAAACTCCCCTAAAAGAAAAGCAAAAGTCGGGCGGAGGCCGGGGCCGAATTTTCGGAGCCCACAGATTTCTGGCGACTCCACTGGGGATTGGTTTCTCTTTCCATCTTTGGCTAGTCATCTAAGTGCTATAGTAGTAGCAAAAATACTAATGATAATATTGAGCCATATACGGTGAATATCAGGACGTGATACTTGGTCTCTATGTCCAAAAAGCTGTCAATGAAAGGTCCCGATAGAGGAAAAAAACAACCATTTATTATGATGGTAGAGCAAAGAAAGAATCAAGATATGTACGGTGAGCATCGGGGTGTGACACTTGGACGCATATCCAAGGATCCACCGCCGAAAGGTCCCGACATGATGGAAAACAAATATAGAGTCCAACATCTCTGGAGGAAAAAGATATGTCAAAGAATGGTGTGACATCTAGTGTACATCCCTAGAGATCCATCATTAAAGAAATTAATCAAAAGTGGGTCCTAAATAAAATCCCTACAGATAATTTTCTTGATGGTCGACATCTTGAAGAATCCTCCAAGAAATCCTATCGCTTTTCAACTATATCCTCTCAGACTAAAGAAGATCTTTGCCCGACCTTCATCAGTGCCCTTCTGCTCGAAGAACAAGTAGAGGAGATAAAACAACTCCTTTGTGAATTCAGGGACTGCTTTTCCTAGACACATGCGGAGATACCCGGCATATCTTCTGATGTAGCAGTTCACAGATTGGTAATTAAACTAAAAGAAGTACCCATTAAATAAGCTCCAAGGAGAATTAAAGAAGTACTACGCCTGAAGTTGCCCGAAGAAGTATTATGCTTAATGTACTATATTTTTCGTACATGCTTATTAACATAAGCCTTTTATATTTTGAAATGCTCTTGTGTTGCAAGAATGCATTTCAAAATCTCCCTACAGGACATGGGGCATTTTAAATATTTATTTGGGTTGACATCGTGCTACGCGCCGAGATCCCCAAATAAATATTTAAAATTATAAAATCTCAAAATTATTCTATTCTGAAATGTCCCTGCGAGACAGGGGGCATTTTAAATATTTATTTGGGTCGACATTGCGCCGCATGCCGAGATCCCCAAATAAATACTTAAAAATTATAAAATTTTAAATCTATTCTATTCTGAAATGTCCCTACGAGACAGGGGGCATTTTAAATATTTATTTGGGTCGACATCGCGCCGCATGCCGGGATCCCCAAATAAATATTTAAAATTATAAAATCTCAAAATTATTCTATTCTGAAATGTCCCTGCGAGACAGGGGGCATTTTAAATATTTATTTGGGTCGACATCACGCCGCATGCCGAGATCCCCAAAAAAATATTTAAAAATTACAAAATTTTAAATCTATTCTATTCTGAAATGTCCCTGCGAGACAGGGGGCATTTTAAATATTTATTTGGGTCGACATCGCGCCGCATGCCGAGATCCCCAAATAAATATTTAAAAATTACAAAATTTTAAATCTACTCTATTATGAAATGTCCCTGCGAGACAGGGGGCATTTTAAATATTTATTCGGGTCGACACCGCGCTGCATGCCGAGATCCCCGAATAAATATTTAAAATCATCAACGCAAATATTCTTTTATACTGAAGAATACAACAATTTTTTTTAAAGTATATGCAGGTGAGCTTCAAAAGATCGAGACACCACCTCCTCCAACAAACCAAGATTTTAAAGGTCAGAAAGAGACTTTTGCAACACACTCTAACAAATTGAGCCAGAACAACCTGAAGTCTTCCAGCAGCCTGAAGCTTAAGGTTCGAGTGGGTGTAAGAGGTCGGATCCAACACGCCCAAATATGGCCGGATCGCTGGCAGCTCCGTCTACTCAACACGCCACAAGAAAGGCTATAGTAGCGGAACCCCCACTTCGTCAACCTGTCAGTAGGGACTGTAGGAAGCACGAAGGCAAATTTGACTCGACAAGTTCAAGTGATCGTAGTCCACTAAATTCTCCCGAACGACCGGGGAATCAAGGTTCCATTGGGAAGGAGAAATCTCGAGCAACTACCAAATTCGCGTAGGCTCTAAATCTTCAACTACAAAGGAAGACTCAAAATCTATCAACTTCAGCAAAATCAGCATTGGGAAGCACATTTTCCCTAGCTCAAGTCTGAAGCCTGAATGGGTGTAAGAGGTCAGATCCAATAAGCCCAAATATGGCCGGATCGCTGGCAGCTCCATCTACTCAACACGCCATAAGAAAGGCCGTAGTAGAGGAACCCCCATCTCAGCAACCAGAGGACGAAGAGCTGTCAAATCCCAGCTCGCCCAATCTGATGAACTCAAGTGACTCAGATTAAAGTCTCCTCAAGTGGTTAAGGATCAAGATACTATCTATATTTGGTACTATCAATCAAATCCAAAACCTACAAATCCTTCAACAAATCCGTAAAGCACAAAGCTAGGATCGAAGGAATTTTTCTTCAACAAGTCCACCAAAGCACAAAGCAAAGGACCGAAGAAATTATCCCAAAGTTCATGAAAAGCTTAAAGCAGAACTAAAAAGGATTTCGTCATCAACAAGTCCATCATGCACAAAGCTCTGGACCGATGACTTCTCGCCATCAACCTATTATAAACCTAAGGGTTTAGGTCACCGGCATCTACTCCTTCATCAAGCCCGCCAAAGCTAGAAGCAAAGGGCTGAAGGTGCAAACCACCTGACAAGTCAGTAAAGACAAATCAGGCAAATCTACATCAATGTCCGCCGCGCAAAGCATAGCACAGAAAGAACCAAAATCTCAGAGAAGCTAAAACTATGAAAAGAAGCATCTTGAATGACGCCTACAAATGTCCCTAGAGACTTGGGGCATTTAAAATATTTATTTGGGTCGACATCGTGCTGCGTGCCGAGATCCTCAAATAAATATTTAAAATTTCTTACCGAAGTACAGCTAAGGGAGAGAAGAATATAGAAGAGCCTCCTAGAACTAAATATACATCCATCACAAAAGTGCAATCTGAGCAAGATACAACCCATACTAAAGATAACAAAATCTCGCCAGTGATGAATCTGCCAAATTCAAGCAAATTTTGAACAACACCAACAATATACAACAAAAATTTTACATCTATGCATGATTGTGATAGAGAAAGATGTTGAGCAGTTACAAAAACGCTTGAAACTAAAATAATAGTGGTGGCGAAAGAAGAACAGAAAGTGGCAAAGCTATATACCAACATCAATCTATAAGAGTAATGTTCTAGAGATCTGAGTATGAAGTGTTATATCATCCTCTTATGGATCTCTACTGGACTCAGACCAATATTTCAATTGTATCGATGACTACAATCGCACCTGAAGATCTACAAAGACATAAAGATAGACTCTTGAAGATCTACAAAATGAAAATCTTAGTGTGACATCCAAACATGCTTTTGGAAATCCACTAAATGGAAGCCCTAGTGTGACATCTAGAATAAATACCTAGAGATCCACATGGTCAATCAGCTTACAACAAACGTGGTTCACTCTAGACGTGTACCACATTTGTTGGGGGGCATTTGTTGACCCCTATATCTAAAACCACGCATAGAAGGACAAAAATGATGAACCAGGTAGTGCGCGGGTTGGTCCGACACCTTACTTGAAGGGTCAAATGATCTCCGATCGACAAACAGACTTCTCCATCACGTCCGGAATGCTTTCAACCTTTAAAAATTACATTTTGTTTATCCAATTCGAAGCATTCGGATTGGCGGCGCGACCGGAGTGATTCAAAAGCGGCAGTACGCAGTTCTAAAAAATTGGCCTCGTCGTTGACCAAACGATCTCTGATTGACAAACAGACTGCGCCACAGCGTCCGAAACATCATCAACATTCAAAATATGCATTTAATAAAGTCAATTGGAATCATCCGTGGTGGTGGCATGGAAATCAACGCAATCTTAATGCAATCCAAATACAAGGGCGCGCATGCTAAGAAATTTAGCCCTCGGCGTCGACCAAATAATCTCCGATCGATGAACGGACTACATCATTGCGTCCGAAACACTGTCAATACTCTAAATCGACTATCAATTTGTCCAAACTAAAATTATGCCGTGACCGACGAGGGTTCTAATACGATAATGCGTATTTCGAGGAAATTAACGCTCGGCATGGACCAAATGACGTCCGATTGTAAAATGAACTGCGTCATTGTGATCGGAACATCATTAGCACCCTAAATCCACTATCAATTTATCCAATTTTGATGTTCGACAAAATCGACATGCAAAATGAGAGAATTAGCACACGAATCGAGAAAATACACAAATTGAGATTATTTTGGATTTATTGGAACATGGCTGTCATCCGAATTTCATGCTATTACTAATTATAGCAAGTCATTATTGACATTGCCTATGAGTTTAAGTAGAAAATGGAAAGTCAAATAAGATTTCAAATCGCATTAATTTGCAGAAATCCTTCTCAGAGATCCCGTAAATCGTGCTGTTGTAGCCGCTCCGGTCTTCTCTCGTCAGCTCCATGACATGATTTTTCCTCAATCTAGCTTTATTTCCATCGTTCAAAAGAGAAATCTCAAGCTAAACCTCTTGCATGGGAATCTTCCGCCAAAACCTCATGCAAGCTCGGCCAACATATCAACCCATCTACAGCAAGCTACAGCTCCAGGGCAAATCCATCAACACCCCAAGTAGTTGTAATCTTCCCAACTACTGATCTGTTGTTTTCATAGCCAAAGACCCCCACTTATACCTCTCTCGGCCAGCAGAGCTCCAAACCCCATCTCCCGTTACAGTGTACAAAGAGGATAGGCAGCGAGCACCAGGACTTGATCGTGATGAACAAGAGCAGTGGAAGCTTCCAAAACATTTCAATGCAATCTGCTATGATTGATGCAAGCAAAACCCACGGTCTTGATTCAGGCACTTCTGCATTCTCTCATCCACAATTAGATTCTCAACACTATGGCAAAGAGTACAGATAACTCATGAGGCCTTATACCATCCCAAATCCCTTCATTTTTCCATCTTAAAAGGAAAAGCCAGTAATCCATATGGCCATTATTTATCCCAACTTCATGCAATACAAAATCTGAATGAAGTAACCATGAGGATCCGTGCCATTCAACCTCTTAATCAGATCCGGCTACAGTCCTCACTTCACATATGCAACCTGCTCCGTCCACATCTCATTTCCTTGCATTCCCTACTCGAACAAAGTCGGGATGGAGCTGCTTTCAAATGGGGTCTAAAAAAAATAGAAAAAAAAAACTGGAGCCAAGAAGGTGCAGGAGAACTGATGGAAAGAAGTGGAGAGGCCCAAAGAAAAGTCTGCGGGTCCAAACTCATGCAGGAATTGATGTCAACGTGTCCCTGATGGAGCCAATGACTTTGCCAAGGTTTTGCAAGAATATTGATGAAGGGAGATGGAGATGAAACTACATTGTCTGTTAGTTACTGATCTAGCTGTCAGAGACAAGGCAATCAAAGTACTTATGATCTATAATACTTTGTGGCTGCAGATTGGGTTTCATATTCTTTTGGAGGTGAGTCTTTATTGCTTAATAATGGAGAGCAAGATGAACACTTTCTCAAAGAATTCACAGAGAAAACACACTACATCTAATCATAACATGCCTTCCAAAGTTGAATCTTGAGGCTAGAAAAGATGCAACTCAAGTAGTTGTAAATTTGCAAGGAAACAAGTTCACTCATGATTGATTGCTTCTGATTATTTGGAAGCAAATAAAGATCTTTCAGATATTTCAATAACTGGATATGAAGATATGGATATTGCCTTACACCATGGTGTCGTTCTGAGGGAGTGCATCAAATATCAATGCATTGCAAGAGCTGTTTTGGAGTCTGAGCACATGAAATCGTTTTCTACTATCTACAACTTCCAAATTATGACATAGCAACGAATGTGTTTGCAATTTTCAGGAAACTCATGACAAGGCATAAGTCAACTGTAGCTGAATTTCTTTCTAAGAATTATGATTGGGGCAAGGGATCTTCAATTTGACAAGCTAGTTAGGCAGATCAAGAAGTTAAAGTTGATGTCACAAAGGAGAGATTCAAAAAAAAAAGAAAGATAGCAAAAAAAAGAAGGGAGAAAGAAAGATAGCAAAAAAAAAAAGGAAAAGAAAAAAGAGAAGACTTTTTGCAAAATTTTGAGAACTTGTTTCGTCGTTTGCGGCGGACCGGAAAACCGCCCATACACGCTTTCATAAGCGTGGTGGGATGGGACCCCGGTGCGGCGCCTACAACGAGGCGGGTAATCACCTAAAAATCCCGTTCTCGGCGTTCGAGTCGAGCCGGCAAACCGCCTATACACGCTTTCTTAAGCGTGGTAGGAAGGGAACCCGGTGCGACGCCTACGACGAGGCGGGTAGGCCCTATACACGCTTTTCTTAGCATGGTGGGGACAATTTTAAGTACCCGTACGCGGCTCTGTACCTACGGGGAAATAAATGCTCTTCTTTTTCAGGTACATTCGAAGACCCATACACGCTTTCTTAAGCGTGGTGGGGGATTGAAGACTTTACACGACCGCGGTGTCCTCGAAAGAGGGCACCTATCATGCACGCTTTCTTAAGCGTGGTGGGAAAGGCCCAGTTTCCCGTAATTTCCCCTAAACGGGGGAGACGCCGGGAGGCTGCCGAAATTTTGTCTGAAATAAGACAAGGACTTGGACATTTGCACTCAAGCAAGAACAAATTTTGAACAAAGGGAACTCGTATTAAATTCAAATGAACATCAAATGAATTAAGTTAATGAGCAAGATTTGAACACAGGATCAAACTTGAATTGAAATTGATTAAATAAGGTTGAATTAAACTCAATTTGAACAATGAAGTGGACTTGACTAAGAACTTGAATCAACTTCGGACCATAATGGACTTATGAATATTCAAACTTGATTTGGACAACAAGACATGAACTCAAATTGGACCTGATTTGAACAGCAGGGGACTTTTGGACTCAAACTCAAAATCGAGCACACTTTGGACTTGAAACAAATGAGGATGAGTTTCACATCAAGTCATATAAAAGATGTCATAATGCTCCAAATAAAATTTTAAATCAAATGCAAGGGAACATGTGTTAGACTTTTGAAACAAGGGATTATAAGTATCACTCATTTATAAATAATGATGAAATTAGTAAAGCACATCATGATTCTCTCAATGAACACAATAATTTATTAGTGGTCATATGCAATAAATACAATATACTTGCAAGTGATGGTGGAAGAATTATAGTGAATACGAGCACAATGTTGCAAGGAGATTCATGATGTGCATATAACTTCATTCATAAATAAAGTGACCTATAGTTGATGCGACATATGTCTTGCAAATATGAATGAGAAGATCATGACAGGCATTATGTTCACCGCCAATAATACGTAGTGAGTGCATATACGAGTTCCCTATGAATGAGGGAAGTTAATGTGCAACAAATACTATAACATCCATTTGACCAATTTCAGCTAATTAGCAAATGAAAGATATAGTCCCTTACAAGTGCTAAAGGATCAACATGCAATGATATGTCAAAGTATCCGCAAGTGCCATGTATCCTACAAATATATATAAGCAACATACATTGGATGCTACGAGGTGCTCGTAATCAATGCAAATAGAGAGGGCAATTCACTTACCAGTAACATTGGTAGCTATACTGTAAACATGATTGATCCTCTGCGGACACGTGCATACACTCAACGTGTCATCTGTGGGAAAGTATAGAAAGACTATAACAGATATAAGCCCCTACGGATCACCGTAGAGCACTTGTTTACACAGTCAGCGAGCTATAATTTGAGAGCAAGCATGAAAGATCTGCAATATATATAAGTTCTCCATAAGTACAAATGTATGCACCACATATCATCTGTGGGTAGACACAGAAAGACTTCAGTAAATGCAGTATCCTGAAGTCAATTCCAATCTATGAACGAAAATATCTACCTGCCTACAAACAGTAGTGGGGGAGATCATACAACGCCACCGAATCTGCAACATCCATGCAAGCAGACAGAAGGCGTATAAATCTCCAAACGAAACCCAGTGCTACGCCACCGGATCCGCAACTTTCATGCAAGCGGACAGAAGGCGTGTACAAATATTCCAAGAATATCCCGCATGTGTGCACTTTAATTTGTATACACATAGGTACACTAAAAGGGGAAAATATAATATGAACCCGCATGGGCCCCGGCGAGCGTATTATTGGTACACACGTGACGTCTAGGGATGCTGCGCGGGTCAATAAATCTGAACCCGATCCTCCTATGCAAGCAGATAGGAGTAGACACGGTTCAATCAATAACTATAAAATGCCCCCAAATACCCGCATGGGCCCCGGCGAGCGTGTTATTAGTACACACGTGACGTCTAGGGATGCTGCGCGGGTTAATAAGTGAATTCAAGTTCGAGCCTGATCCTTCTATTCAGGTAAATAGGAGTTAACACGGCTCGAACTATTAAATAAATATACGGTCGCGAGGTCTACCGAGATATTCATTTTATACGTTCATATTAGGCCTTCAAAGCTTATAATTAAGAGAATTCACTTATAGAGGCACAAAGCCTATGAAACCCGATCCTTTGTCAATTGCTAGACAGAGTCGACAAGGTTCAAAATATAAAAAAATATGAATAACCTCACACCCCGATGATGGCCGTGTTGAATGTAAAACTCAACTGGAGGGGTCCATTCACAAATACTTTTAAATACCTCCCTAAAATTCCAAATTTCATAAAATTCAAAACTCCATAAAACTCCCAAAATCCTAAATTCCCTACAAAAACCCATTCTTCTGAAAAATCCCAAAATCCAAAAAATCTTTCCAACTCCAGATATTTAAAAATTGAAATCTAATCCATCAATCACTCAAAGCAAAATTCATCCACCCTCCGCAACAGTTTGCCGAGGTGGTCAAATAAAAATTTACTTTAACTCACATAGAGCTAATACCTGGTCGAGAATATCACTAGGATCCATTCTCAAACAATCTCCTGCCAGCAAGGACGTGGTACGAGTCCTCTAACCGGCAGTTTCGCCGCCAAATGGCACTGCAGGATAAATGGTTATGACTCGGGGCCCTCTGAACCAGGTGGTCGCCGCCAAATGGCACCATTATATTATGGTTATGGCCAGAGCCCGTATGCTCCCCAATGGCATCAAATTATTGAGATATGAATCAATAGGATATGATCGATAGGGCACAAAGCCCTCTGTTAGCTAAGGTGGATTCAAATTTGTCCCCTTAGGCAAATATTCAACCCAGGTCTACAAGGTACCCTTGGACGAAGCAACCCATGACTGCCGACAAGGATCCTTCTGTCAGGTTGGGTCGACTACCTCCTCTGACTAAGTAGACCAGAGACCAAGATGGCCCGGGACGACGGAACCATGGGATCTTGATCGGGTCCATCATCCATTCCCCCACCATCCGCTTTAAGTGCCAGATGGTGAAGTTTCTAATTTTAAATATTAACTCTTTTTTAATTTCCAAATCCTTCAATCTTTCAAATTCTCAAACTCTCCAATTTCTAAACCCATGCTGCTACTATATGCCAGATGCACGTATCTATACGTATCTAATTGATGACTAGCCTTAATCGAAAGTTCTCTCTCGTTACCGGGAGGAGTAATTAACTATAGGGGCTTGCGCCTATAGGAAACCAGAACTCAGATCATAAAGTCCTCACCAAATGAGGGCGAAATCTCTGGGTAGTGTCTTATCTACAAACCCATCTGCCTTCCAAAATTTACCTCGGAACTTAATTCGTTAAAACTCCCCTAAAAGAAAAGCAAAAGTCGGGCGGAGGCCGGGGCCGAATTTTCGGAGCCCACAAGAGGTGAGATTCTACAATGCTTTTGGTACATTCCTGATTCAATAGGAATGTAGCTTAAGGTTTTTTGTTGCATATAAGAAAGTTGTTGACTGTATAAATCATAATTTATAATTGAAAGGCTTCCTAAATTATTGCAATAGAACAAAGTTGCCATAATTTTTTTTTTCCTTTCTTTTCTCAAGTGTCATTTGGCATAAGTGTCGATTTGGAATAAATGAATTAATTGGTTGCTTATTGCTTAATTTGGAGAAGTATAACTTCAGCTTTTGCTTCAAACATGTGTGGTTTTGTTTTGTCAAGATTGCTTTGGTGGGAATGTGAGGGATAGTTTGACATATATTCAAAACTTTATCTATGAAATTCAAAGGCATATTCTCTTACACTTCTTTAGTGTTGTGCCCCCGCTGGCCCCCCCTTAGATCCGCCATTGCCGAGCATCAATCACCCCCATTCATTCTGGTGGGGGTGCTACGGGCAGAACCACCGGGTCGTAGCCCCTAGTGTAGTGAGTTTTTCTTAAGACTTAGATAGCCTTTAGGGAGCCCCTTTGTGTGCACGTTCCCCACCATTTAGGACCTTGTAGAAACTTTAATTATTAGATTATTTTCTTATCTTATTATAGATCTTTGAATCCAGTTACACATGTGCGAATGTTCAAAGGATTATGAACAAATTTCTTTTCATCCTATACAACACTAGTGACACCTAAGGATAAAAATTAAGGACCGAGTCTTAGAAAACTTAAACTTAGGATGTATGCTCCCTTAGGATAGAAACACTAAACATAAAAAACTTAGTGTTAGTGCGGGAAAATTTTTGTGCGTCACACAGATGACGCCACTTCCATCCTTCTCTCTTGTATGCTCTGAGTGTATGATTTATTTCTTTTCTCCAGTTTCTTCTTATTGCCCTAGTTCCATCGGATGCTGATGTGAGCCATATATGTTGACTGAGCTAGGTTGAACCCTTTCCTTTCCCTTGAGTAGGAACTTCTTAGTCTCCTCCCTATGTGTCAATCACATTTGAAAGTATAATGTAGAATCCTTAATCGAGAGTCTACGGGGGCTCGCACCCGTGGAAAACCAAATCCCCTAATTAAATAAATAACACTCAAGCTGGCGTATAGGGTGAGGAAAACCCCATGACTCTGATCAGGTGATGCATATTATTACCCATCAAGGCACTGGCGGAGTGAGGGGGGGCCCACGGGGGCACGTGCCCCCCACTTGAACGGAACTAATATGGATGCCCCGTGTGCGGGCTTAGGAGAAAAAAAATCGCAAAACC
Source organism: Dendrobium chrysotoxum (assembly GCA_019925795.1). Classification (NCBI taxonomy): domain Eukaryota; kingdom Viridiplantae; phylum Streptophyta; class Magnoliopsida; order Asparagales; family Orchidaceae; genus Dendrobium; species Dendrobium chrysotoxum. The sequence goes on from CM034313.1 coordinate 2,259,480, forward strand.
TAGGTAGCCATCCGTCTTGTTCACGCCCTTGACGCGACGACGTAGCTCCTTCGACAGTTCGATGCCTTGTTCGACGGACGAAGCAAAGCCTCCCAGTTCGACCGACCGACGGCTACCTCGAGCCCGACTGAGCCAGACGAAGCCTGACGGCCCTGACCTCGCTCGATAGTCGATCCAAACGAAGCTACTCCAGTTCGACCGGCGAAGAAGGTATGTCTTTTTATTTTTTTCTTTTCTTCTTCAATCTTCCCTGTTTTCTTTGGTTTCTAGGACCTTGTTAGTTGTGATCAGGAAATTTCATAAGCAATTTTAACAAGGGCTGCAGTTTTACTTGCATTCAGTGTTTTACAATAACCTAAAGTTAAAATTGAGCTAGAAACTTCTTCTCAAATTGAGCCTATTGAGGGGTTTGAGGCGAATGGTAGGATGGAAGACAATACTGAGGTCACACTCTAATATCGAGATATATATGGTAGTTGATGTCAATCCCAAATCAGATAACAAGATTGAGGTGGTTGATCAACCTGGTATAGAGTTTGGGAAGGCAGTTAACGATAAAAGGGGATCATAAGTCTAGCATGAGATTCTCTTATCTTTTCCTATTTTAGGTATTGAAAGTCCACAGTCAAAATTAAGTTCTCATTTTTTTACAAAAGGATGTTGCTTGCGTGCAAGGAATTGGACTTCTCATCCAATTCAGCTGTGCATAAGAAAACATTTTTCTCTTTACAAACGAAATTGTTAGGAATACTATTACAGTGTTATTCTGTTATTTTGTTTTTTATTCATTATGATCTGCCTCTTTTTTTGTTGGACCTTAGTTTTAAATAATTGCTACTTTGCTAGGTTCTTGTTTTGTCATCTAGATAATTGAATTGGGCATACATTTTATGGAGAAGTATTTTCAAAAGATTTCTAAGACTTCAGATGAGACAAACAAAGAAGATGAGGAGCAAAATAAAAAAAGAAGTCGCGTGGAAATTGAATCAACAAAAAATCGAGAAGTAGATTTAGAGAACCTTCCATCTGACCCTGGTTTGTGAATTCCTATTTGTGAATTCCCACCTAATATTCAAGATCAAGTTCGACGGTCATACTTGCAAAAAGGTCCATTCCAACCTCGTAATTATAAATTTCCCAAAACTAAATTTGGGGCAAAGGATAGACGCTTCAATGTTATGTGGTTTGATAAATACCTAAACTGGTTAGAGTACAGTATATGCAAAGATAAGGCATATTGTTTATACTGTTATATTTTCAAAGCAGCTGGTAGAGGCAATGAGGATGACGATGCATTTAATAAGAATGGATTTTCAAATTGGAAAAAACCAAACAAATTTGAACTTCATGTTGGGGGTCATAATAGTCTGCACAATAATGCACGAAGAAACTGTAAAGCTTTAATGAAGCAAAGTCAACATATTGGTTTTGTGTTTCAGAAGCAGTCTGATTATGCCACAGTTGCATATCGTATTCGACTAAATGCATCTATTGATTGTGTGCGTTTTCTTTTAAGACAAGGATTGGCTTTCAGAGGACATGATGAGTCTGACACATCCAGAAACCAAGGAAATTTTCTTCGATTGTTACAATTTCTAGCTGAACATGTTGATGCTTAAAAATGCACCAGAAAATCTGAAATTAACTGCACCAGAGATTCAAAAGGATATCACAAGAGCTATATCGATTACCATCACAGATTGCATAAAAAAGGAAGTCGGAGACAATTACTTTTCTATTTTAGTTGATGAATCATGCGACATATCTTCAAAAGAGCAAATGGCTATTGTGGTGCGATTTGCTAATGAAAAAGGTATGATAGTTGAACGTTTCTTAGTTCCAGATACGACGGCTAGAAGTCTAAAAAATTCTGTTGAGGAATTACTTTCAACTTATGGTTTAAGTGTATCAAAACAGCGTGGTCAAGGGTATGATGGAGCAAGCAATATGAGCGGGGAGTTTAATGGGTTAAAGGCTTTGTTCCTCAATGAGAATAAGGCAGCACATTACATTCATTGCTTCTCACACCAACTCCAGTTAGCTTTGATATCAGTTGCAAAAAATCATATTCAAGTTGCTTTCTTATTCACAGTCCTTTCAAATATGATGAATATTGTTGGTGTTTCATGCAAGCGTCGTGACCAACTTCGAGATAAACAACGAGAGAGGACTCTAATGGAATTACAAAAAGGAGAACTTGTAATTGGACAAGGATTGAATCAAGAAATAAGTTTGAAGCGGTCAGGTGATACACGATGGGGATCACACTATGAATCAATTGTAAGATTGATTACAATGTTCTCTTCAGTTATTGATATTCTTGAGGTTGTTGTTGAAGATGGTATAAGTTCTGAACAAAAAGGTGAGGCATTCACATTACTAGAGTCAATGCAATCATTTGAATTTTCATTCTGCTTACTAATGATGAAGGATATACTTGGTATAACTGCTGAGTTGTCCCAAGCTTTGCAAAGAAAAAAACAAGACGTTGTAAATGCCATGTCTTTGGTTCGAATATGTAAACAGAGACTGCAAGATATGAGAGATAATAAATGGGAAGACTTCATCACCAAACTAACTTCTTTTTGTCAGCAACATAAAATAGATATTCCCAACATGAATGATAGATGGGTTGCTCGGGGACGACCTCGTCGTAGAGCTCAGGATATGACAAATTTACATCACTTTCGCGTTGAAATTTTCTACACAGTTATTGATATGCAACTTCAAGAGTTAAAGAATCGTTTCACAGAGACGAATACTGAGTTACTTTTGTCCATTGCCTGTTTGAATCCTAATAATTCTTTTTGTGCATTCAGTAAAGAGAGATTAATTCGAATGGCACATCTTTATCCATGTGATTTTAGTCATGTTGAATTGGCAATTCTAGACAATCAGTTGTAAACTTATATCATGAATATGCAATCTGATCCACAATTCTCATTGTTAAAAGATATTGGATGCCTTGCTGAGACAATGATACAGAACAAGAAGGATATTTTATATCCTCTTCTTTTCAGGCTACTAAAACTAGCTTTAGTTTTGCCGGTTGCAATAGCAGGAGTAGAAAGAGCATTTTCTGCAATGGCTATTATTAAAACTCGACTGCGAAATAGGATTGGAGATCAGTGGATGAATGATACTTTACTTGCCTATATTGAGAAGGAAATACTGGATTGTATTGATAATGATGTAATTCTTAATCTTTTCCAAAACACGAAGAGCAGACGTTACAAATTGTAAGTGTTTTCTATCTTATTTTTAATATTTAAGCTTTTAAATTTTTTTTTTTAAAACTGCCAATGTCAGTCCCAAGCCCGGATGAAAAAAGTTGAGGGAAATTTAAAATATATATATATATATGTGCCCCCTCTAAAAAAAGTTTCTGGCTCCGCCACTGCATCGAGGAGCGTAGGCGAGATCCACTATCCTCAATGGTTAAACGTATGTATGATCTAATTTGTCCTCCCATTGGCCCGCTTGAGAAGAATGCAAAGGCCTGCGATCATTTCGTCCTCCGGAATAGTACGGTCGTACCCTTTGCGTTCTGTTTTCCCGCACGACGGTGTCCTTTCGGAGGTTCACAACATTAAATAATATAATAAAATTTAAAAGATAAACACAACTAAACTATCAGACAAATAATTTAGTTTTATTATCCTTGTGAATGCTTAATAATTTAATTTTATTGACTAATAATACATGATAAATGAAATTAAAAACTTATATAGTAATATTAGATATTTAAAATATAAATTAAATATTTTCAAATATTGGTTTTTTCACAAAACTGGTATACATTTTAAAAATGTCTTCAAAATATTAAATTTATTGTAATATAAATTTAATACGAAGTCAACACATGCAAGTCTCCAATTTTTAAAAATTACCACGTGCTAAACTCTGTTTAAAAAGTGGTTATTTAAATTATTAATATATTAATAAAAATATTATTATTAATCAGCTTTCGTCTTCAGGTCGCTGGCAAAAAGCCTATAAAACGAATAAACATAAGCCATTAATTTGCCAAAACCAATGGACCAACTGCTCCCAATCCTCCTCTTTTCCCTCCTAATCATCGTCGTCGCCCTAACTCTGATCGCCAAATCCACTAAGTCCAGCCGCAAATCATCATCAACTGACATCTTCGTAGCTCCTCTGCCGCCGGGCCCACGCCAGCTTCCGATCATCGGCCAACTGCATCATCTACTCTCCGGCGACCCCCTCCCCCATATTTCTCTCAGAAACCTCTCCTCCCTTCACGGCTCCATCATTCTCCTCCGCCTCGGCAGAGTAAACCTCGCCGTCGTCTCCTCCCGAGAAGCCGCCGAAGAAATCCTCCGAACCCAAGACCTCTGCTTCGCATCTCGCCCACAGCTCACCCGCAACCGAACCATGAGCTATGGCTACAACGACATCGCCATGGCACCTTACGGCCCCAACTGGCGCCTTCTACGCAAGATCTGCATGACGGAGCTGCTCACAGCCAAGCGCGTCGCCAGCTTCGCAGCCATCAGGAAAGAGGCGGTTTCAGCCTTAGTCGAAAGCATCGCCGCCGCCGCTGGAAGAAAAGAAGCTGTCAATCTCAAGCAAAAGCTTGAGGAGACCACGAATGATATCATAATGAAGGCGGCGTTCAGCAGGGAGTGTCGACAAGGGAGGAAGGCGGAGCTGCTTAGCATGATGCGGGATATGATCTCGCTGACGTCGGGATTAAACGTGGTAGAATTTTTTCCGTGGCTATGGTTTGTTGACACCATGCTCGGCGTGAAGGGACAAATCGAAAGGCTTTTTAAAAGAATAGATGAGATCCTGGAGGAGCTCATCGGCGAGCACGAAGATCGGCTGAGGTTGAAGAAGATGGAAGGCATTGAAAGCGGCGACGAGGATTTGCTGGATGTTCTGCTTCGGGCTAGAGACCAAGGTCACGTGGACCAATCCATTAGCACTGAAAACGTTAAGGCGATTGCCACTGTAAGTGCCTTGCCTTTGTTTTTTTAATAAAAAAATTAATATTAAATTTTGTTTTCTAATTTTTATTTTCGAATTGCCATGTCTAAATCAAGTTAACTATTTTCTATAATATAAAAAATAAACGGTTAGTTATTTTTGTACTGAAAAGTTGATTTAAGAAGTACTTGAAATCTGTTTTAATAAGTAATAAAAAAGTCGTCCCAAATGAAGCCTATGATTTTTTTTTTACATTAAGGCTTCATTTGGAACAACTTTAGATCATTACTTTTCTTCTGCTTTTATAAGATTTTTGTACTACAAAAACAGTTTCATAAAGCATAAAAAAACCTTCCCAAACGAAACCTAAGTGAGTTGTAACTAGGGGTGTAAGTAACCTGGCTCGAGCTCGACTCATTAACAAGCTCACGAGTCAAGTTTATCGAGTCATAAGTTCAAGTTCGAGCATGTACTCGAGCTTATATATTAAACGAGCTTGAGCTCGAGTTTAGCAAGGCTCATAAGCTCATTAAGCTGTCTAGTTAGCTTAAAATATATTAAAATTTTAATTTAATCTAGCATTATATAATATTTTTTAATAATTTTAAATTGATTTTATATTAAAAAAATTCTTAAAAAAAATAAGAACTTTAATTTGAAACTAAGAAATCGAACTCAACAATCGAGTCAAGCTTAAGCTTTTCAAATTGAGTTAAGCTTAGTAAATGAATATTTGGTCAAATTTCTACAGGACATACTCTTTGCTGGCACAGATACATCATCCACTACAATGCAATGGGCCATGTCTGAGCTGATGAGAAATCCCAAAGCAATGGAGAAGATGCAAAAGGAGATCCGACAAGTGGCCGCAATGGGACGAAAGAGACAAATAGAAGAAGAAGACCTCAACCAGCTCGACTACTTAAAACAAGTTATCAAAGAGACTTTAAGGCTCCATCCTTCCCTTCCATTACTGTTGCCGAGATTGTGCCGCGAGACCTGCCAAGTGCAAGGATACACAGTACCGGCCGGCACGAGAGTTCTAGTCAATGCGTGGGCATTAGGCAGGGATTCTCGATACTGGAAAGAGCCAGAGAGGTTTTGGCCGGAGAGGTTTAATGAAGCGTTGGTGGATTTCAAAGGAGCTAATTTTGAGTTCTTGCCGTTCGGAGCTGGGCGAAGGATTTGCCCAGGGATAAATTTTGGACTGGCGAGTGTGGAGCTTGTGTTGGCTAATCTGTTGCTTTGCTTTGATTGGGAGCTTCCGGATGGACTGAGGGCTGAGGATTTGGATATGAGTGAGGTCAGTGGATCAACTACAGGAAGGAAGGTTGATTTGTGTCTGCTTGCAACTCCATATGTTTCAAGCTAAGCTCCCATTTTCAATGAAATTAAGTTTTTATGTTAAAAAGGTGTCTGAATGAGCTAAGAAGTTTGTCTTGAATTAAGAGAGAGATCCATCTTTGGGTGGATTATTTGAATAAAGTGATTGCATACGTAAAATGCAAATAATTTTAGAAGTATTTCAGAGATTTGTATGAGGATGTGTAGGTAGAATGCATAAGAGCTGTATATAAAGTTGTATAGGTGTAAATTTGATGAGGCCACTTTTTTACACACATATGCATAATCCTATGATTATAGGCATCAAATATGCACATAATTGATGCACAATATGTACATCTACTTTAGAAGCTATAAAAAAAGTGCATTCATCTAATTTATGACCTGTTTGGAGCAGCTTTGTGACTTATTTGTATTTAACACAATTACAATTTTGTTTGACTTCCTAAAAATCTTTATGATAGTAAGTTACTTTTAGCAATCAGATCTATAATATTTGAAACCAATGAAAAAGCTGTAATCCAATTTTTAATAATACATTTAGTGCCTATTCGAGACTGCTGCAATGTTTTATAAAATTGACTGTGAAGTTACTGTAGAGAAAGCTACTTCGCTACCATTGTTGCAGAAAGCAACTTTTCACCACATAAATTTTTAAGAAGTAATGAAAAAATAGCAAAAAAATAATTGTGAAAAGAAATTGTGATTATTGTCTCAAAAATAAAATAGTCAGAAAACTCTCCCAAACAAATCCTTATAGTACTAAAGATAGCTTTCAACAAAATTTCTTTCTCCATAATATCTTCAGAACCAGTGAACCACCTTTTATAGAATCCATAGCCACACAAACAAACCCTTAGTATGTACAAAGATAATATCTAGCACCGCCAATGAGAGATAGCAATGGGTGGATGCAAAGTACTTATTTGATTAATCGAATGAGGAAAAATTTTGGGTTAGGATAATTTGAAAATAATTTCTCTTTAAAATGTTTATATTATAAATAATTATTTTTTTGTGTAATCATATATTTTTACTTATATGAATAATTGTTATTTTTAATACTTTAAATTAATTATATTTTTGGAATTTATTTAGGTGAATATAAATTAGTTTATTTTTACTTCCTAGTTGATATAAAAGTAACTAATTTAGAAATATATTGTTTAATAAATATGAAATTTAAAAGGAATTTCTTCTCATATTTTTTAAGTAATAATATATTTATAAAATAGAAAATAAATGTAAAGAAAGAAAAAAAAAACAAATCTTCCCTAAAAAACTCTTGCTTATATAGCGTCAATGATATTATACACATATTGTGCTTGCTTTTGGGTGGAAATTAGTGAAAATTTTCTCAAGAAATTTATGTGAGTTGCAGCTTGTTCATGAGGCTCGCATTAGTATTTTTTTTCTCATAAAATGAATTTTGTTTGAGTTAGTAAATAAAATAAATTAATTTTGAAAATATTATTAATTTGTAAATGCCAAATATTATATATATATATATATATATATATATATATATATATATATATATATATATATATATATATATTCTTATAAATTAAAATAAGAAGATTATATTATAATTCAATTATTTATAAATATAAAAAATATCAATATAGGCTGTCAAAAAGTTAAAAATAAAGTTAAGAAATTTAAAATATATATCTATATTTGAATTTTTCACCTCCTCAATAAAATAAATTCCCAGACCACTAAATTATTTTTAATTATTATTTTAAAAAATGAACAATAATTATTATTTTAAAAAATGAACAAATTAGTGTGAGAATATTTAGATAAAAAATAGTTACGATTAGCTTTAAAGCTATTGGATCTACAAAAAGTAATAAATAAATAATTTTTATTATACTTGTTGCATAGCAGAATATTTGTGGTGGTAGGGAGACATTAATGTCTTAGCTTTGTACAAGGATTTAACATATATATAAATAAGAGAGTAGTTACAAGAATCACCAGATGATTTATGTGAAAATCTCGAAGAAGGAAAAAAATACTTTGGCCTAATTGAAAGGATTCCGCTAGTGTTTGCCATCAATTATAAATAATGTCATTTTCTCATGATCAAAAAATATGCTTATATAATATAGTAGGCATAGATTATACATAATGGATTTCAATATTATGGAACTTGGAAGAGCCATGTGGCATAAAGAGTCGCCATCAAGAGATCGCTTGTTGTTTATTTGACCATTCTCCCTTGAGGAGAGGAGATCATGCATTAACCAAGAAGTATAGTATAAATGTTGGTGCTAGTATTAATAATCAAAGTTGATAATGATATCATCCATTGTCTTTGTGAGCGAAGGCACGTGTTATTGATGGTGGTAGGTGACAAAGCCAGCTGTCGTCGGTGTAGCAAGACAACATTGGTAAGAGGTTTATAGTCAGACAACCATGGTCAAAGGACCGAAGTAGGCCAACAATGATCAAAGGGCATTATTTGGATAATAATGATTAAAAGACTATTGTCAAGCGATAGTAGTTGGAGGAACACAATATGACGACAATGGTTGGAAGATCTTAGGAGGACCATAATCAGATGGCGGTGGCAAGGGGATCATAATCTAGAGATGGTGATTAAATTATCATAGTTGACGTTGGTGGTTGGAGAATTATAATCGAGCAATAGTGGTAAGAGGATCATAGTCGAGAGACAAAGTTAAATGATCATAATATTCAGGTGGCGTAGGTCAAAAGATTGTAGTTGAATTATAGTAGTTTGAGGACCATAGTGGCAATAGTGGTTAGAAAATGTAGTTAGCGATGGTAGTCAGAATCATAATCAGCCGATAATGATCAGATGATCATAGTTGAGTGATAGCTATCGGTGAATAGTATTCTAGCTAAAAAGGTTGGCAGATTGTAATTCGACAATAGTGATCAAGAGAATATAGTTGGACAACAGCGGTTGAGGCATCATAGTTGGGCGGTGGCGGTAGGAAGACTAATCAAGCGATAGAGGTCTAAGGAGTATTGACGAGTGATGGTGGTTGGATAACCACCCAAGCCATGCTAGCCCTAAGACAGTAATTGGTGGTTTGGCGGTGGTATAATGATTGTGGTTGGGTGGCGTTTTGACGGCAGTAGTTAGACATTTTTCTGACCACAGCAGTTGAGCGATAATGCTTGGGTGGGAAGGCTCCAAGTTTTCTGGAATTTCAAGCCAAGATCTAAACTCCTTGTTTATGTTGAGAGTATGGGCTTATTTATAGATTTTTTTTAGCAATATGTCTCATAAATATTATCAAAATTCAAAACACCATATCCCTGAATTTTTACATTATTTAGGTGCCTTAATTTTGACATAATTAGACGGTTTTAGTCTCGTTAGATTCATCTTATGGAGGCATTCAATTTTATTATAAGCATGAGAGATTTGGAGCTCATTTGATCATTCAGTTAATATCCTAAAACTTTCAATTATACTTCAAGTGCATGATCTGGGCTTATTTTAGCTCTAATAAGATCACTTTTTATGTTGATGTGCTTATCTCGTCGAGACATTCAATTAAACTCTAAATATGTTGAAATTGAAGTTCGTGCCGTCATGAACTTAATTTTAAAACTTTTCAACTCCAATATACATTGGGATTTATGTCCAATCAAATTAATTTTTTATGACATAATGATACTCATCTTAAAATAAATTTAAAATTTTCAAAATTTATTTTAATTAAAAATTAAATCAAACATCCTTACTTTTTTTTTTCTTTAAATATATTGTCATGTTTTCCTTGTCAAGAAGGCAACCATTTAAGAGCCTCCGCCTGCCGCCTTCCACGTCCAAAGTGCAAGAAAGACTGCAATTAGTACACTTCATGGCACCCAATACGCCAATCTCATCTCATTAATTATTAATTATATTTTAAACAACCCACATTGACGATGCAATCAAAGATCGTCCAATTCTTCCCCTGTTTTCTTCTTAAAAATCTCAACTTGACTCTCACCCTACAAATTTCCTGGTGGAAAGCCATGAATCAAGGAACTAATATGCCTTCCAAAAACCTTCTTTTTCCCTTCCTGATCTTCCAATTCCTCTTCATCAACCTCTATCCGCTGCCTTCCTTCTCCTCTTCCTCCGCCGCCGCAGCGGCCTCCGCCCCGGCACCGCAAAGCTCCCTCCTTTTCAGAGAATACATCGGCGCAGAGTTCAACGGCGTCAAATTCTCCGACGTCCCCATAAACCCCCACGTGAACTTCCACTTCATCCTCTCCTTCGCCATAGACTACACTCCCGACGGAAATTCCTCCACCAACGGCCTTTTCAACGTCTTCTGGGATAGCCAAAACCTCTCTGCTTCTCAAGTAAACCTCATCAAACAAAATCATCGCAACGTCAAAGTCGCCCTTAGCCTCGGCGGAGATACCGTCAATGGCCAATTCGCCTACTTCAATCCCATTTGCATCGACTCATGGGTCAGCAACGCCGTCTCCTCCCTCACCAAAATCATCAAAGAATACAATTTGGATGGAATCGATATCGACTACGAGCACTTCAGCGCTGACTCCGATACCTTCGCAGAGTGCATTGGAAGGCTATTGAAGACTCTTAAATGCAATAACGTTATATCTTTTGCTTCAATAGCGCCTTACGATTACTACGACGTGCAGAGCCATTACATTGCTCTGTGGGAAAAGTATGGGGAGTTGATAGACTACGTCAATTTTCAGTTCTATGCTTATCCTTCGAACACAACAATTTCTCAATTTCTGAACTATTTTGACATACAGTCTGCAAACTATGAGGGAGGGAAGGTGTTAGTGAGCTTTTCTAGTGATACCAGTAGCAGTGGAGGGTTGTCGCCGGAGAAAGGTTTCTTCACTGCGTGTGAATGTCTCAGGAGGGATGGAAAGCTTCATGGAATCTTTGTATGGTCTGCAGATGATTCAGTGAAGTATTGCTTCAGGTATGAGGAGTTCTATCAAAATATTCTTGCTGGATATTTATGATTTAAGTTTGATTAGGGACGACTTCCTTATTTTTTTTTAAAATAGTTTATTAGTAAACAAATTTTAATTTTTTACTATAAAGCTACTTTAAGAAGCAGAAAGAAAGTCGTCCCAAATAAAACCTTAGTTATTGGGAGAGGGTATATTGAAGCTGCTTATATGATGAATAAACATGTGTTTGAGCAATGCTCGATTCAACTCGATGAGTGATCAAGCTTGCCAAGGTTAAAAAAGAATAATAAAATATTAATTTTACATAATTTATGCAAGAAAATTATACATTTAACTATCTTATAAGTTATATAATTAAAGATTAAACAAGTTGCACACTTCATTGAATTGGAGCTATAGAGTCGAGTTCAAGCTTACAATGAGCTATATCAAGTCAAGCTCGAGTTCAATTATTGAGCTCAAGACCAAATTTGAGCCACAACTTATAATATTGAGTCGAGCGTGAGTCGGAGTTGACTCGAGCTAGAAAATTTGTGGTTGTAGATAGAATGTATAATATCTCAATTTTATAAAATGATTCAACACGTACAAATAAAAGTTCCTAGAGATACTATAATTTCTTTAAGTGAAAAATCTAAAAAAATTGAAAAACTATGAGACTGGACCTAGTTGAAATAGTTCACTATATAATCCATGATACAAGAGTTTGATCTTCTCTATAATTAAAAATAAAAATTTGATTCCGAATGTAGAAATTATTTGATTTATAATGTAAGAAAGTATCAGAAAAAATCTTTTAATTGTACTCTATAGTGTTTAACACTAGAGTTGTAAGTGAGTCAGGCCGATACAAGCTCGTCTCGATAAATAACTCATGAGTTGAGCTCAATGAGCTAACGAGTCAAGTTTGAGCTAGTGATTAATCACTTGCTTGTGACCCAACTCATTTAAAATATATCAATGCAACATGTACTTAAATATATTAGCATTTAGCAGTTTAAGTATAAAATTGTTAAACATATTTTAAAACTATCTCATTTCATTATATCAAGTAATTCATAATTATTTTTCTTCTAGTTTATCATTATTTCAACTATTTAATTATAATAATATTTAAATCAAAATCATTTTCTCTCTTTCATAGTAAATGAGTTGGCTCGTGAGATGATTAAACTTAAGATCGAGCTCGAATTCGATTAATTAAACAGGTTCAAGCTCAAATTAAAAGTCACTCGAGCTCGGATCTACTCACTTACACCTCCACTTTGCACGTCACGGCCCTTCTAAGTAAGAATTTATTGTGCTATGCCTGAGATAATTTCAGACCGTTGCTTTTTTCCTACTTTTAAGAAATTTTTGAACTAAAAAATAGCTTTATAAGCAATAAAAAAATCGTCCCAAACAAAACCTAAATCTTTTTAAATCTACCTCTATCTCCTACACCTCTAAATTATGATAAGCATTAAGCCTTCATCACCCGGAAAGAAATCTACACCTCACGATAAGAGGATGTGTTTTTAGACATAAAATCAATCATGAATAGGCTCAAAATTCTGTCAGTGTGTGGGATCGATGGGACAAAAGAAATCAGCTCATAGGGGACCTTTCACATGGCTCGATCAACCATTCTATCCTATTTTAAGCCGCAGAAAATGAGGAGCTTTGTCTTTTTGCACTCTTCCAGTTCATCACTTTAGAGCACTTGCACTTTATTTATTAAATATATTTTGAGACCGGGTATGCGGCTAAGTGGTTGACGGAACACGTTCCTCTCATCTCACTTGGACTCGAATCTCCTAACTGTAAAAAAAAAGATATTTTAGTTTTTTTTTTATATAAATGAAAGTGAGATCACATTTAGTCAATTTTATTGATAAAAAAGTTTATATTTATTTACAAAATAATAAATTCATCAAAAAGTTAAAAAGGGCTTAAAATATTAGTAATATATATAGGGATGTTAATGAATCTAGCTTACCCATGAGGCAGCTTGAACTAAACTCGCTAATGAGCTTGTGAGTCTAATTTATCGAGGCATGAGTTTTGGGGCGAGTTTAAATTCTGTCTTGATCTTGCCCCGGCTCGGCTCATCGGCTTGATTATTATTATTATTATTATTTTATCATATAAATTTAAAAACATAAATAAAAATAAAACTAAAAACATATATGAATGCATATAAACTTTATAAATATCTACACCTCTTCTTCTTCCCTGCTCACGATCTCCCATTCTCTCTGCCCATTATCCATGGCCTCCCTCTCCAACTCTTTCTTTATCCTCCACCTTCCCCTCCTCCTGCTCCTTCTCCTCCTTCACTTCTCCTCTTCCCTCTCCACTACTCTCATTGAAATAACATGCAAATCCACCTCTTACCCCGACTTTTGCGTCGCCGCCATCTCATCCACCAGTCCTCAAACCTCCTCCACCACCGACACCCGCGACCTTTCATCCATATTCCTCTCCTTAGCCCTCTCCAACGCCACCAACTCATCCTCCTACGCCACTTCGCTTGCCGCCTCCGCTATGACCGAGGAACCCATTCGCCCTCTCCTTCGCGCTTGCTCACTCAAATACGCCGCAGCCGGCGATGCCCTGAACTGGGCTTTGCGGGAGCTCTCGGCAGAGTCTTATGACAACGCCTTTGTTCACGCTAGTGCGGCCGCAGAATACCCTATTGCCTGCCGCATGCTCTTCGCGCAACAGAGGCGAAAGCCGACAGCTTTGTACCCGCCGGAACTTGGCCGAATGGAAGAAGAACTTAGGCGGCTGTGTACTGTGGCTTTGGAGATCATTTCGCTTCTTGGTTGAGGTTTTTCTTACTTGTGAGTGAGTGAGTTTAGATTGAAAGTGTTCGTTATCCTTCGTAATGAGTTTTTGAAACTATGATCTATTATATATCATTGGAGCAGTCTTTACTATTTACCGTAGACTTTTCTCTTTTAGCGGTCTTTTCCGATCTGCTTATTCTCCATCTGCAGCTCATTTATATATTTGTACTATTTCTACGCTTCTGGGTTTCTGTAAAACCTTAAGAAGTAATCATGGTTTTTTTACATCTTTCTTCCTTTACCTTTCACGGTTTCAAGGGACTCCGCCACCGGCACCGCCGGCCGTGGGCCACCGGTCATCTGATCATAACCTTCTTTATATTTTACATTGCATTTATTTACTTCAAATTAAATAAAAAAAATTATAATCATGCATTTCATTTGTACCCATTCAAATAACTCCTAATTATTTTTTTTGTTTTTCAGCCAACCAAACCGCTCTTATATCTCTGGAATTTCGTTATAATGTCCTATATAATGACAGCAGCATAATTACTTCCAATTCTAAGGCAACAGATTCCTTAAAAATTCCTTCCCAGTCGTCATTGCAATTTTGTTCTACTGGTTTTCTGCCACTTTTGAATCGCAGCATTATGCTGTAGCTGCCACCATCCTGCAGTGGCAACTGGTAAGCCAACATACATGCCGACTTGTGTGCTTCGGAAGACAATCACACTTAAATTTTATTTGAGATAACTTTCTTAATACTTTTAAAATCAGTTTTTTAATATAAAAATTTATAGTTTAAAAAATTTTTGTATTAAAAAGTTGCTTTGAAAAGGAATAAGAAAGTCATCCATGACGACTTTCTTACTATTTTTTAAAGCAACTTTTTAGTAAAAAAATTTCATTTGTTGTATCAGAATGCTGCTTTAAGAAGCAGTAAGAAAGTCGCATGTTGCATTGATTAAAAAAGCATAAAAAGAGTAAAAAAAGTACCAACTGGTAGGGAAACTACCTATGTCTTCCCACCATTAAAATAAAAACAAGCAAAACAGGAAAGAGTACTATTGCTACTACAATCAATCTCACTCCATATATGAGTGTAACAAAAAAGTATAAAGACTAAAAACAGAAAGACAGAAGAACCTCCTTAGCAGGTGAAATTATTAGGTGCGGAGTCCGGACGGAGTTCAGAGGCAAATAAAATGCGCCACGTCATAAAAAAAATGTACCAAGCTCGGTACCAATTTGTACCGAGCATAATACCGCACTAAACGGAACCGGACGGGAGAACCATCCTGTATCCGCAAAGAATAATCGCTCCCTTAGCAGGCACTGTAATGTCCCCCATATATTAACTTTGAGTACCAACAAAATAAGCAAGAAGTCACCAAGCCTGTTCTCTTACAACATCGTTACACTTTGCAGCTCTTAAAAGATACCGATTTCCTTGCAAGCAAACCTAAATGAACTCCCATCACGCAACCAACACAATGGGACCGGTGATTATCCCCTCCCACATTCCACCCAATGCTTATGGGTTACTAAGGCGTCTGTTATATCTCA
This sequence comes from Dendrobium chrysotoxum, assembly GCA_019925795.1. Lineage (NCBI taxonomy): Eukaryota > Viridiplantae > Streptophyta > Magnoliopsida > Asparagales > Orchidaceae > Dendrobium > Dendrobium chrysotoxum. The sequence goes on from CM034313.1 coordinate 2,275,049, forward strand.
CCTTATCATGATCTGACATCACCTTCACATGATTAGTTAATTAGTTTGGTTGACTCTATTACTATTGTAGTTCGAGGCCTCAAACTCTCGAGTGCTGCAAATCAAATATCAATATTTTCAAAACCTCTATATTTAAAATATTTGACGTCCACCATTAGAATAAAAAAACGTGAGTCTTATTTAAAAATTTTTATGTAAAACTTTCCACCATGTAGCTCACCTTGATTGGAAGTTTTGTTTACAGATCAAGTGGCTTTGGGTTTGAGTCTTGTGTATGAGACATGCGTGTGAATTTATCTTAAGTGATCTAAATGTCCAAAAAAAAGTTTCCACCATTAAGGATTCGTTTGGAACGGCTTTCTTAATGCTTTTTAAAGTAGGTATTTATTAGTACAAAAATTAATTTTTTTGTACTAAAAAGCTGCTTTAAGAAGCAGTAAGAAGGTTGTCCCAAAAAAAGCCTAAATCTTTTACACATATAAATATTATATAATTTTAATAAAAACCAAATTACAGGAAATGACAACTTGTGTTATTCTCGGCAAGCAGAAAATAATGAAATTAAAAATAGCGGGAAAAAAGGTCAACGCCTGATTTTTCTTTGATTATTAATGTTGACCGATTCAACGTATCTTTGTATTCTAGAACTTGGAATGAGCATTCCAAAGGAGAACAAACCACCAATGGTATATTTTCCTCGTTATATATATTTCCATTCTGATTTTATGAGAATGAATTTTTCAGTTATATTATTTGCTAGAAAATTTATGATAACAAAATATTCGATAAATATCTTAGTTTTATATAAAGATTTATCACGCACAAATAAAAGTTGTAAGAGTTCTAAAATTTTTTATGTAAAAAATTTTATAAGGGAAAAAATTATGAGACCCGATCTATTTGCAATAATCCAAGTTATATTTGTAGGTACAAGAATCTACTCCTATCTATAATACAAAAATATGGAATTATACCATTTAAAATAATTTCGTTCTCTCGTAGAGGTCATAGAAGTCAGGTGTTCATAAATAAACAGTTGAAATTCAATAATGAGGTTAGTTATTAACAATCAAGTGAAAATAGTCTATTGATGGAAGTCAGGTGATGGTAGAAGTAATTATTGATGATGGTCGTCAGTGATGATTTACTGGCGATCTATTAGTAAATATAAAAAAGTTTTTAGTCCTCTTAACTCTTGAACCCCATTCACGTAGAAAAATGAGGCCATATTCATAGTATAATAGAGAGGGATTTTGATAAATTTGATCAGAATTCAACCCCCTTGATCATATATTATTTATCTAGTATTTGAGTGGTTTAATGATATTAGAATCTAATGATCTTGAACTCGTCGAATTCAACTTGTCAAGCTGCTAAATTTAACAATAATCATACAATATTTTGAGAAAATTTGGTTCTTTGATAAAACTCAAAATTTTTAATTATACTTCAAATACTTGTTTTAAGCTCATTTGGAGTCTGATCAATCGGATCAATTGCAATAATGATGTGTTTTTCTTGTCAAAATATTCATTTTAATTATAAATTTACTAAAATTGGAATTCGGGTGATTTTAATTCCAAATGTTTCTATTTCATATATTACCTTAAAATTCATGCAAGTCAATTTTTTGATATATCTATGTAACTTAATGAACAAAAAATTTATTTAGATTACATTTAAAGCAAAACCCCCTTCTTTCAGCTATTAGGCCATTGATCCATTCCCCTCTTTTTTTTTTCACACCACCATAGTCAAAGAGCAGCCCTCAGCGTTGACCAAATGTGACAAATTATTGTTAAGGTCAACCCATTTTGGTCAACGATTTTGTGGTCAACTCAGAAATTATTCCTTCACCATCCAATTCAAAATGAACCGCTTAGTCCTTTATTTTTAACGGTAGGATCAAATTTTAAACACGTGTTAATTTTACATATTTTGATTCATTTTAGACAAATTAGATCACAACTGATAGTGATATTGATTAATGCAATAATTATTTTAAAACATATCGTATCACTAATCATAACCCCAACAGCTTAATCTTCGAATAAAATCATTTTCATATTTAGCTTAGTAACTAAAAAAGCTTATAACAATTAGTTGATAATTATTGCAATATATTATAAAGATAATTGTGAACTGTTATGAAAGAAATAATATTTTAAAAAATTAAGAAATCTTATTAAAATTATTTATGGCCGCATAAATATCAGAATATATATGTAATATTTATATATATGATTGATATTGGTATTATGAATAGAATATTTTTATTAATGTTTTTTTTAAGCAAAATTAAAAATTCGATCTCCAGCCAACATATTCTGAGACACACAAACATGTCCGATCACACAATGAGTTGTAATCGTGTCATGGAATTTTAAACAGGTTAAGAAAAAACCTGCTAAGAATACCCACCCCACTCACAAATCCCCCCAATATACGGTGGTGGAAAGGGCACCACGCCCTTTCGTTTACTACATTCGGACTGCGAGGGTTGAAAAATCCTCACGCTTTTCCCCCCTTCTTCCTCAATAAAACAAGGCAAAGGAGGCAAAGAGGCGATCCCTCAAACGCTTCCCCTCTATGGCCACTACACTTCTCTCCTTCTTCCTCCTCCTGGCCGCCGTTTCCTCCCTCTCCGCCGCCGACGCCGCTCTATTGCCGGTTATCCTCAACGCCTGCAAGGCCAGCCGGTTCCCCGACTCCTGCGCCGACCGCCTCTCCAATTCAACCCCTCCCATTCCCCCCAATGCCGCCGCCTCCGACATTATTCTCACCATCTTCAATACCTCCCTCTCCGATCTCGTCACCGCTAGCTCCACCGTTCAATCCATCCTCGATTCATCCGCCTCAGACCTCAATCGCACCAACGCCGCGCGTATCTGTCTCGAGGTCCTTTCCTATTCTACCCATCGCCTCTCCGCCGCCGCCTCTTCCGACCTCCTTTCCCCCGATTCACGCACCTGGGCCGGCGCCTCCCTCCTCTACCAATACGACTGCTGGTCCGCTCTAAAATACGTCAATGGAACCTCCCAGGTCGCCGCCGCAATGACCTTCCTCACCGACCTCAGTAATCGCACCAGCGACGGCCTCTCGATGCTGGCCGCGCTCCACCGCTACGGGGCCAATACCTCTCTCTGGGGCCCTCCACAGACCGAGCGCGATGGGTACTGGGACCCGCCGTCTGAGATCCCGGCTATCGCCGGCAGCCGCGGGGTTCCGGTGGACCTGCCGGTGAATTTCACAGTATGTAAGGACGAAGGGTGCGATTATAAGACGGTCCAAGCGGCGGTGGATGCGGCACCGGCGTGCGTCACCGCCGGGCGATTCGTGATCTGGATCAAGGCGGGCGTATACGACGAGATCGTGAGGGTGCCGTTCGAGAAGACCAATCTGGTATTTGTCGGGGACGGCATGAGCAAAACTGTCATTACGGGTGACCTTAGTGCTGACCAGGTCGGCGTCACAACCTATAGCACAGCCACCGTCGGTAAGCGGATTTTTTTTTTCTCATTTTTCTTATGATTTTTTAATTTTGATTTGATAACATCTTATTTTCTTATGATTTTTTTATATTTAACGGAATATTATAAAATATGTGATTTAAATTTATGATTTTAAAATAATAATATTTTTTTCTAATCAATAGGCCATAAATATTTTAAATAATTTTTTTTAATTAAAACCTTGATTTCCATTTTTTTTGTTTAAAAAAAATACAATAAATTATGATTCTATTCATAATGTTTTTACAATTATAAATTTGTTTATGCAAATTTCTCTTATTTATTCAAATTCTTTTTAGTTTAGTTTTTAATAACTTTGGATTCTCGCATTGTTCTACTCGTAATTAACGGCAATAATTATGGGCAGCTTTAGAAAGCTAGATTTGCAATGATTTATATATGGGATGTATTTGTATTTATATATATATAAATAAATAAATGCCATAAAGACTAATATTCTTAATTATAAGAATATATTATAATAATAAATATTATAAATTTCTTCTAACAAATATTGAGAATTTGCATATTTGTTATGTAGTTATATATTTTATGTCTTATTGTATATATATAATATATATAATTATTTCTTTTTTAATGAATAAATTATCATTAAGACATTCCTATATAATAAATTGAATAGAGAAAGCAAAATTGGAGAATGAAGCAGGTAGAGGAGCATATTGTAAATTGGTTGGATGGATTGATTTGTTGAGAAGATGGGCTATGGTCACGGATGAACCCATCATCAGCCACATGACTTTGTTGTGTAGTGAGGCATCTGTCTGCCATCAATTGGTTTAGCTGATCTCACCACCTCTCCTATGCACCATGCATTTATAACGATTTAATAAATGATCGTCTTATCTTTCGGTATATTTAGATCAATTAAAGTAAATTCATGTACATATCATATACGTAAGACTTAAAATTCAAGATCTCTTAGTTGATAATCAAAGTTCTTAACTAACAGACTAAGGTTTTGTTTGAGACGATTTTCTTACTGTTTTTTGAAGTATTTTTCTTGTACAAAAATTTTTAGTTTAAAAATTTTTATATTAAAAAGTTGCTTTAGAAAGTTATAAGAAAATTGTCCAACAACTCGACGTGGATCTGGTTGACTCATTTAATAAGTTAGTTCAGAATTTCAACCTATTTAATTATTACGTTGGATTCGGGTTGACATACAAACTCAATTTTAATCTGAAAGTGACTTGTTTATTTTTTTCATTAGATTTCTCTATTTGTTGGAATGTTATTTTTATTTTTGATTAAATAATCTGAATTTAATAGTTGAAAAATTAAAAAAAATAATCAAAGTATATTATTGGGCCAGGTTCTAGTCATTAGGGTTAATAGTGGGTCAAGTTCTAGTTGCCCTATTTATTAAAAAAGTTGAATTCAAGTCAACTGGATTTAGATAGGATCAATTTTAGATCGAACCAGGGATGGCATTGTGTAAAATAACTTTCTATTAATTTGCAGAAAATAGGCTCATGCACAGTAATTGCCATTAGCGTGTTGTCTCTTGTAGACAAAATATAATCATAGTAATATAATTTATAAACATTTTTTTTTTAAATTTTGTGCAAATTTAACCGAAAAGTCAAAGTCTCTAAGAAGGGCTGAAAGAAAGTTTAATTATATGTAAAATATATAATTTTTTTCTTAGCAGGCCGGCGGGGTCTGCACTGCTGCCTACTGGTATAACGAATTCTGTTCTGTTGTTGCTTACAGCTGTGGCCGGCGACGGGTTCATGGCCCGGGACCTAACATTCCAGAACACGGCGGGGCCGGCCGCCCATCAAGCCGTCGCCTTTCGATCCGATGGCGACTTCACCATCCTCGACACAGTGGAGCTCTCCGGTCATCAAGACACCCTCTACGCCCATTCCCTCCGCCAGTACTACAAATCCTGCCTAATCTCCGGCACCGTCGACTTCATCTTCGGCAACTCCGCCGCCGTATTCGACGACTGCCTCATCATCATCGTCACCCACCAATTCAGCACCACCAAAGGCGAGTCCGACACCATCACCGCCCACGGCCGGACCGACCCGGCCCAACCCACCGGCTTCGTCTTCCACAATTGTCAGCTGAACGCCTCCGAAGAATACTGGAGTCTCTACAAGAACAATTCTTCGCTGCACCGCGTGTACCTTGGGAGGCCATGGAAGGAGTATTCGAGGACGGTTTTTATCAGCTGTTATCTGGAAGAGTTCGTGAAGCCGGAGGGGTGGTTGCCATGGTCGGGGGATTTTGCGCTTGAGACGTTATACTATGGGGAGTTCGAGAGCAGGGGACCTGGAGCTAATGTGGCGGCGAGGGTGCCGTGGAGTAGCCAGATTCCGGCGGAGCATGTAGGGGTTTATTCAGTGGAGAATTTTATTCAGGGGGATCAGTGGATTCCGACGGCGTCGTCTCGGTAATCCATTTGGAAGCAAAATTTATGATGATTTATGATATATTAGCAAAATAATATTTGTTTTCTGATTTATAAAATATTAGAATTATTATTTCTATTGAGAAAGGCTCATTCAGAATGGTAAGCCAAATGGCAAAACAGTCATAGGGCGTGTTGGGGTCTTTTTTTTTTTTTATTATTGTTTTATTTTTCAGATTAAGACTATGTTTTTATTTATTTATTGCTTTCTTATTAATTTTTTGTTATTTTTTTAAAAAAATTCTATTGGAAAGTTTTTTTTTTTACATCAAAGAGACTTTTGACCAAAAAGGATACTATGCAATTCAATGAATAAAAAAGTCTCTTTTTATTTTTTATATGAAATAAAATAAGCTTTTATGATATAAATACTAGCTAGTATACTCATGAATCCAAGAAGCTAGTCTTCAACTTAGAATTATATTTCTTTCACTCTCTTCCAATCATTCAAGGCTTTTTATCTCTCTAAAATTTACTTCTAGACCTATCTTCTTTCGCGCCCCATGCATACGAGCTATAAGAAATTAATAATTTAATCATGTGCAAAATGTTATTAATGAAAAAAATTAAGTTTATTCATCTAAATTATTTTGACAATCAATCAAAGATTCATAAAAAAAAATATTCTTTCAATTTTATCAAGTTAAGGTAAAAATAAAAAGATTTTACATTAATCAGCTCAATCATGCACAAGCCACGATGAAAATAAGTCAACACGTATTTATCGTTGAAAATTCGTTAATTTGCAATCAATGGCAAACGCTACCGCGTTTCCCTTATTAATTGACGTCTAGGTCTGGGCCATTCGGCTGGTAATTCAAAACGTCACTTCATACAGCCTGATTCAAACGAAACATGGGCTTTTGACTTGGTATTGGGCTGACACTTTTGGGTTATCCAAACTTGTATTGGATTAGAGATTTTTTTTTTGTGGGGCCCACCTTCATATAGAGCAATTAGTGTCAGCTTATGACACGACCCGAAAAATTCAGTTTTAGATCGACCAATTTAATAAAAGGTTTAAACTTAGGTTCCAATTTTCAACCCATTTGACAAATCGAGTAATATTCAGGTCAATCAAATAACCCGAAAATGACCCAAAAATGACCCACCACCCGCATCTCGCCCACACATCGAACCCGTGCACCGCGTTCGCCCTGGCAGACCCACGCATCTCTTCCGCACCTTGTCCCACAGTCCCGCCCTCACCAGGACAGCCACACTTGCACTTGATGGGCACTCACCTGCTTTGTGCTCACCCAGGCCAGCGTATCAGGTCGAGTTGACTTGGTTTACAGCGGTTAGGTTCGGGTTTAGATTTCATATCTATTTTTGTAATTGGGTACGGTTCAGGTTAGACCAGTCGAGGGCAGAACAATTTCGAGTTAGACCCAAACCTGACCCGAAAACTCGTTTTGACACCCCTAGAGCGATAATGCGCATGAAGTAAGAAATCATGCGCGACATGAAAAAGATTTTAGGGTAGGAGGTTCACACATGTGATACCATTTGTTGGCCCCCTTGTTATTAAAATTTACACAATATTTTTATTATTAAAATATATTAATAATTCTTTATCATTTATTAAATATAATAAAAGATTAATTAAGTTGGAGTAACCATCAAATAGGGCTGTTGGATGTCTATTAAATATATTAAATATGATTTAAAAAAAGACTTTATATTCATAAACAACTCTGATATTTAAGTTGATAAGTCAATACATCGAACACAAAAAATTTTAGGTCACTAACGCCCATATCAATGATAGAATTGTTATGAGAGGTTGGACATTATCAATGATAGAATACTCTGACAATTCAAATCTTTTTTGATGAGTTAAGAAAGGTACAATGAAATCCTAAATACTTTTTATGTATATTAATTTTATAATAAGATACAGTAGGTTTCAAAATAACAACAATTAGCATGAATTTTATTAGCAAAAATACTATCCTTTACATGCTAATTATTAAATTATATGTATCATTAGGTATATCATGATAATATTTCATTAAATTTGGCTATCTCAATTAAGCACAATTATAAAACAATCATTTATCCATAGTTGTGTTCATCTACATAAAAAAATTTATTACAACAACAACAACATCAAGCCTTTATCCCATTCCGTGGGATCCACTACATGAATTATTTTTCTTCATTGTATTCTATTAAAAATCAAATTCTCATTTAATTTGAATAAAAAAAAAATCATTTCTAATACTAACTAACAAAATCTTTTTAAGTCTACCTCTATCTTTCTTAACATAGGCCGCATCTAATATATCTACTCTCTTAATTGGGTCATCAAAAGGCTGACACTTTGTGACCATATCATCTAAGGTGACTCTTTAATCTTATCGGTTAGAGCTACTCCAACCTTTATACATATATACTCATTTTACATTCTGTCTCCAAGTGTAAAGCCACTCATCCACCTAAGCATCTTCATCCAGAGAAAAAAATTTATTAAAAAAGAAAAAAAAATCAAAATGAGTCTTAAAATCATTACATTTGGTCAGTGCAATATATAAATAATCAATCAAAATTTATATGATACACATCTCAAAATAAATTTAAAAAATTTTAAAATTTATCCCGAATAAATTTTTTTGAAGTTTGGTCCAATTTTAAAGAGTTCAGAACTAGCTGTATCACCTCCAAACAAAAGCTCCATTTGGGACAGCTTTCTTAATGCTTTGAAAAGCAACTTTTTAATACAAAAATTTCTAATTCAAAAAATTTTTGTACTAAAAAACTACTTAATAAAGAAATAAAACCCGTCCCAAACGATGCCTAAATAAACAAAAATATGACCTGTATGTTGTGTATGACATGGACTCCAAATGCCAAAAAAAAAAAAATCACTTAGGTTTAATATACCTATGAATGAGTACGAAAATAAAAATGAATAAAAATTGAGAAAGTCTGGAGTTTACAAACTGGGAAGAGCAGCAACAGGCTTAGCATTTGCAACCGAGGAGCTATTGTCTGTCCAGTTTGTCTCTCCCCAATGCCACAACATACTCTCCCAGAAGCAGAACTCCTCAAAGCAGATGTGGAGCCTTGGATCAGTTATGTTCCGCTTCCAATGGCCATCCACATACTTAGCCTTCTCGGCCTGCCTTCGATCCCATTCTAAGGCAGCCTTCTGCTTCGATCTCAAAAGGCAAAAGCTCTGCAGGTTCTCTGACATTGTATCGTGCACTCTCCACCATGTCGCATGCGCTACATCGCTCGCAAATTCCTGCAGTATGTCTACATTCCAGTTGCAGTCATAGTCCCGAAAGCATAACCAAGGCTTCAGACCAAGGTAGTGCAGAACATAAAGAACTGGGGGGTCTGCACCAAACAATCTTATCTTCTTCTCTTTGATCTCCTCCTCGTCGCCAATCCAGAAATGCTTCAAGAAGTTCATGTGCTTGGGGATTCGGTGCCACCATGTAAAGATTTCATTCAGGTAGCCTTGGTCTCCTCCATTGTAAGATTCGATCTCATTGATGTGATCCATGAGCATGTGGAATGTGCAATTGGATGGCTCAATAACCATTACACCTGAATTGAAGAGTGTTGCATTATTGCCTATGGCAGTTACTTCCAGCATCGCAAAGAGGAAATCAATGTTCCGCAGGATAAGAAGGTCGGCATCAATGAAGATGATCTTGTCATACTCTGTTAGTTGCCAAAGCCTGAATTTGCTGTAATTCCACTCGTTATATGCATCGCGTTCAGCCTTGGGATTTCGGATCCTTTGGATTGTTCTCACCTTCCACCCAGCATCTTCAAGGCCATCACGGTGATGGCTGCTGATTGTTTCATCAACGAGTATGACTAGGTCTCTTGTAGAGCCAGACAAACGAATGCTTTGAGCTGCAACAATTGCTCCACAAACGTAAATATGCGCCGAGTGAAGTATTGTAGCATATGCTTCGCGTTGGCGTCCTGATTCAGAATGGGGCCTCACTGTACCAAAAAAATATAGTTAATGGTAATTTCAGAAGGTTAAAAATAGATTCACGAGTAGTGAAAGAAGGGTTACTGGAAAACTAACCATCTGTTGTCAGTGGAACTGCTAGTTTGCAGGAACCAACAGGAAGCTGGAGCTTTTCTCTGAGATTTCCTGGCTCAGGCCTATAAAGCCAAGCATTTCCTTCACGTATAACCAGATTCTTGCAAGAGAAAAGATTTGGAATGGGAAAGCAATCAGTAAGAAGGATTACATGTGTCTGGAGCTGACCAACGCTAGATTGAGAAGCCAGTTTAGCAGCAGCAAGCTGCAAGTGAAATCGCGCAACATCTCTTGACCAATTCTTAGCTGTTTTATTACATGGAAGCTTGACAGCAATAAGGTCAAATAAAGTACTTCTTGTTACTCTAGGATCAGGAAGATCCACGCAAGTAGGCACTTCATTTTCCTCTTCCTCATCGATCCACTCAGGATATAGATCCTCCCAGGTTAGGTTGACCTTCGCACAATCAAGATGCAGAGCAAGTAATTCTGCACGTGGTAGCAGTTGCTGCCAGGAGTTGATCTCAGTGATGTTGAAATTTAGAAGGCCAACTTCCAATTTTCTTTTCCTACCGTTCAGTTTCGTAACAGCTTTTGAAATTTGCGTCCAGTTAACATTCACATCAGATAGATATCGAGAATCAGAAACAGGGCTTTCCCATATCCATCCAACATCAACAAATCTGGACCTGAATTTGCAATTACTTCATAAATACTATAAAACAAAGCTGAAATTTGGTCATAAATTCCCTTCTAACTGATCACAAATATAAACCATTGGAATAATAAGAAACAGAATTTACAGTTTCACTTCAAAATTGTAAGCAGCAACAGCATATTTTGCATAAATGTATTTAGATTTGAATTTAAGTATATGCGTCTATGCATTTACACATGAATTTATGCATGTATAAGTGTATGTATGCATACTAGTAATGCAATCCTGGAAGAGAAACAGTACGCCAGCAAAAAAAAATAGAGAGAATTCTCAATAGAACAGTGTTCTAATATCGATAACTGTAAAGAAGGTCCCCTCTCTCCCTTGTCTACTAGTATATATATTTTCTGTCTATAATATTTTTAATATTGCTATTGCTGACAAAACAAGCAAAAAAGTAAAACAAGCAAAAAAGTAATACTAGTCGGTAATAACAAAAATGGTACTAGTGTAGTGGAATGTGAAGTAGTGGTAAAATGCCCTGCTCCTTAATTAGTCCTGCCTCTTAACATGCTCTACATCAAATCCTCCCCAGCATCTGAACAGCTCGACGCCGACGAGCTGATTCCAATAGGTGAGTCATCTGAAGGGTGAAATGCCCAAATATCAGATGCATTGAAGGTTGGGGAAGTGTGGCAGTCTGGTGGTAAGGCCACAGTATAAGCATTTTTGTTGATCTTTGCTATGATAGGTATATGACCGATTTTACGGCGTGTCAATTTGGAGAAGGTTCTTGGTGGGAAGCGTTCTCGACGCAATCTGACCATGACAAGATCACCAACGTGAAAAATTTGCTATCTGTGATGAGCATCAACTTCAGTTTTGTAGCGCTAGTTGGACTTGGTGAGCTGCTAACACACATCCGTAGGAATTTTGGTATACTGATTGGTGAAGGTTGTAGCAGCCGTTGACTTGCACTTGGGTAAAAAAGCAATGTCCCATGCTAGATTAGGTAATTTAGGATATACAATACTGAAAGGAGACTTACCAGTGAAATGATTTGTCATGGCGTTGTAAGCAAATTCAGCTTTGCTCAACATGTCTTCCCATTGCTTTGGGTTCTCTTGCACCAAACAACGAAGCATATTACTTAAGGTGCGATTGACAACTTCGGTTTGACCATCCGCTTGAGGGTGATAAGCGGAACTCAAATGTAAGTCAGTGCCAATCGTTTCCATAGCTCTCGCCAGAAGTGATTGAGGAACTTAACTTCTCGATCAAACACTAGACTACGAAGTAAACCATGTAAACGACAATTTCTTGGAAGAAAAGATGTGCAATGTGAAGGCCATTAGATGTTTTCTTACAAAAAATGAAATGCGCCATCTTGGAGAACCTGTCGACGATGACCATAATCGAGTCATTGTCGTGCTTGGTTCTGTGTAAGCCCAAGACAAAATCTAAACCGAGATCCTCCCAAATAGAATATGGTACCGGTAAGGGCATATAAAGACCAGTATTTTGAGCTCCGCCCTTGTCGGCTTGACAGATGGAACAACTATTCACAAGCCTTAAGACATCGCGGCGAAGACGGGGCGAAAAGAAACGGGAATGTAATTATTGCAGCGTCTTGTCACGTCCTGCGTGTGCTGCCAGGCCTCCGCAACAGGCTTCACAGATCAAGTATTGCGCCAGGATGACATTGGAATGCATAATAAATTGTGTCGGAACAAGAAGCCATGACGTATAGAGTACTCGTTAATAGTTTTAACATTCAGGCATTGTTTCCAAATCTCACCGAAGTCAGGATAGTGATATACAACTCTTTAAGACACTCCAAACCTATAATTTTTGTTTGTAACTGTGTGAGAAGAGCAGCTTTCCTACCAAGCGCATCGGCCATACGGTTTTGTGATCCATATTTGTGTTTGAGAACAAATGAAATTTTTTGGAGAAACGTTATCCAACAGGCATGCATTCTATTAACATTCTTTTGGCTGTTTATGTATTATATAGCTTTGTATCACTGCAAAAGATGAAGTCTAGATGTAATAGATAGTACTTCCATTGTTAAAGTGCACGAAAGTTCTTGCTCATAAGTCATCCATTTTTGTCTTGCTGGACATAGCTTTTCACTAAAAAAAAGCATTGGGTTTGCCTTCCTGAGAAAGTACTGCACCTATGCCAATAGATGAAGCATAAGCATCCACCGTGAACAACTTATCAAAGCTAGGTAGTGCCAATACTGGAGCTGAACTCAGTGCCTTTCGATTGCTTCGAAGCTCTGTTGTTGCTCAAGCCCCCATTGAAATACCTTGGATTTGAGGCATTCAGTTATGGGAGCCAGAATAATACTGAAGCCTTTAATAAAATTTCAATAGAAGTTTGCCAACCCATGAAAGCTCCGAATATCAAAAAAAGAACAAGGAACCGGCCAATCTTCTATTGCAGCCACCTTATGCAGATCCATGTGGACACCCTCCTTGGAAATTATGAAGCCAAGGAAATGGACCTTGGGTGTAGCAAATTCACATTTAGGAAGATTAATAAATAATTTGTGCTGTTTTAATACTTCAAAGATAGCCTCCAAATGTTTGATATGTTGTTCCAAATTACTACTATAGACCAATATATCATCGAAGTAGATAACACAAAATTTACCCCAAAGAGATTTTAATACCTCATTCATCATCCTCATGAAGGTGGAGGGTGCATTACATAATCCAAACAACATCACTTTTCACTCATACAATTCTTGTGGCATTTTAAAAGCAGTCTTCCATTCATCCCCGGGATGAATTCTGATCTGATGATATCCACTACGTAAATCTAATTTGGAAAAGATAGAAGAGAACCTGTAAGCTGGTCAATCAACTCATCAATTCGCGGTACCAGAAATCTGTATTTAATGGTTATTTTGTTAATGGCTCGACTATCTAAGCACATGCACCACTTGCCGTCTTTTTTTGTAATAAGTAATGCAGAACTACATATGGACTCAAGCTCGTTTGAATGAGCTTTTTGTCTAAGAGATCACCAATTATTGTCTGTAAGATGTCCTGTTCTTTTATACTCAAACTATAGTGAGGTAGATTAGGAATGGTTGCCCCTGGAATAAGGTTGATTTGGTGCTGTATACCTCGTAGAGGAGGAAGTTCAGCAGGAAGTTCTGCGGGACCAAGATCTTTAAATCAGCCTAAGAGTCTACCTATCTCACTGCTAACTTAATTTTGACTACACTGAGTATTTGGTTCAGTTATAAGCAAAGCAAACATAGGAATTGATTTCTGCCAGCAGTGAAGTAGTGTAGGTCCTGAGACTATATGCATTGCCACTGAATAGGTCTGCCCAAAAATCTGTAATTTATGATCATTTGAGCTTGGTAGCAGTCTTAAACGCCTATCCTTCCATTCAAAGGAATATACATTTGCTCTACCATCATAATTAGCTCCAACCCAATATGAGGTGACAAACATTCATATCTAAGACATCGCACAAGACGTCGCTAACATATTGTTTCCCTATGGAAAATGTTACTCGAAATATTTCTGTAACCAAGATTTCCATACCTCTTTTCACCCAGCTGATTCTACATGGATGTGGGTTTTAGGTAGTTTTGAGTCGAAGGTTTTGAACAACTGATCTAGAAATGATATTCTCAGTGCACACACTATCTATTAAAAGGTCACAAACCTTTCTGTTAATGGTGCACCTTGGTTCTGAATATAGCATTTCACTGTGAATTGATGCTTTGTCGAGGAGCTAGCAGCGGATTTTTCATAACACATACTAGTGGCTCTCCCTCATCACCGTGAAGATCTTCTATTTCTCCATCTCCTTACAATTAGTGTTAATAGGATCATTTTCTTCTTTAGCTTCCAAAATGTGTACCTGCTGCCTTTGTGGGCATTCATTAGACTTGTGGCCGGTTTGAAAACAACGAAAGCATTTGAATGTAGATGGCTTGGCATACGGATTGTCCTTAGCAGCTGCCTTAGGTTTCAGTTGAGATTTGCTATCCGTATTGATGTTAGCTGAAGATATCGGCTGCACAGCTTGGTTAAAGGAATTTGAAAAATGAGGGACCTCTGCAGCAGGTGAATTACTCTTGTTAACAGCCGAAACTGGTTCCTGCCAATGACGTCGACTGTAAGAGGTCATAAATTGGCGATTTTGCTGCATTTAAGCTTTTAATGTGAAGTTTATAGCTTGGGAAAGTGACCAAACCGAATTCAAATCTAGTTTATCTTGGATGTTTTCCTTTAAACCGCCAATATAACAGGATACCAATTGATTGACATATTCATTAAGATTGTTTCTAGCACTCTGTTGACCCCTACACATCAAACCACGCACAAAAGGGGCTAAATTGATAAATTAAGCAATGTGCGTCGACCCGACATATCACTTGAAGGGTCAAATGATCTCCAATTGCAAAATGGACTATGTCGTTGCATTCAGGACGTCGAATTTGCCGAAGTGAGGACCTATCGCAATCAAATCGAACGAGATCAGTTCAAAGAGGTAACCAACACCCAAAGTCGACGCGCAACGTCGCTCAAATGACGTCCGATCGCAAAATGGGCTTCGCCGTGTGTTTGGAACATCGTCGATTAAGATGCCCCAAAATCTAATTTGGAAGAATTACTATTTTAATTTATTAATAAACAATAATCAGAGCTATCTAATATCATCTATCAGTAATAAACAACAAAAATAAATTCTATAATTCAAAATATTAATGTACACATCTACATTCATTTCAAAAAATCATATAAACTACTCAGAATCTACACAATCATATCACAACCACTCTGTCATGTGTACAAAAGAATAACTAGAACAAAAAGAAATAGAACATGAAGAATCCTGACTAGCCTCACACTCCTGCTCCCCTGCCCTGACCTGTAATCATTTAACCACATATAATGAGCTAAAAAGCCCAGCATGACATCAAAACCTACAACTAATTCAAAACACAGTAAAAGAGCAATATGTATGTCAACAGTCAATCATAACAATAACATTCATATGATTATTGAATCAATACAGAAATAATAAAATTCACATGCAGTAGTAGTAGAATCTATAAACAATAAAATACTACAGTACAAAAGACAGCAAAATAATAAACTAGTAGGACTGTCAAATCTATAAAGCAATCATCGTACCCGTAATACCAATCAATAAAGAAATCAGATAAAACATTGAATCAAAACATTGATAAAGACTGTCAAAATTATATCAATGCAGTAAAATTATATAAGAATGTACTCATACTATCAAGGTATTTTCGATCACGTGCTCAGTATATCACATGTTTAATATCAGTACAGTGAATCAATAATATTAAATAATATCAATATCTAAATCAGTAATAATAACACGTGCCAGGAGCGGTAGAATAATGTAATAACAGTAAATCTGTGCAGTAACAATAAATCTATACAATAATAAGAACAATGCCTCAAGAACATGCATTTTAATAGTCACACTAAACAAGTAAGAAGTCCTGGCTATCACGTATTTTTCAGTATTATATCAGTATCAGTAAATCGTTAGCTCAGTAAATAGAGTCGTCATTCTTTGCCCGTCGGCACAGTAATCATCTCCTTATAACTTCCAATCAGCATATCACGTGAATCAGTAGAAAATAACACCAAATCATAGTATTTAAAGGAAAGCCCGTCGGCCCACCATTCTGTACAGGTCAATCAGTCACCAACCAACGAGTCAATCAATCTTTACTAGTTTTATGTACATTGTTATCACAGTATTATAATAGTAATCTCAATCACATATTCATATTCATTTTCAATGCATTACAGTAAATAAAGCATAATTAAACTTAATTCAGAAAGTGTCAAAATATCCTAACGGTAGCTAACAAAAATCATATTGAGCAAAAATTCACATTTTTAGAATTTAACTAAATTATCAAATATTGCATAAAATAACATTTTGAAGCTTTAGTTGAACTAAATCACAATTTTTAGACATTAAAATAAATTTCTAAGTAGGCAAAAATCACTGTATTTTCAAAATCATCCAGTGAAAAATCTCAAATAAATACTTAAAACGTTCATAATCTCAATATCTATAACATATAAAGAGTTACGCGGTGAAAGTTTTACCAATATGAAATTATTCTTGTTTTTTGGTAACAGAAATATAAATTTGATCAGAAAAATATCAAAAATACAAAATCCTTGAAATCAGAAATAGGGCAAATATTCCTTATAGCGAGACGAACAATTTTCCTAACATGCTCGACTGACAAAAATCGCACCGCGACCTCCAAAACCCAAGCTTTTCTTTCTCCCTCATCTCTTTTTTCTCACTTTTCCCTCACACCACTCCTTGTTTGCCGAAATGAAGAAAGTATCGGTGAAATCGGTTTGCAAAACGAACACCTAAAGATCCTGAAATCTTCACTTGTACCGACATGCACCAATTTCTTAAGAATTTTCACACATGCCCAACAATTACAAAAAAAATCGTGTAATTAAAATACTACAATCGAAATACTATGGCGAAGGCAATTTGCGATTTTGAGTTATATTGGCTCCAGAAAAAAAAACTTTACTTCGGTCAAAGTACGGGTTATTACAATCAACACCCAAAAATCACTATCAACTTATTTAATTGGAGTTGTCCAAAGAAATCAACACGAATCCTGAGGCGATGACACAAATTGAAGAAATTGGCGCGCAACACCGCCTGAACAACGTCTGATCGCAAAACGAACTTCGCCGTTGTATTCGGGATGTCATCAATACCCAAATGTGACTATCAATTTGATCAATTAAAGTCACACGGCGAGATCGACGCGGGTCCCGAGGCAAAGACACTCAAATCTAGAAAATTGACACGTGACGTCGCCTAAACGGCATCCGATTGCAGAATGGACTTCTCGATTGTGATCAGAACATTGACAATACCCAAAATCAACCATAATTTTGCCCAACGAAAATAGCGAGTGCAAATTGGCGCGAATTTTGAGGAGATTGCACTAAATCAAGAAATCATATGAATCGAGACAATTTTTGAAGCGATTGATGCGTTATTATCGCTTTAAATTAATAATAATAATAATGGTAATAAATTATTACTAATAATATTATTAATTTAAAAGAAAATCAAGACTCAAATGAGTAGTCAAAATCAGATTAAATGCAAACCTGGGACGCTTTTTGCAAATTTCCGATGAAATCCCGCAAATCCCATGACAGCAAATCTTAATCGCAACTCGCCTTGATCATCGCTATTTGCTTGCGTTAAAACAAGAAATCTGCCCCTTCTTCTATTTTTTTAACTCACGCCAAACAGCCAAGCACCATCCACCCGTCCCGATCGAGCTCCCTCACGCACAGACTCTGACCTTCCTCCTCAATATGGCTGTCCCACTCGATTTCAGAGCCTCTCCCGCTCTATTCCTTGCTGGACCATGTAAAGGCCGAATCTTCTGCTCGCGTGAAAGCCAACTACCTTTCCGCGTCCGACCCCCTCAAGCTCACAATTCTCTTCACACCCAGCCGGCCAAATCTCTACTGCCGATCTCCGCAGAGACCTCAAGTTATAAGAGCCAAACTTCACATCTGTCCGTCCATCACGACCAAACCTCACGCCCCCTCCCACTTCTCACGAACCTTCTCCGACCTCCCCTTCACATCCCTTCGAGCCTCTACCCACAACCTGCTGCAGCCGATTTCCCTCAAGACCACAGTTCGATAGCCCTCAACAAGCCGTCCCAAACGCAAGCCCTGCCTCGCGAAATCCCCTCTTGCCGTAAACCTCCATCAGATCTCCACACACATCCGTCCATGCCAAATCCAAGCTCCCAGCCGACCTCGCCTTCCCTGAAAGCCGACGGAATCCCGATCTCACATAGCCTTCACACTAGCACTATTCAAACGATCTCTCACGCACACTCCAACCTTCCTCCTCTATCCTATACCGAACTCTAAACCTCACGCAAGCAGAACAAAGCTTCAACCGTTCCTGCTGGTTTTGATCATATACCCGACACCTTTCCAAGCTTCCCGTCCAACCCCTCACAACAGCCCTGCACTCGCCTATTGAGCTGGCCCCTGTGCCACAGGTAGCTTCTCAGCCGTGATTTCTGCAGCTGTGATTCCCTCACCAGGCCGAGCCTCTTATGCATACTCAGCCAAGTCTCTTTGCACATAAAGACCCTCTGCCGGAAATTCCTGCACTGCTTATTTCCCTTTCACGTGAACTGTCAGCCTTTGTAACCCCACACCTTAGCTTGCTCGTTCAGTTCTTCTCACCCCTCTCCACTACAAGCTAAGCCAATCTCCCTATTATCTACAAACCGTAGCCCACCCATATTCCCTCAGCTTGCATTCCACATAACAACCTCCTTTCACTCTTCTAAAAAGCCCACAAACAGCTCACTTATCTCATCTAGTTGCTTCAAAAGTCTACCATTCTAGGCCCACAACAGCCCACATATACCTAGTTGAATTCCTAAAATAAAAAATAAAAAAAGTTTAAGTTTTCATTCTTATTTATTTTAGTCTGAATATAGATGTTGTTATTACCAACCAAAGTTGTTAAGTGTCATATTATCCTATTTGTTATTATTATTATATATATATATATATATATATATATATATATATATATATATATATATATATATATATATATATATATATATATATTGTGTATGCCAAAAAAAGAAAGAGGATAAAAAAGGGGATAAGACTAAAAAAAGAAAAAAATGCAAAAAAGGGGAGATTTTATGTAATTTGTGCATTTTTGTACATTTTCCATCGTCGTCGTCATATCATGTAAGTATAATCCCTCAACTCAAAACCTCCAAAGTCCTATTTTCGGTGTTCGTGGCTCGTCGAGGGACCCTATATGCACGCTTTTCTTAGCATGGTGAGAGGAAACCCGGTGCGACACTTATGCCGAAGAGGGCGAGCCTTGTGTGCGACGAGGCAAAATTTATGTACCTGTATACGCCTCACTACCGATGGAGAAACAACTGTGTTTTCAAATAGGTATCACCGAAGACCGATGCACACCTTTTTTGGCGTAGCGGGGTTGAAAACTATGGCCGCGGTGTCACCCGACACCGATCATGCATGTCTTTCTTGACGTGGCGGGCAGGCTATGACTCCTGAAATTTTTCCTAAACAAAGGAGACGCCGGGAGGCTGCCGAAATTCAGTCTGAAGATGCACCGAACTTAAACATATGCAAGGGACTTGGATTTAGATTGAACAATCACAGGGAACTTGAACGATAAATTACAGGGAACCGAATTTGATAATTGAAATAAATAAAAAATTGTAATTGGCAAAACAATAAAAATTAAAATATACAAAGCAAAGGGAGATTGGTGAACAAACTCTCAAGTGCACACGCACAATGAATAGTGAAACCAAGATGACTCATGACACTCAACTAATCAATCTATAAATAAAAACAAGCGACTATGAAAGACTTGTGATGAATATCAATGAGTAAACGAGACACTTGTGTTGAACACAATTCCAAGCATTATTTGCTTGCTAGAAACAATCAAATAAGGAATCTATATAATGCAATAAAAAAATCCCAACAAGTGCCGCAGATCATATGTGAATAATAATGATTGATGTGTGACATATGTATCAACCTTGCAAGCACGCATATTAAGCAACAATGCATATAATGAAATATTTATGAATGGTAGCAAGGGATGTGCAGTGGTATGCTCATGAGCAGAGCATGGAGAATGTGTAATGAGTGCAACAATGCTCTGCAGTCAATATCAAAACACAAGCAAATATATCAAACCCCTGCAAGTAATGAAGAGTAATGCATAATGAATATGATGAACTCCTGCAAATGGTGACAACCAATATGCAATAAACATGAAGAGCTCTTCGCAAGCACAGAAAAGAGGGTTACAATAAATGCAACAAGTTGCTTAAGATGAAGTGCAATTGTCATGCAATCGATGATGGAAAGGTTGCAGTGTATACAGCAAGCAAGGATGACACATTAGTAATAAATACAAATGCTTACAAGCCACTATGAAAGACTCGTTATGAACACAATACCTCACCAACAAGCAGAGGAAGGGGGTTAAAACATACACAATGCAGTATATGGTGAATACAAGTATTTGCTGGCAGTGACGGAAGATCTGTCATAGGCATAGCAATGATAATCAGCATCAGGTAGTGGGTGCTACGACGCCTTCACAATCAATCACCATTCACTGTCGGGCAAATACATCGACCCCCTGTAAGCAAAGGTGGATGACATGCAGCAAATGCAAACATCAATGAGAACCTATTTACAAGCAAGCACAAAAGCTAGTGATGAATGCGAATATCCAACTGTATAAAGCAATGGGTTAATACCCGCAACGCGACGTCATGACACCGGATCTGCCACATGCATACAAGCGAACAGAAGACGTCTACAAGTTCCCAAACAGAGTGTTGTGCATGTTTAAACGACGGTCGCCCACACGACCGATCAGTGACAAATAGCCAAAAATGCCCCCACACATACATTGCAACGTGTATACACACAAACACAGAAGTGCACGTGCAAGTGCTTTAACATATGGATGAAAGTATAAATGTACATACAAGTATGTAAGCACGATACAAGAAAATGCGTGTGCAATCGTACACCCGTTTGAGCCCCGGCGAGCGTGTTACGGGTACATACATAACATCTACGGATGCTACGCGAGTAAAAAATGAACTTAAGTTCAAGTTCAATCCTTCTCCTCGATAGAACAGGAGTTGACATGACTTGAACCAATGACCACAACCGAGATATTTTGTTTTATACGTTCATATTAGGCCTTCATGGCCTATGATCATGAAAATCATTGACAAAGGCATAAAGCCTACGAAAAATCCGATCATCTGTCAGCATGTAGACATAGTCGACAAGATTCAACCCATAGAAGAAAATTCCCCTTTTTACCCCGATGATGAGCGTGTTGAATGTAAATCTTACCTGGAGGGGTTAATTCTCAAGAATTTATCAATAAAGACATAAAGCCTGCTGAACAACCCAATCCTCTGTCGACAAGTTGATAGACTCAACAAGGTCCAATGAACAAAAATGAAAATAGCTCATAAATATCCCAATGAGAGTTGGGTTGAATGTAGATCTCAACCGAAGGGATTAATTCCAAATACTCTACACCTTCAAATACCTCCCAAATGCTCACAAAATTCAAAACTCCTAGAAAATACCAAGATACAAATATTTAAAATTGAAATTCAACTATTAAACACTTAAAGCGAAACCCATTCACCCTCCACAACAGTTTGTCGAGGTGGACAAATTTAAATATCACTTCAGCTTATAGAGAGCTAGTGTTTGGTCGAGAATATCACTAGGATTTATTCTCAAACAATCTCTTATCAGTAAGGACGTGGCATTGGTCCTCTAATCGGCAGTTTGGCCGGATGACTCCGCAAAGAACCCTCTGACCTAGTGGCTTGGTCGAGCGACTCCACTGTATTACAGTTACAGTCATAGCTCGTATGTTCCCCAATGGCGTCAAATCCTTAAGACATGAATTGATAGGATATAATCGATAGGGCAATGCCCTCTGTCAGATAAGGTAGATTCAAATTTATCCCCTTAGACAAATATTCACCCCAGGTCTATAAAGTACCCTTGGATGAAGCAACCCATGGTTGCCGACAAGAATCCTTCTGTCAGGTTGGGTTAACTACCTTCTCTAAGTAGACCAGGGAACATGATGACTCAGGACGACAAAACCATGGGATCGTGATCAGATCCATCATCCATTCCCCCACCATCCGCGTTAAGTGCAAAATGGTGAAATTTTTAATTTTAAATATTAATTCTCTCAAATACCTTAACCCATGCTGCTACAATACACCAGATAACACGTATCTAATCGACGACTAGCCTTAATCGAAAGTTCTCTCTCGTTATCGGGAGGGGTAATTAACTACAGGGGCTTGCACCTATAAAAAACTAGAACTCAGATCATAAAGTCCTTGCAAAATGAGGGTGAAATCTCTGGGTAGTGTCTTATTTCAAACCCAACCTGCCTTCTGAAAATTTCGCTCGGTACCTAATCCGTTAAAACTCCCCTGAAGCATAAGGGAGGCCGGGGCGCAAATTTTCGGAGCCCACACACTCAACTGATTAAACTCTTCCATGTACTTGCTTATAAATATTGTTCCTTGTGAGCAATGCTGATATCTCATGTATAAAATCTATTCGAAGTCTATAGCTAGGAATTGCGATCTCAATAGTTGCTTCATCTGAGGCAAACTGCATACCCGACCTTTACCTTCTCGCTGCCTCATCTATGTAATTTATGCCCACCAAGCACTAGCACTGCCCTTCAATCTACATGCGACGTATTTCACTTGCTTGTCAGGATCAATCTCCATGTAGTCGAAATTTTCAACAACTTTCTCCCAATCAAAATAGTCCTCTATATGAAAATGCCCATAAAAAATGGAATGTCCATTTTAACTTTAAATTCTCCAGGGTATCTTTGGTAGGGTAGCGAACGCCGGTACCTAGGGTAATCTTAGTAATACTCATGACCATCATCATCTTCTTCCGAGTTCATCAAATCCGTCTTATGATGCATTTGCGCATCATCCTCAGAGTCAGATATTTCTTGGGTCTGTAGAGGGATTCGACGTCCGTGTCCTCCAGGGCCCATTCCTCTTCGAGCTACCGGCCTGGTTGAGATTGAACTCACAGCGCATCTCAACAGTTAGTTATTGAACATCAACCTACAACTCCTCGAGTTGACGGTTGATACTGGCCTGGTTTACCCACAGGGCCTCAAGGCTCCAATCGTCGTCAGTGGTCAGTTCTTTGCCACGATCCGCCATCTCTCCAGGTGCTGGCTTTGATACCACCTAATGCAATCCTGGAAGAGAAACAACATGCCAGTAAAGAAAAACAGAGAGAATTCTCAATAGAACTGTGTTCTAATATTGATAACTGTAAAGTAGCTCCCCTCTCTCCCTCGCCTACTAGTATATATATATTTTTGTCTATAATATTTTTAATATTGCTATTACTGAACATAACAAGCAAAAAGTAACACTAGTACGATAATAACAGAGATGGTACTAGTGTAGTGGAATGTGAAGTGGTGGTAAAATGCCTTGCTCCTTAATTAGTCCTGCCTCTTAACATGCTCTGCATTAACTAGTCTATAAATTTATCATAGGAGATCAAAATCAAATTAGTTTTTAACTCAAATTGAAGTTAATGAGCCATATCTGACTTGAATTTGCACCGAATCGAACTAACTTATAACAAAATTTGACTTGGCTTGAGATAAAATTGAATGACTTTTAGTTGATCTCAAAGCAAGGTTACATCGCAAGATATCATATTATTAACAACCCTACACTAGCAAAAATTTGCTTCCCCTTAAGAAAACGTTTCTAATGAAACATGTTATAAAATTTCTCTCTCAATCTCACTCAGCCTCTCTTTTGTGTGGATCCTCAATCAACCTATTCTCAAATTTGTTGAAATTGACTATCACTACTCACCTTTATCCTCCAATCCAAAATCAAACATTAACATAATGTTCTTGTAGCTTGCATGGAGTCCATGGGAAGAACAAGGAAATGAACTGGTGATAATAAAGAGATTGATGGGGGCAGTGGAGTAATCTATAGAATTGTGAAACGAATTAGGGCTCTATCAATCCCTAACAATGCTTAGGTTTTTTTTATATATAAAAATTATAAAATCCCTACTTAATATATGCAAGTATGCGTGCCGAATTGAGTAATATAGCAATAGAGTAGAGTATCGATCCCACGATGAATGTATGCTCACTTGCAAACACTAGTACTGTCTACTAAAATTACAACTAAATAAAAATAAAGGTTGTGGAGATTCAATAACTTAAATAAAATTAGATAAAGATAATAAATATACTATATGGATATAATATTTTGGATTGATGAATGTAAATAACATATTTTTTCTAATGAATCTCTTTTAATGGTGATGTTATTCAGAGCATATGCATCCCTAGTTCTTTGTTGAGCTTGTAGGAACAAAGGATGTCTATCGACTTCCTACAGTTATATCATTTCCTTAAAAATTTAATACATTTCATACCTTATGCTTAGGCATGACGCATACTAATTCAATATTCCTGGTTATGATTACTTCCCTCCATCGAGGCCCCACATTATACCTAATTTTAGCTACACATATGGCCACTATATGCATTAAATGAAGATCTGATAATATTGAAAATATATTTTTAATCATTTAAGGAATAAGAAAATTCATTAGTACTACATATGATACTTACATCATCAATCCAAAATAAGAAAATTTAGTTAAACATGGATTAAAATTGAAGCAAACTCATTTTCTTTGATAGCATGATAGAAAAAAAAATACAAGAGATAGATATCACCAAAAGTGTTCAATGGATCTCCTCTACACTCCTCTTTACTTACAGATTTGCTTCCACAAACACAAGTCAAACACTCTAATGGTGGTATCAAGTACTTCTCTAAATTCCCTTTGTTGTCACCCTAAGGGAGTTTCAGAGAAGCACTTTGAATTTGACTGAAATTATCTAAGTGACTGAACTCTCTTACAATCATAACACAATGACTATTTATAAGAAAACACAAAACAGACGTCTGGCATTGCGGCGCTAGAAAGATCGATGACGTTGCACCCAATAAATGAACTAACGCTGCTGGGCTATTTTACTAGTGCCACCGCGGTGTTTGCTGACGTGGATTAGTTATTTGGTGAATAGTCGCATCGCTTCATTGACAGATCGTGTCCTTGAGAAATTACAACTGCTACGACGCAGCACTGATGACTTAAGTAGCTTGGCAGACATTCTCTTCCTCCATTTAGAGAGGTTGGATACTAATTAAACTTTGAGATCCTTGAAGGCGTCTTTATTCAGTTTCTTTGTAGAACTTGGGGGTATCATCTCTCTCACAATTCCATGGGGTGTTAAACATTATTATTGAAAAGTTATCCACAAATAAGCTCACTTTATAATCAAGCAGTCACTCTCCACTAATCCTCCTGCAACATAACGCCACTCTTCCTTGCGGCACCTGCTACATCAATGGCTAAGCTGCATATACCCTGCTTTACCTGTACAAAGTTGAAAAGTGCACTACCTCTCTTTATCTATTATATATATAGGGAATGTACAGAAGTTAAATCAGAATTAATGAAATCCAAAATAACTTCATCTCTTGATGAAGTTCTATTCCTCCACTCTATCTTCTTCCTCTCTTAACTCATTGTTTATGTTAAGTTCTTCATGATATCACAGCTCCCATCCCAACGACGCATCTCCTCAACATCAACAAACCATGGGAGAATCATCCAGCACCTCAAGCACAATTCTAGTCACCACTCCAAACTCTCTATCTACAATGGAAGACACTGTTATCCCCATCTCCCTCAAATTCCTCATATCAAACCTCAAAAATATAGTCCATGTCCAACTCAGCAGTGATAACTATCCCATATGGCGCCTTCAAATCCTCAAGATGTTCACCGCACCGCCAACCACTTCGATGGATTCCTCGATGGCATTCTCAGATGCCCACTCAAACACCTCCTCTCTTCCACAAACGAACCAATACCTAATCCAAAACACAGTAGCTGGACTCTATTCGACCAAAACCTGTTAGCTGCATTATACTCCATCTCAATCACCATTCTCCCTCACATTCTACACCTCCACACCTACCGCGATATCTGGTCCACGCTTGAGAAGCTTCTACAACTGATAAACCGCTCAAGAGTCATCCAACTCAAAAACGAGCTGCATAACACTTCCATGAAGGATCTCTCCATGCCTCAATACCTCACCACTATAAAATCCCTTGTAAACAACATTCAAGCTGCGGGATCGCACATCGATCATGAAGATATTATCTTATACACACTCAATGGCTTACCGTCAACCTACTAATCCTTCAAAACAACCATTCGCACCACATTAACCCCAATCTCTCTTGATGACTTTTATTCTCTTCTTAACAGTGAAGAGATTAACATCGCAACAGAAAATCTCAAACTATCATCCAGTGACTCCTCCGTCACTCTCACAGCAACCCGCAGACGAATTTTCTGCTCCGCCCGTGGCAAATTCAATCCCTCCCCTGTTCAACCAGCTTCTCAACCCCGAGCCATCTTCCATTCTAACCGTGGTGTTCGTCCACCACAATCCTCCCACCCAAGCTATCAAATCTGCGACAAATCAGGACGTACAGCCGTCACCTGTTGGCATTGCTGCAACCTTCAATACAACTCTCCAACCTCGTCCACCACATCAACTCTCTACTCACATCAACAACCTTCACCTGACTAGTACTTAGACTCTGGAGCTTCCGCCCATATCACCTCCGACCTCAATAATCTATAGCAAGCAGCCACATACCACGATTCAGACACAATCTCCATTGGCAATGGCTCCACACTTGCTATTTCAAACACAGACAATGGCTTGCTACCTACAACCCAAACCAACCATAAGCTTCTCCTTAACGATATCCTTCATTTTCCTCAAATCTCACATAACCTTCTTTTAATCCACAAATTAACATCTGACAATGACTATTCTATTTCTTTCACCTCATCTGATTTTGTCATCAAGGATCGACGAACCAACCAAATCATTCATCATGGCACCAGCAATAATGGATTTTACCCTTCACATCAGCAAGCTCCTCAACCCACCTCCAAGTTCTCACCTCTCAGCTATCCAACGTACCATCTCAGGCATGCTAGATTGGGTAATCCACACAATTTTGTCACCTCCAAGATTGCAAAACTACTACAACTCTCTTCTACAATGCCACAACAATTTTCTTGCACTTCATTAATGTGTCCAAATGTCACAAATTACCGTATAACTCCAAACCTACTTGTACCTCTAAACCATTACATTTAATACATAGTGATGTTTGGGGTCCTTCCCCGATTCCATCTCTTCATGGCTTTCAATTTTATGTAATTTTTATGGATGATTTCACCAAATTATGTTGGCTTTTCCTTATGCATCACAAATCTGAAACTTTCAATAAATTCTTTGAATTTGCTACAATGGCTGAAAATCTCTATAACTCTAAAATCAAAATATTTCGCTCCGACAATGATGGAGAATACACCTCAAATCAATTTCATCAAACTTAACAAACAAAGGCATAGTTCACCAATTCAACTGCCCATACACTCCTGAGCATAATGGCGTTTCAAAATGCAAGCATAGACATCTCATAGAAACTACCCGCACCCTTCTACATGCTACAAACCTTCCTCCAAAATTCTGAATTGAGGCCTTACTCACCTCCACATACCTCATCAATCGACTTCCTTCCAAAAATACAAACAATAGATCACCTTACCAACTTCTCACCAAACAACTACCCAAATACAATCACCTCTGCACCTTCGGCTACCTCTATTTCCCATGGATTCCACCAATCCACAAATTATCATCTCGCTCCATCCCCCGCATCTTCCTCAGTTACTCCCTTTCCACACCGGGATACCGTTGTTACAATCCCATTACGGGCAAAATTATTCTATCCCGCCATGTCAAGTTTTTGGAAACAATCTTTCCCTTTGATGCTCCATCCACCACTCCACCAGAACAATCCACCATCCCACCTCTACTACTAATTCCATCCAACACACCTGCTATAAGCATCTCTTCCCCAACTTCAACCACTACACCTGCTATAAACTCTAATCCACCACCAAAAACAATCTCCACTTCCTCAACCCCATCCAACATCACTCACTGGCCTCCCATCATCACTTCAACTACAACATCTTCAAACTCCATACCACATAACCCACCACAAATTTTATCCCATCCCATGCAAACTCGACTCAAAACTGGCCATCTAAAACCCAAATAAATATTCACACTATCTGCTCAAAATTCTTCCAATCTCACTCCCACAAGCCCTCAAAACTACTGAATGGAGCAATGCAATGTCAACAGAATTCCAAGCCCTCCAACAACAAGGGACCTGGTCCCTAGTCCCACTCCCTTTAAACCAACCTATCATTGGTTGCCCTGGACCTACAAAACCAAACTAAAACCTGATGGCTCTGTCGATCACCTCAAGGCCCACCTCGTTGCTGAAGGCTTCACTCAAGAACATGGACTCAACTTCTCCGAGACATTCAGCACCATGGCCAAAATGCCCACAACTCGAATCCTCCTTGCGGTAGCCCTCCACAACCGTTGGCTTATTCGTCAACTAGATTTTACAAATGTCTTTCTACACAGCAAACTCAATGACACCCTCAACATGAAACAACCATCCCGTTTCATCGACCCATTATATCTTACACATATCTGCAAACTACACAAAGCCCTCTACGGTCTCAAACAAACACCACGTCAATGGTTCCACACATTCTCTTAATTTCTTCTCACTCGTGGATTTCATTTTAGTCACTTAGATCCCTCCTTACTCATCCAGAACACTCCAACCATCATTACCTATCTGCTACTATATGTTGATGACATCCTTATAATTGGATCTCATCCCTCCACCATTACAGCTCTCATCCAAGATCTCCAAACAAACTTCTCGCTCAAGGATCTTGGCCCAACATCCTTCTTTCTTGGAATTCAGATACAATCTAGCCCCACCTCATTCAACCTCAACCAAACATAATATGCCATCAAAATTCTTCATAAATATGACCTAGAAAATTGCAAACCAGCAAACACACCTTCCACCACTAAACCTCTCACTGTCACAGACCACGATCAACCATTCTCCAATCCCTCTCTCTCCCGAACCATTGCCGACTCCCTATAAAACCTCACTATTACTCGTCCCAATATTGCCTTTGCCACCAATCAACTCTGACAGTTCTTGCACAATCCTCTCAATTGACACTTTCAAATGATGAAAAGATTGCTTAGATATATACAGGGAACTATCAGCATGGGTCTTCCAATCACACTTGGCGATCTCACTCTTCGCACATTTGCTGACTCCAATTGGGCCTCCGACTCAACTGACCGCAAATCTGAATTCTGCTCATTTCTTGGAAACAATATGATCTCCTTGAGTGTTAAGAAACAATTAACATGTTGACCCCTATATCTAAAACCACACATAAAAGGACAAAAATGATGAACCAAGTAGTGCGCGGGTTGGTCCGACACCTTACTTGAAGGGTCAAATGATCTCCGATTGCAAAACGGATTACGTGGTTGCATCCGGAACGTCATCAACATCAAAGATCTACATTTTATTTAATTAATTTGGATCAATCGGGGTGGTGGCACGCAAATCAAAGTGATCCTAATGCGACAAGATAACGCGCATTTCAAGGAAAAGTGGCCTCGTCGTCACACAAACCACGTCCTATTGCAAAACGGACTGTGTCGTTGCATCCGGAATGCCGTCGACATTAAAAATCTACATTTTATTTAATTAATTTGAATCGTCAGAAGTGGTGGCATGAACCCCGAGGCAATTCGATTGTAATAACACGTGTTTTGAGAGAAATTTAGCCCTCGTCGTCGACTAAACGATCTCCGATCGACGAACGGACTTCGCCAACGTGTCCAGAACGCTTTCAACCTTTAAAAACTACATTTTTTTTACTCAATTCAAAGCGTTCAGATTGGCGGCGCAACCGAAGTGATTCAAACGCGGCAGTGCGCAGTTCAAGAAAATCAGCCTCATCGTCGACCAAACAATCTCCGATCGACGAACGAACTTCGCCACCGTGTCCGAAACACTTTCAACCTTTAAAAACTACATTCTGTTTACTCAATTCGAAACGTTCAGATTGGCCGCGCGACCGGAGTGATTTAAATGCGGCAGTGCGCAGTTCAAGAAAATCAGCCTCGTCGTCGACCTAATGATCTCCGATCGATGAACGGACTTCGCCACTACGTCCGAAACATCCCAAATACTTAAGAATGGCTTTTAATTTGATTGAATTAAATGACATACGAGAAGGTCGACATGAATTGCGAGGCAAAAGCACAATCGCAAGGTAATGATTCGCAAGCTAAGGAATTTAGCCCTCGGCGTCGACGAAATGACCTCTGATCGACGAACGAACTGCGTCATTGCGTCCGAAACACTATCAATACTCTAAATTGACTGTCAATTTGTCCAAACTAAAATTATGTTGTGACTGGCGAGGGTTCTAATGCAATAGCGCGTATGTCGAGAAAAATTGGCCTCGTCGTCGCTCAAATGACGTCTGATCGTGAAACGGACTACGTCGTTGCGACCGGAACATCTTCAATACCCTAAATACACTATTGATTTATTTAATTTTGATATTCAGCAAATCTGACACGTAAAATGAAGTAAAATATACACAAAAATTGAGACAATACACGGGAATCGAGATCATTTCATTGATTGATGCATTGCCACCATCCTCAATTTAATGCTAATACCAATTATGGCAAGCTATTATTAAGATTACACATCAATCTAACTAAAAAGATGAAAGTCAGATTAAATCTCAAATCGAGCATTAATGCTTTTACCTCGGCTCCGTCGAAGATCTCCTGCAAAATCCCGTAAATCCAGCTTCGAGCGTCACTGTCCTCATTTTGAATGAAGCTCTGTCGTTAAAATGAAAAAAAAAAGAGCTTCATTCATTTTTTTTTTTAGCAATCCCACAAGCAGAGCCTTTCTCTGTCGAGAGCTCCAAGCCTCCTCCACGTAGAAATCACAGGCAAATCCACAGAAAACCCCGGCTCTGCCTCACATCACACAAAACCTTTCTCTATCAAGAGCTCCAAGCCATCCTCCCCTAAACCCGTCGCCTGTAACAAATCCCGACTCCAACTTCCCCCTACTCCCATTCAAGCAAACTTCTTCCACGTGAAAGCCTTGGAGTTCCTGCACCCGCCACCTATCCAAAGTCCCAGCCGTTCAAGCTCATCCACCTCCTCAAGCTTTCGGATCCACTGAGCTTTCCAGCTATCTGGACATTCCAAGACACCTAGCTGAAGCAGTCGTTCGATCCAGCACCTCCCTCCCGTCAACCCCACAACAGCTTAGGAGTCCTTGTTTCCCTCCTGCAGTTGGTCACGATCAGAAGCTCTCTAAGCTGCCTGAAACCCCTCCTCCTAATCTCCAAAACATAGATGGAAGACTGTGAAGAAGAAGCCTTCTTGCCTCCTCCTCAAGT